>SJYQ01003473.1:47647-81031 GCA_006410935.1 Redunca redunca
GAAACACAAGCTGGAATCAAGATTGCTGGGAGAAATATCAATCACCTCAGATATGCAGATGACACCACTCTTATGGCAGAAAGTGAAGAGGAGCTAAAAAGCCTCTTGATGAAAGTGAAAGAGGAGAGTGAAAAAGTTGGCTTAAAGTTCAACATGGCAACCGGTCCCATCACTTCATAGGAAATACATGGGTAAACAGTGGAAACAGTGTCAGACTTTATTTTTTGGGCTCCAAAATCACTGCAGATGGTGATCGCAGCCTTGAAATTAAAAGACGCTTACTCCTTGGAAGAAAAGTTATGACCAACCTAGATAGTATATTCAAAAGCAGAGACATTACTTTGCCGACTAAGGTCCGTCTAGTCAAGGCTATGGTTTTTCCTGTGGTCATGTATGGATGTGGGAGTTGGACTGTGAAGAAGGCTGAGCGCTGAAGAATTGACGCTTTTGAACTGTGGTGTTGGAGAAGACTCTTGAGAGTCCCTTGGACTGCAAAGAGATCCAACCAGTCCATTCTGAAGGAGATCAGCCCTGGGATTTCTTCGGAAGGAATGATGTTAAAACTGAAGCTCCAGTACTTTGGCCACCTCATGCAAAGAGTTGACTCATTGGAAAAGACTCTGATGCTGGGAGGGATTGAGGGCAGGAGGAGAAGGGGATGACCGAGGATGAGATGGCTGGATGGCATCATGGACTCGATGGACGTGAGTCTGGGTGAACTCCAGGAGATGGTGATGGACAGGGAGTCCTGGCATGCTGCAATTCATGGGGTCGCAAGGAGTCGGACACGACTGAGCGATTGAACTGAACTGAACTGATGTGGCCCAGCAATCCCACTACTGGGCATATACCTCGAGAAAACCACAATTCTAAAACACACATGTACCCCCACAGTTCATTGCAGCACTATTTACAACAGCCAGGAAATGGAAACAACCTAGATGTCCATCAACAGATGAATGGATAAAGAAGCTGTGGTACAAAGTACAATGGAATATTCAGTTCAGTCGCTCAGTTGTGTCCGACTCTTTGTGACGCCATGAATCGCAGCACGCCAGGCCTCCCTGTCTATCACCAACTCCAGGAGTTCACTCAAACTCATGTCCATCAAGTCGGTGATGCCATCCAGCCATCTCATCCTCTGTCATCCCCTTCTTCTCCTGCCCCCAATCCCTCCCAGCATCAGGGTCTTTTCCAATGAGTCAACTCTTTGCATGAGGTGGCCAAAGTACTGGAGTTTCAGTTTTAGCATCATTCCTTCCAAAGAAATCCCAGGGTTGATCTCCTTCAGAATGGACTGGTTAGACCTCCTTGCAGTCCAAGGGACTCTCAGGAGTCTTCTCCAACACCACAGTTCAGAAGCATCATTACCATCTGTAAAACAGACAACTAATGGGAAATTGCTGTGTAACACAAGGACCTCAGCCTGGTGCTCTGTGACAACCTAGAGGGGTGGGATGGGGTGGGAGGTCAGAGGGAAGTTCACGAGGGAGGGGATTAGATATACCTATGGCTGATTCATGTTGTTGTATGGCAGAAACCAACACAACATTGGAAAGCAATTATCCTCCAATTAAAAATAAAAATTTTTTTTAAGAAAGGAGAAACCATCTGGGAAAAAAATACTAGCTCACTGTCAGAGAGCTAATATTCATAATATGAGGAGCTCTTGGAAACTAATAAGAAAAAGATCAATAATGCAATAGGATCCCATATGTAAAATAGACAGCAAGTGGGAACTTGCTTGGAGAAGGGTGTAGCAATCCACTCCAGTATACTTGCCTGGAGAAACCCATGGCGAGAGGGACGTGGCGGGCTACAGTCCATAGGGTTGCAGAATCAGACACAACTGAAGCTACTTAGCGCCCATGCCCTGGAACTTGCTGGGTGACACAGAGAGCTCCATGTCGTGCTCTGTGATAGCCTAGAGGGGTGGGAGGGGGAGGGAGGTGGGAGGGGTGTTCAGGCGGGAGGGGACATGTGTATACCTGTGGCTGATTCGCATTGATGGATGGCAGACACCAACACAATATTGTAAAGCAATTATCCTCCCAAAAAAAGTGTGCCAAAAATAATAATAATAATGCCATAGGGAGAAAATGATAAAGGACAGGAACAGAGAGTGAAATACGAAGGGACCTCAAACATACAAAGGTACCCGATTCACTTACTAAGAGAAACACAAATTAGCCCTACTGCGGCTTCTCAGTATCAGCTTGGCAGAAATGCAAGTTTGAAAACACCCTTTGCTGGGGAAATAATGTGGGAAGAGGTGCCTCTCCACAGAAGGCAATTCAGCAACAGCTGTCAAAACAGCAAACGCGTTTACCCTTTGACCGAGCAATTTCACTTCTGGAAATGTAGCCTTGACATGGGCCTGCATGTATTAAGAGCAACAGATCTGAAAGCTAAGCAAAGTCACATGTTTAAAAAAAAAAAAAATGTATGGCCCAACAAAGTAGAAAGATGTGCAAAAACCCAGAGATTGTCCCATTTGCCTGCCAGACTCACCGTCCACCATTCACCCTGCTCAGGGCCCCTGGGAGCTGTCGTGTGACTAGGACAACGGTTCCATCACCCTCTGACTTCAGGTCTAGCTCAGTGGTTCAGCCACTGGACAGAGGGGCCAAGAAGAGAAAGAAATGGAGGTATTTTCCCCCCAGCAGGGTTGCCTGGACCTGGCTGCACGCGGGTAACCAGAGGTCACGGCTCCTGGCAGGTGGCCCTGCTGGTTTCCCTCTCCCGCGTCCCCCACCTCTCTGGCCTTGGACAGTAAGAACGAACGCCCCTCATGACTTCCCTGTGTCCTCCCCACACCTCTGTAAAGAATCTCGTTCAGTAAACACTCCTCAAATTGCCCAATTTAAGTGAGCCATCTGTTTCCTGCCAGGCCCCTGACTAATGCAGTAGCTATTTATAAAAAAAAAAAAAAGGACAAGGACACACTCTAGGTATCAGACTGGAAGGACTTCCAGGGTGCCATAGAAGTAAGAGTATACGGTAGGTACCTGCTGCGTTAGGAAGCTGCAGGGTGAGGCAGACAGCACAGCCACATCCGTGTGTCTGACCCTACAGAGACACTGCTAGGACCCATAGGCTGATGAAGGTGGTTGTTGGTCCGGGAAAAGACAGGGCTTCCCTCAGTTCACCCATGCGTTTTCAAGCCTGCCCTGCTCACCTTGCCAGAACTCAGGCCTCTCTGTGGGCACCGATCCCTGCCAGGCACCTGGGCACAGCCATGCTGTGCTCTCCCAAGTCACCATCTTCTGCCCTTGGCTCGGGAAGCCAGAGCCCTTCATGAGCGGAGCAGGAAGGATTCTCAGAGCAAGTCTTCAAACAGGAGCAAAGAAGAGATGCCTGAATTCCACTCCCGGGGGTTTAAACATTTCCATGAGCTCTAATTCACTGACTCTCAAAATAGTAATTAGTTTCAAGGGGAAAAAAATCACTTCCAGTCTCAGAGCCTCTCTGGGGACCCTTAGAGGCTTGAAAGCTTTCAGAACATCCCACACGTTCATTCTGGAGCTCTCACAGGGCCTCTGGGGTTCCACACACGGGTACTCATTCCCTGTCCCACCTCCTTCTCCCAGAACAGAAGGCGGCTCCCAAGCCCCTCCGGTGGGCAAGTCTCCTCCTGGGCACTTCTGCCTGGGCCAGCCCGCCTTTAATTCCTCGGGTACGTGGCTGGCTTTCAAATTCACTTCTGCCCTTCCACACAAAATGACCACGGGCGGGGTGCAGAGCCTTCCTGACTGACTTTCAGGGGTGTCATCTGTAAGACCAAGAGTGTTCTTGCCCCCACTTCCCAGGGCTGTAGGAGCAGTGACTGAGAAGCGGTGGGCAAAGCTCTTTGCAGGTGTCCGCCTGGTGCACCCAGCCATGTCCATTCAGAGAGGGTGAGATGCCAGGAGGGACCTGGGAAAAAGGTCAGCCTGAGTGGGACTTAGATTTTCCTTGTAAGGAACTCATCTCTGAGCCTCTGCCTTCCCTGCTGAAAGGCTGGTTGGGTCCTCTGGCCCCAGGCCAGTGCTGGAGACTTCATAACCTTTAGCTTTCTGAAGTATAGCACCAACTCCAAAGTCAATGTTACTGTTCCCTTTCCATGGATGGCAAAGTAAAGGCTCAGAGAGCCCAGTCCTGCTTCCCTGGCAACACAGCCTCAGCTTCACATCCACAATGTCCCCAACAGGACCTGCAGCTCCCCAGGGCCCTGAAGAGCCTTTCTGGAGGGAGGCAGCTCTCAGAGGCTGCCTGTCCTCACCACCTGGTTTTCAGGGGCCTGCCCCTCACTGCCCGCTGGACGAGAAGTCCTCAGCAGTCCTGGGCAGCATAGCCCCCAGCTACGTTCCTCCTCTCATCACCCCGAGGGGCAGGCACTCTGGCTTCTCTTGGATACAGGGAGGCTCCTGTCCCACTGTCCAAGCGGCAGAATCCAGGGACGCTGCTACACCTGGCCAGGTCCTGCCCCCACTCTCCTCCGTGAGAACCGCAGAGGGGGGCATGCCCCAGTGCAGCCCTGTCTAGCATGTGGGCAGGAGAGACGGCAGCCAGACAGGACCCAATCAAAGCAGCTATTTGGGTTAATGAGGAGAGGGTACCCACTGCCCAGTGTCCCAGACAAGTTGTAGCAACAGGCTGGGTCTGAGGAGGCTGTGGGATGGCGTGGGGCACCGTCTGTGTTGAAGTGGCCTGGGCGGTTCTCACTAGGATCAGGCCCAGCTAGTGACAAGCTCCAGGCACCATGGAGTAAGTCAAGGCACGGCACAGACTCCAAGGCCGTCAGAGCACTCGTGGCAGAGGGGGAGGCCAGTGCCGTGGACACACAGGGCTCAGCCTCCCACTCAGCCGGGGCTACACCGCCAGCTGAATCCGCGTGCGCAGGCGCTCTGGGGTCCAGGACCTGGAGTTATCAGGGGGTCTGGAAAGGCAGAGGCAGAGGCTGGCCACACACTCAAGCCACAGGATGAGAGAGAAGAAGCACAGTACCCCCAGATGGCCCCTTCTCTCGCCCCAGCAGTTTCAGGGCATGGAGACGGGGCAGCACGAGGCTCCCAAAGGAAAGTGACTTCTGGGCCAAAGGAGCCAGCAATTCATGTCCCCTCCTGTCCTCCAGACCCCTAGACCCACAGGAGAAAAGAAATAATGAGTCCATTTGCTATTCTCTGCTAATTCTTTTTCCTGCTGGCTGGCAGGAGATTCGGGATTGATTTGACTCTATGCGAGTTGCTGAAAGTAACGCAAGGCCCCACTGAAGTCATCATGGCAGGGATGGGGCCAGCCCCTGCTGTGACAGGTGCTTGCCTAGGCCAGCTGTCCACCTAGAGCACTGCCCCCACTCTCCTGCTCTCTGGCTGGCAGGAGTGTCTGTGGACACAGATCCCTGCACCATCTCAGGACCAGGCCTGAGAAGCCACCTCATCTGCTCTGACTCTCCCCTTCAAAGTCTGAATTTCAGCACGTGTTACCATGACCTCCACAGGGTTTGCCTCATGCATAAAAGGAAACTGGAGCCTTGAGAGATTTCCTGTGAAACCCCAGTGTACGACTCAGTCAGCGTCTCACCTCTGGCTGTGGAGGCCCTTAGAAGTCGGTGGGCTGCTGTAAATTTCTAGCCATGCTCCCTGGATTGTCATCTGGCTGTCAACTCTAGCAGAAGTGTACCAAGGGCAAAGCCAGCCCTCCAGGCCAGAGGGGCAGCGGGGCAGCTCAGAAACAGGCCTGCCAAGAGCAGACTCCATGACTGGGAGAGGCAAGGAAGCCAGGGAGGAGGTCAGACCTGTGGGCGATGGGCCAACACCGTCTGCCCCACCCCACCCCGAGCAGCCCAGCCAGATGGGAATCTCAGCCTGGCGCAGCGGGCAGGCATGAGGACCCAGCTGCCCACTCCAGACGCCAGTCAGAAGGCACCCTGCCTTCCAAAGCATGCGGACGCAGTGGAGAGCCAGTGCCCCAACTCTGGCCAAGCCAACCCAAGCATGCCCCACATTCAGCTCAGGACAGGATGGTGGCAGCTGTGAGCCAGAGACAGCTTGTGTTGGGCCCACTGCCCAGGGCTCCTGAGCAGACAGGGGGAGGCTGAGGTCTGCTCGCATGTGTGGAAGTCCAAGATTGGCGCGTCCGCAGGGTGGTTTTCTCCTTGGGCCTCTCTTCTTGGCCGGTGGATGTGAGCCCACACGATCACCCTCTGGATGTGGTCGTGTCCATATCTCTTCTCATCATAAGGGCACCAGTCATATTGGATTAGGGCACACTCACTTGACTTTGTTCTTACTTCACGCAGTCCCGTTCTGAGGTACTGGGCGCTAAGGCTTCAACACATGAATTTTAGAGGGGACGCGCAGTTCAGCCCATAACAATTCCTGTCCTCATCTATGCCCTGTACCAACTGGGAATCCATCTGGCCCTGCATAACAGGAAGGGAAAACACGCAAGGCAGAAGTGTAAGTCCCTCTCAAATTAAAGACCAGAGGCAGGCAGGCTGGGGCTGCCTAGCAGCTCTGCTTCCCCAGATCCCCAGGGAACCACCTGATGGCTCCGTCAAACCTGGCCCCTTCCCAAGATCTCCCAGCTGAAGCTGCAGTTTCGGCCACCACAGCCGCATTGCCAGCATTAGGAAGAAGGAAAGGACAAAGACAGACAGGAAAAGAGCACCCTGACTACCTTCAAGGAGGATTCCAGAAACTGGCCTCTACCCTTCACCTTACATGTCATTGCCTGAACTTCATCATGTGGCCACACCTATTTGCAAAGGAGCCTGAACTGCAGCCTTTACTCCAGGTGGCCCTGTGTGAAACACTGAGGCGTCTGCTCATTGTCGAAGAAAAGGGGTGTGAATAATGGGGTTTAGTGGGTGACTTGGATAACAATCTCCATCACACACACCCTTGTGTTCACCTAAAATGGTATTTCCCTGTTGTTTCCATTTGCATTTTCCCAATAATTACTGAAATTGGCTGTCCTTTCATTTTTATTGTCTATTTGTAGTTTTCTGTCTTAGAACTTTCTTATTTTCTCTTCTTGGAATTGCCAGTTTTCCTTTTTGGGTTGTTTTATCTTTTTATCAATTTGTAAAAGTGCTTACTTACATATTCTAGGATAATCCTTTGTCTTTATATATATATATTATATATATATATATATTTTGGCTGTACCACATGACATGTGGTATCTTAATTCTACAGTCAGGGATTGACCCCTGCCCCCTGCAGAGGGAGCTCAGAATCTTACTTATTGGACTGCCAGGGAAGTCCGTTTGTCTTTATGTTATAAATATTTTATCCTTATCTGTCATTTTTCTCATTTGTTTATGACATCCTTTGTCATGAAACAGATTTTCAGTTTCATAATACAAACTGTATCAGTCCTTTCTTTCATGGTTTGTTTTTAATTTGAATGTTCTTTAAAGCAATGTGTGCCCCCAGGGTTGTACCCATATCCTCCTATATTTCTTCAATGCTTCAGTTCTTTCGTTTCTTATGTTTAGGTCTTCAACTGATCTGGAATTTATTTTTTTTAAAGCCATGAACGATAGCTCTAACTTTTTTTCTCACAAGACGATAGTTTGCAGTCTTGGCCTGCTTACTTCCAGCCCCATCCTGGCCCCTCCTCTGCTTCACCCTGCCCCGCGGGGCGCTGACCCTAAAGTCGCACCTCCCTAGGGCACCATGTCACCTAGCTTCCAGCCGGTCTCAGGCACTGGCAGGAGGCTGGAGGGGAGGAGGGAGGGAGAGCCGGGGTGCTTGCCCTCCCACTCTGGCCAGGCAGCTGCCCTGGAACAGTCAGCGCCTGCTCTGTGGCTCTGGCTCTGCCTGAGTAAGGCAACTGTGCACCCAGCCTCAGCCAGCGGACCCCAGTCCCTTTTATTCCTTCCACCGAGGCCAGGCCCGGCTGCACCTCTGGCCCCTCCTGGCTATTTTCATCACCTGTGTAACTAGTTTCATGCATTCAATTGCTTCTATTATGAAAACTCTTTTCCTTTCCTGAGTGTGCCACGACTGATACAAAGAGCCAATTGGCCTTACCCTATTTGTTTAAAAAGAAAAGAGTAAAAGCTCTCCCCCTGGACTGGAAACGCACTTCTGTCTTGCGCTAAATGCTCACACGTGCGTGGCTGGCTCTGGCTTCCTCCGAGCCCTTTACTGTCCTTTTTCTTGTGCCAGCACCATACTGTTGCACACTTACAGACCCGCACTCTCTAGACAGACCTGGAAGAACCCCACCGGCATTCTTTTTCAGAAACATTTCCATGATGTCTTCCACATGAATTTTGGGATCAGTTTGATGAGTTTCAAAAAAAAAAAATCCTCCATACTGAGATTTTGATTGAGATTGCATTGAACTTATATTAATTTGAAGAGAATGAAGTCTTCAGGATATTGAATATTTCCATTGTTAAATGTGACATTTCTTTCCATTAACTGTGAAGATTTGTTATGCTTTTCAGAAAGGGTTCATGATAGCCAACACTTGAATCCTCTCATATTTTGTTAGATTCATTCTTTGACGTGTCCTGTTCTCTGTAGCTCTTGAATTGGTATTTCATTTGTATTATGTTTTTAATTAGTTATTGCTGCAGTTAGGAATGCTTTGATTTTTAGGGTGATCTTCTGTTTTGCCATCTTGCTGAACTCTCTAATTAACTCTAATAATTTGACAGGTGATTGAATCTCTTGAATTGCCTAGGTAGAGGATCATATCTACCTACAAATAATGACAGGGATTTTTTCTCTTCCTTGGCAATATCAGCTTTTTTATTGCCAAGATTCCAGTTTTTAGCCATAATGACAGAGAACTTGAACTTAACTCCATCCCCACTTTTAAAAGGAATCAGCTTAATATTTTACTTTTATATGTGATATTTGCTTTAGATTTCTGAAAGACATTCTTTACCAAGTTAAGAAAGTTTTCTTTCATTCCTAAGAGTTTATTTTTGGGGGGTTCTTCTTTTTTTTTTAAATCAGGAATAGAAGAGCTTCTACTTTCAATAATGATAGGTAAGTAATTTGGGCCAACCCTTCCACTAAAGCAGAGCAGAAAAACTGAACCAAAAATTTAAAAATCTGTTAGACTATATCACAACACTAACAAGATAATAAATAATTCTCTTGCAGGACCTGGGAGAGGATGGAGGTCTGAGAGGTGTGCCCACTGCTACCCACTGTGGAGGCCAGAATTCTGTCAGCTCCAAGATACCTGGCACCAGTATTCACCTACCTTCTCTAGGTTGTTAAAGCATTCATCTAGGCACTTTTGTGAAATGATTTTGCAAATGTGTTTGATATCCCGACTCAGCCTGTCTTTAACCAGGAGATAAACCTTGGTGGGAAAGACTTAATCAGATGAATCTTTAAAAGGGACAGTGTTGTTCCTGGCAAAGGAGATTCAAAGTGTGAGAGAGAGTCAATGTGGCAGAAAAGTCTCCTTTGCTGGTTTGGAAGATGGAGGGGCCCTATCGCAGGACATGTAGGCAGCCTCTAGGAAAGGAGGGTGGCCTGTGGCTGACAGCCAGCAAGGGACCTCAGTCTTACAAACGGAAGGAAATGAATTCTGCCAAAGAACTGAATGAGGCTGAAAGCCGCCACAGTGTTCCAGATGAAATCCAACCTGGCCAGCCATCTGATTTCTGCCTGGTAAGCCCATGAGCAGAGGTATCCTATCCCCTAGTGCCAGACCTTTGACCTGCACATCTGTGAACTAATGAACAGGTCCTGCTATACGTGGCTAAATTTGTAGTCATTTGAAACAGATGCATTCACTGCTTCCTAAGGAGACAGCTAAGACCTTAAGTGACACCTCGTTGGCTTCAAGAGGGAATGGAAGCCAGAGGCTGCTCTCTGAAAACTGAAAAACACACATTGAAATAATTAATGAATCAAAGAGAAAAATCACAATGTAAGTTAGAAAATATGCTGGAGTTAATGAAAATACTATGTATTAAAATTTGTAAGATTGCAATTGAAGCCATGATTACTTGGAACTATGGTTTTAACCACAAGTATTACAAAATATAAGGCTGAAAATAACAGCTAAATAAATCAAAGAAAGTAAAAGGAAAGAGATAATAAAATGTAATATATGTCCATTAAAATTTTAAGGTATGCAATAAAAAGGATCAGCTAAGTAAAAATTTGGTTCATTGGCAAACCTTGCAGAGATTGAGCAAGAAATAAAGAAAAAAAAAAACAGAAAATGATGTCAGAAATGGAAAAGAACATATCACTTAAGATCTTACAGACGTTCAAGACAAGAGGACAAAAGGTGCCAGAGAACATAGCTACCATGTATATAGGGTACGTTAGTCGCTCAGTCACGTCTGACTCTTTGCGACCCCAAGGACTGTAGCCCAGCAGGCTTCTCTGCTCATGGAATTTTCCAGGCAAGCATACTGGAGTGGGTTGCCATTTCCTACGTCAGGGACTCTTCCCAACCCCGGGATCGAACCTAGGTCTCCTGAATTGCAGGCAGATAGGTTAGCATCTGAGCCACTAGAGCCCAGAGATACTATATGATCCAGCAATTCCATCCACAGGGATTTATTCAAAAGAGCCGAAAACACATCCAGACAGAAACTTGCATGCAAATATTCATAGCAGTTTTATTCACAATAGTAAAAAAGCAGAGTCAGTCAGATGTTCACCAGTGAATGAACGGATCAACAAAATGCGATCTATTCGTACAGTGGAATGTTATTCAGTCACAGAAAAGACTGGATTACTGACACACACTACAGCATGGACGAACCTCAGAACCGTTCTGCTCAGTGACAAAAGTCAGACGCAAAAGGCCCTAGGTCTCCTGACTCCGTTCATAAGAAATGCCCAAATCTGTAAATACAGAAAATACCTGAGTGTTTCCCAGGGGCTGAATGAGGGGAGAACGGCTGCTGAGGAGTCTTTGGGTGATGATGAAATGCTCTGGAATTAGGTAGAGGGGATGGATACACAACACTCTAAGTATCTGCTGAATTGTATGCTTTGAAACATACAGTGAGTTTTATGAGTTTTATGTTATGAGAATATTGTCTCAATAAAAAATTTCAAAAAAAAAAAACAAAACTATGGGAAGCTATCACAAACAAATTTATGCCTGTGAGGCAGAGGGCCATGGGTCTCAGGTCCCTCTCTGCAGCTCACAACACCTCATCATCAGGAAGAGCCCCTGGAGGAGGGAGGCTACCCCCTCCAGTATTCTTGGGCTTCCCTTGTGGCTCAGCTGGTAAAGAATCTGCCTGCAATGCAGGAGACCTGGCTTCCATCCCTTGGTTGGGAAGATCCCCTGGAGAAGGGAAAGGCTACCCACTCCAGTATTCTGGCCTGGAGGATTCCATGGACTGTATCGTCCATGGGGTCGCAGAGTCGGACACGACTGAGCAACTTTCACTTTCAAGTCACCAACCAGCCCAGACTCAACAAGAACCTGCTTCCGTTACAGACTTCAGAAGAGAGCATCTGCTCAACTGAGCTAGGGTCAGCTGTCCATCCTGGTTAGACCAAGGGTGGCCACGGTGACAGGAATATGTGGCAAAAACTTAGCCACCATAACCCCTCCTTGGGAGGAGCAGGAAGCAGTTGTCAAAGGAGAGAGATTGGACAAACACCCCCCAAAGATGGCCATTCCCCTCAAACTTTTCTGTCCCTCAGAACACAGAGTCCAGAACTGATGCCCAATCCCTGAGATAACAGCGACATGCGCACGAGCTCTCTGCCTCTTATGACGTGACTTTCCCACACAACTGTCTCACCCTGAGATGCTGCATTTGTTTCCTATTGCAGAGGATAAACTTCCCTGGTGGCTCAGATTGTAAAGCGTCTGCCACGCCCTCCACTGCACGACCTCTCTGCCTCTTATGACGTGACTTTCCCACACAACTGTCTCACCCTCAGCGTGGTCACTGCATTTGTTTCCTATTGCCACTGTAACAAATTACTACAAATTCAGTGGCTTAGGACCCCTGAAACAAACTTATCCTCTTACACCTCTGGAAGTCAGAAGTCTAAAATAGGACCCATGGAGCTAAAGTCAAGTTGTGGGCAGACTGACTGGGTCTTTCTGGAGGCTCTGGGATGAATCCATTCCTTACCTTGTTCAGCTTCGAGCGGCCACCTTGGCTTCCTCCACTCTCAAAGTACATCACACCTCCTTTTCCCGTCATCACACCTCCCTCTGCCCCCTTCTTACGAGGACTTTGATAATTACATTTGGGGCCCATCTGGATAATCCAAGATTATCTTTCCATCTCCAGATCCTTAATTTAATCACATCTGCAAAGTCTCATTCAAAGGTTCCTGGGATTCGAACAGGGACTTCTTAGGGAGAGGACCATTATTCATCCTCCACAGTCAGCCTGGGCCTCTGCTCTCTACCCACTACGTGGCTCTGCTCCTCCAGATGCTCTGTGACATCCCCACACAATAGAGTCCCGTGTCCATCGGGAGCCCTGTCCTTCACACCCGCTCTTCCACCCCACACCAGGGTTGCTTCTTCATCAGTCACTTACCAGGGTCCATTTTTGTGCAGCCTGGTACCAGCCCCCTATCCTACAAGGGCTGAGAGTTACCCCCCATCAGATGCCCTGTGGCCTGAGGCTACCCCATCCCATGCTGGCCTCCTGCTTACCACTGTCCTATGAGCCACTAGTGTTCTCATTGCCAAGTCTCAGCCGCCCTTCAGGGCAGCCCTGTACCCCACCCCCTTCAGCCAACAAGCCTCTGCATCCTCTCCAGCAGCCAGGCTAGCCTAGGGACAAAAGAGATAAGTGTCCTCAGATGCAGGCTGCATCTTGCAGCAAGCACAGAGACAGGAGCGTATGTGGAGTCAGCGAGGGGGACTGGACAGGAGGAAGGACAAGGTGCCAAGCCCCAACCAGTGACTGCTCACCACCTGGGCACCTTCCAGAGTGAGGGGTCAGAGCCAGCCCTGCCATTACACCTTCTCCAGGGAGACCAGGCCCTGTTTTACCGAGGCACTTCCCGGGATGTCCCCAGCGCTGAGCAGGCTTTATTTTGTCTGCCCAGCCCAGGGTTCCCACGGGCAGAGACCAGATCCAATTCATGTCTAGATTCCCAGTGCCCACTATGGAACTGTTATGCCCAGTGTCCGAGTCCCCAAAACCGAGAGAATAAGACGTCGACAGCAATACAAAAGCCTAAAGGGGTTTATTGCTAGCTCGAGCTAGGGCTCAAGTCTCATCCAGCGCAGTGGAGTCTTGACGAGAGCCCCAAGCTCTGAATCACAGCTGTTTATATACAGGTGGTCTTTTGTCTCAGCAATAGTGTAGTTGGCATGTGGTGACTGACTCAACCTTGAGTCACTGTGGTGATTGACAACCTTGGTGTCATCGGGGTGATTGACTTAACCTTGGCGTCATTGGGGACCATGATGTCATCGGGGACCTTGGGTCATCGGGGACCTTGGTGGGGCTTCCTAGAATTATGACTCATGCTTCCAAGAACCTGAGGCTTAGGCCTAGTGTGGCCTGTTGAGCCTGTCATGGCTCAGGTCAGGTCCCAACAGAACCTGACATGTGGTAAATGCTCAATAACTGTTATGGGGGTGGAGGCATGGGTCGATGGATAGGTAGAGGGGAGACAGATGGGAGGAAAGGCTTCCCGGGTGGTGCTGGTGATAAAGAATCCACCTGCCAAGGCAGGAGACAGAAGAGACTCAGGTTCGATCCCTGAGTCAGGAAGATCTCCTGGAAGAAACGGCAACCCTCGCCAGTATCCTCGCCTGGAAATCCCGCAGACAGAGCAGCCTGGCAGGCCACCGTGTATGGGGTCGCTAAGTGTCAAGACAGGCCTGAGCGACCAACGTGTTCACAAGTGGAAGGAAGCGGGGTGGGGGAGAGGGAGAACAGATGGGTGTAAGCGAATGAAGCTTGTAGCCCGGTACGCTCCAATTCCAGGTGAGGACCCCAAAGTTCCGTCTCTCCTAGCACTTGCTGGTAACAACCCACAGGGAGAGTTTCAAAATCAGACCCCTCAGGGTTCTGGCTGCATGGCTGCAGGACCCTGGAAAAGTGCCTCAACCCCTCCGTGCCTCAGTGCTCCCCTCAGTAAGATGGGGACGGCAGCAGTGCTCCCCCAGAGGCTGTCAGGTCAGTGGGACAGTCCACGAAGAGACCTCACCGCACTCCCAGCAAAAGGCAGCCCCTGGAGAATGCTGGCTTTGCTCCTCGTGTCTCTTTCACGCCCTGCGCCCCTCTGTTCCCCTGGAGACCCCAGGAAAGCATTCACTCCTGCTCCGGCCCTCGGTCTGTCCCCAGGCAGGTAGGAGGGATGGCCCTGGCAGAATGAGAAGCTGGGATGCCCGCTCCCCAGGCAGCACCTCGCCGGACCTGAGCGGCTGGGGCCTCAGGCTCCCAGGAGCCTGCCCACCCTCCGCAGCCCAGGACTGAAGTCAGCCCCGTGGCCCTCAACCAGGCCCATGCTCCTCCTGAGGAAGAGGCGGCCCCCAAGCAAGAGCTGCAGTGGGGGAGGGCAGGAGGGCATCTGACTCCACAGGCTAGGGCCCGAACGCCAGGCTAACAAGTTGGCCTTTGCCCCAAACAGGGCAGGAGCGCCAGAAGGGTCTGGTCCAGGAGAGTGCAGTGACTGGACAGGTTTCTCCCACACATTCCGGGGCTGTGGAGGGTGTGGCCTGGGCCACGTCCAGGGGTTCAGAGCGTGGCCAGGGGCCGAGCACAGGAGCCCTGCAGGGAGACAGGACGCAGGGCTGGGGACAGGATTCTCAGGGGCCAGGGACAGAGGAGGACGGAGGTCCCTGGAGCTCTGGGCTGCCCAGGCAGGATCTCCAAATCCTGCACATTCAAGGTGGGACTTGCTTTTAAGGAAAGACGTCTCAAGGCAGCCTTTGCCCAGAGAACACTGTGGGAGTCCCAGGCCTGCCTGGCACGGAGCCACCCACTCAGGCGCCCTCCTGCTGCTGTGCATTATTAAATTATTCCTGGGGAGATTAGGGCAGAGGCATGAATAATTCAAAGTCAGAGATAAAGTCAAATCTAATCAACTCTGTCTGCCGACTTGAACTTTGGCATGATGACCAGCTCAAATCAGTAGAGCCTGCTGGGAGCCCGAAATGAGAATCCAGGCCTGGGATTCACCCTCGGACATTTCAGAGGAAGCTCCGCTGTGAAGTCCTAAATCGTGGCTGCAGCAGCCGCTCCCCCATCTCAGCTGCCCCGTCCATGCTGGTCCCTGTTATCTGTTACACGGCAGCTTGGTGGCTGAGGTCGGGCCCCAGCACTCTTTAGCCAAGTGACCTCAGAAAGGTGCCTAACCCTGCCAGGCCTCAATTTCTCTGTCTACAAAATGGGAATGGAAATGCCATCTGCCTCACAAAGCTGTTTTAGGCATTCAGTGAAACAGCACACAGACAGCATCTTGTGCTGGCACCAAATACAGGATGGGCACTTGTCTTTCACGTCAGCTCAACAGCTCAAATCTTACTGACGAAAAAGTGTCTATGTACGTGTTCATTCGGGCTTCCCTGATGGCTCAGTGGTAAAGAATCCACTTGTCAATGCAGGAGACGGGGGTTTGATCCCTGGATCGGGAAGACTCCCCTGCAGAAGGAAATGGCAACCCACTCCAGTAATCTTGCTGGAAAACTCCACGGACAGAAGAGCCTGGTGGGTGACAGTTCCTGGGGTCACAGAGAATCCAACACAACTTCGTGATAAAGACCAAACCAGATGCTTGCTCACCACACACACACGTGTTCATTTATATGATGGCAGAAATGCATCTTTCTCATGAAAGAGCTAGATGTTCATCGGAAAGTTCAAGAGGGTAGAGTTTAATATTTTCTCATTGTCCACAGAGGTCCATGAGTTTGGAAGTGGTACGTAATGGACACTTAAAGCAATCCCCAAATGTATCATGAATACCGACAAGAACCTCTCTATATCTCATCAAAACAGGGAAATCACTGATGGAGTTACATTAACAATGTGAGCTTGGAGGCAAGCGGCACATAGACAGCATCTCCAGCCCCTCGGTGGGAGGGGGCTTCACGCACAAGCTGCTGTCCACAGCACTTCAGCCTCCCGGGGGGTCCCCAGGCACCCCCAGTATGCCAGCTGCCCTGTCACGGAGGGCAGGGGCAGAGGCCACTGGCTGTGTGCGACAGCCCCACCCACGCGGCCTCTGCGGCCACCCTGCAGGACATGCTGGCCCCTGCTGCTGCTCCGGAGGTCTCTGAGGGTCCCTGCCAGGAGCACCGCAGATCCTCCCGGCACTGAGTGTTGGCACTGCGTCTGTGAGCTCCTCACCCCGCTTCCGTGCCAGATCTGCGGCACAAAGCTCCATGCTTGGAGCCCCTGGGAGGGGCTGCCCATCGTTGTCACCAGGGTTCAGCATCAGGAGCCTTGTCTGCAGCAAGAACTGAGCCCAGAGATGAGCACGGGGAAGGACGGCCCGGGCCACGGGCTCACCTCCTTCAACACCCTGCCTGCTCCCGGGCAAAGCTGAGTGCCTCCTACCAGGATTCGCACCCTTTGCGCCCTCCTCATCTGAAGCACCGGGAGAGGACACCACTCCAGTGCTGGTTACTGGCTCGGTAACCACTGTGGACTGAATTGGGCCACTCCCTGCCCCCAGCAAAAAATGATATGATGAAGTCTTAGCCCCCAGTCCCTGGCCGATTCAGAATGTGGCCTTATTTGAAGATAGGGTCTTCAATGAGGTAGTTAAGGTAAAATGAAGCCGTGTGGGTGGGTCCTAATCCAGCATGACTCGGGGCCTTCTACAAAGAGGAGATGAGGACACAGACACACAGAGAGGGAAGATGATGTGAGAAGACAGGGAGAAGACGGCTCTCCAGGAGCCGAGGAAGGAGCCTCAGAAGGAACCAACCCTGCCGGCACCTTGACCTTGAACTTCCACCCTCCACAGCTGTGAGAAAGTAAAGCTCTGTTGCCTCAGCAACCCAGCCCAAGCAGACAACTGCAGACCATTGCACTCTTTCTCTAGCAGTCCCTCCCACAAACACTTCCTGTGCACCGGGTGACACTCTTCCAGGCACGGGGTTGCATGGTGTGCAGGTCCAACCCTCACAGAACTGGTCTCCAGGCATCCAGCAGCCCTCACCAATCATCCTTACGAGGGCTGTGACGCTGGGCCTTCAGTGCTGGTAAGGGAGCACGTGCAGTCCTGGGCATTGCCTGGGAAAGGGTAATGCCCGGCATTACCCAGAAAGAGAGATGCACGGCACTTCAGGTGTTCCTGACTGCTGAGATGTGGGAGACCCTGGAAGGGGTGGGGCTTCTAGCACTATCTGACTCTGGAACAAAATCCTTAGACAAAGAGACACTGGGGGAAGCTTACAGCAAGGCAAGAGAGAAACCCCCAAAGCCTTGGAACCCAGCAGAGCTGTGTTAAATGGTGAGAACTCGGGTGGAACGGAAACGGTTTGAGGTCCAGAAAGAGAGCCAGTCTGGAGAGGAAGACACAGAGGTGGGAATGGAGTGGCTCAACCCGGAGCCCACCTGCCGGGGGGAGGGCTCACATCTGAGCCCCGGGCCTCAGGCCGGGATGCCCTCGGGGGCCAGGCAGGCCAGCAGGCAGGGAGGCAGCCTGGCCTGGGGCTGCAGGCAGTAGAACCCACCGCGGCTCCCCGCGGGCGCCTCCCCTCGCCAGCTCCTTCCGATGGGCCTGCAGGATGTCAGCCCAGGGCTGCCCTCTTCAGAGATGCCAGACACCCAGGCTTTGAGGCCACATTAGCAATCTATCACTGTGGGTACGTCAAGCAGAACAGGTCTTCCAGCCAGATGCGGCACACCCACTGCCTCTCCCACCACGCTGCTCCCTTTCCTAATACACAGACCCAGCCTGTAGGGGAGGTCATCTGCTGTCCTGTCTTCCCTGAGTGAGCAAGTGGCTCCCCTGAGCCAACCTGGCAGGCGTCTCGCCCTCCTAAGTTCCCTCCCAAACCCTGCAAGGCTGAGCTAGGCAAAGGGCAGCTGTTCTTCTTTCTGACATTTTCCAGAGAAGTGGATGCTTTTCTTCAAGAATTTAGGAGCAACCTTTATCTGCTGTCTGGGAAGAAGCATCTGTCACCCAGGTGAAGCTTCCACTCTGTGGCCCCTGCGAACATCAAACACCCAGTGTCTGGGGGACGCTGGTCATGGCACCAAGGGATGCCCAGACCCAGTAGCTGCCCGGGGAGGTGGCCAGTCAGGCACCCATCGGACACAGACGGATGGGGATATATTTGTGGGCACTGTAGGCACCAGGTGTAGAGAGGAGAGGAGCAGAGAGTGGCCAATGGGAGTGAAGACTGCCTGGGACCCACCAGAATCCCTCTGATCAAAACCAGGGTGATGGCTACAAGAAAAAGGTTGAGAGTAGAAAAATGACCATTGGGCAAGTAGCTAAAGTCTGCTCAGAGGTTGTGTTGGAAAGAGGAGTCAAGTATAGGGGAAGATGGTGGGGTGCTTAGGCATTGCTGCTACCACGTAAACAGCTCGTGAGTTACTGAGGATGAAGGTGTGCAGGCCCTTGGGAAAATACTTTCTGTGGGGCCTCTGCTTATGTAAACTATTTGAGTCACCCCAAATCAGCATTACAGCAGCATCCTGGCAATCCAACCTCATATGATTGCATAAAAGGAAGACCACACCAGCTAGCAGGAAGCATTTACTTATTAGGTCACCTTCTTGGAACCAAGGTCCAGCCACAGGGCCCACAGAATGACCATCAGCCCAAGTCCTGGAGCCTCATGGGGCATACGGTCAACTCCCCACATCAGTTACAGGGCCAGACGATGCCTGCAGGAGAAAAACGGGGTCCAGGGCCCACACAGGTCCCCTTCAGGCTTGGAGAGCACCCCTGGGTACCTCTGCCAGCCTAGTTGGCCCCAGGCACTTAGACAACTTCATGAAAGGCACTCCAAAGGTTGCGGGCTGGGAGCTGGGGGGTGGAGAGTGTCTGAGGGACCCAGGGCAAGGCCCAGTGACCCAGGTCAGAGACCCCAGGTGAGGGAACGGGGTATCGCTAGACGCTCCCTCTTAGGACCTAGAGCTGGGTGTGACACTAAGGTCGTGAAGGGCCCAGGGCAGAGCTGGCCCCAGATGAGAGGGAAATAGGAAGAAAGCTGACCCCGAAGCCAAGGCTAGCGGCTCAGGGCAAATCTACAGACAGCATCGCCCTTAAACATCCCAGACCCCAGCTGTTTCAGAGCACAGAGGCAACACCCACCTGCTGCCTGCGTTCAGGCGACCCCCAGCCACCCATGACTTCTGTCCCATACTCCCTGCTTTGCCAGCCTCTGGCAGGCATCTTCTCCCTGAGGTTCTGCACAGAAACACAAGAGGCCTTCTCTGCAGACCAACAGACCAGACAGTGTTCATCTCTCAGTGTCAATACAGCCCGTGTCTCCAGGGCGATGACTTTCACTCAGTAAATACTAATCAGCCTTGGACAACGAGTGCAAGCCCCTAGTCTAGAACTTCGCCAGCCCTCTGCCACCTACCTGTCACGTCTCCCTCCTGAGGCTGGGTGAGGCTGGGATGGTGCAGGGATGAGCAGATGGAGGGTCTATCAGGCCCCTCGCCCTCAGGGACAGGAGAAACAAGCCATGGCTTCTCTTCAGCTGCATAAGGTGACCCAGGACGGTGGGGAGAGACTTCCGGGATGTGACCTACCCAGGGAGGCAACAACTGATACAAAAACCCACAGTGATATGTAGAGCAAGCTGTGCCCGCATGTTAGCAGTTGGCAGGCAGGTGGGGGTTCAAGTGCAGATCCCGGGGCAGATCCTGGATGGGGGTCCTCTGGTGGAACCCGTGCCCATAGGTGACCAGGGTGTGAGCATGCTGTCACCTCCTGACCTCCCTGTCTTTGGTGGCCATTCCACCATTCCATGGGGGTTCTGTTCAGACCTTTGAGTTGAGAGAGAGGGGATACTGAGCCTACCCCTCCTGCCTCAAAGGTGAGCTGAGTCTCAAGCTTGGCACACCTATGTATCCCACCACTCCCTTACTTTCGACCCTGCTCCCATGAGTGGCAGAGACCTGCGCTCAGTGACCCTTGGGTATTCCCAGACTGCTGAGATCGTTGAGGTCTGCTGACTCTAGAGCTGTCGTGTTTCTAGGCCTGTTGGCAAGGAAAGGGTAGGAGTTGTGGGGTCTTCCCCTCTGGGATGCAGACTGCTCACTTCCAGAATATCCAAAGTCAAGCCTTGTTGCCATTGTTGTTCATTCTCCAATATCCGGTCAATATGAGAAATGAATATTGCTCCTAGTCACATAACACATTTTTACCCATTGAGCTAATAACCAGATTGTTCCTTTGGCTAAAGGAGAAGACACATCTACCCCTACTGTGTCAGGCTGCAGTGACTTTCTTCATGAAACTTAATAAAAGGAGCCAGAGCAGACCCAGGTCCTACAAACCCAGAGGTCTTTTCTAATCACCCAACACATGACCCATTGTGAGGTTTGGCTCCTCTCGGAAGTGAAGTGAAGTGAAGTCGCTCAGTCATGTCTGACTCTTTGAGACCCCATGAATTGTATCCTACCAGGCTCTTCCTTCCGTGGGATTTTCCAGGCAAGAATACTGGAGTGGGTAGTCATTTCCTTCTCCAGGAGATCTTCCCAAACCAGGGTCTCCTGCATTGAAGGCAGATGCTTTACCGTCTGAGCCACCAGGGAAGCCTCCTCTCAGATAGGGGATCCAAATATCTGTTGGATGTATAGAACAGTCTTTTGGACTCTGTGGGAGAGGGAGTGGGTGGAATGATTTGGGAGAATGGCATTGAAACATGTATAATATCATATATACAGGATGCCTGGGGCTGGTGCACTGGGATGACCCAGAGGGATGGTATGGGGAGGGAGGTGGGAGGGGGGTTCAGGATTGGGAACACGTGTACACCCATGGTGGATTCATGTTGATGTATGGCAAAACCAATACAGTTTGTAAAGTAAAATAAAGTAAAAGAAAAAATACCCCAAATATCTGTTGGATGTATAGATTGATGGGTGGATGGAATAAACAGATGAACTGGTGGGTGGCTGGATGGTCAGATAGATGAAGTAAATAGAAGAATAGATGAACGAACAGCAAATGAGTAGGTGATAGGTAGATGGGAGACAGATAGGGAGAAGAGGTAGATGTATTAACAAGTGTGAAGACTGGGAGATGGGTGCATCGTGGATGGATGGACTGGTGGATAAATAGATGGATCTCTGTTCAGAGAGACCAAGTTTTTTGAAGATATGTCAGTCTCTTTTCATTTCTTTGTTTTCATCCACAGTGAATGAACATGCCAGGCTTCCCTGTCCATCACCAACTCCCAGAGCTTGCTCAAACTCATGTCCATTGAGTCAGTGATGCCATCCAACCTTCTCATCCTCTGTCGTCCCCTTCTCCTCCTGCCTTCAATCTTTCCCATCACCAGGGTCTTTTCCAATGAGTCAGTTCTTCACATCAGGTGGCCAAAGTATTGGAGCTTCATCCTTAGCATCAGTCCTTCCAATGAATATTCAGGATTTATTTCCTTTAGGATTGACTGGTTTGATCTCCTTGAAGTCCAAGGCACTCTCAAGAGTCTTCCCCAACACCACAGTTCAAAAGCATCAATTCTTCGACACTCAGCCTTCTTTATGGTCCAACTCTTACAAGACTACTTGGAAAACCACAGCTTTGACTATATGGACCTTTGTCAGTAAAGTATGTCTCCGCTTTTGAATATGCTGTCTAGGTTTGTCATAGCTTTTCTTCCAAGTAGCAAGCATCTTTTAGTTTCATGGCTGCAGTCACCATCTGCAGTGATTTTGGAGTCCAAGAAAATAAAATTTCTCCCTGTTTCCATTCTTTCCCTATCTATCTGCCATGAAGTTCACTTCATGGACTGGATGCCATGATCTTCGTTTTTTGAATGTTGAGTTTTAAACCAGTTTTTTTCCCTCTCCTCGCTCACCTTCATCAAGAGACTCTTTAGTTCTTTTTCACTTTCTGCCATAAGTGTAGTGTCATCTGCATATCTGAGGTTATTGATATTTCTCCCAGCATTCTTGATTCCAACTTGTTCAAGGCTTTATACTGGGTGCTAAGTACCAAGATCACCTAATGTGAAAAGCCAACTCTTTGGAAAAGACCTTGACCCTGGGAAAGATTGAAGGCAGGAGGAGAAGGGGACGACAGAGGATGAGATGGTTGGATGACATCACCAACTCAGTGGACTGAGCAAATTCCAGGAGATGGTGAAGGACAGGGAAGTCTGGCATACTGCAGTCCATGGGATTGCAAAGAGTCAGACATGACTTAGCAACTGAACAACAAAGTATGGAGACAGCCACTAAGGAGCAGGATCCCTGTTAGAACCAACCCCGTTCCTTCCTGAGACTTAACTTCGAGCCATGTCCCTTTTCATGGGATGAGGTGTCTACTGGGTCAAGGGGAGATGGCCACCTGAGCCCACTCCCTCACACTCCGGACTGTGCTCTGTCTGAAGTGCCCCAGACTTTGCAGGTCCTGACCCCAAAGCCCAACTTCACTTTCAGGACCTGAGTAGTCCTCTTGCATACATCTGCCCTGGAGGGTGGCCAACAAACCTCTTTTCTCAGGGATGCCTGGAGCCTGTGGTGAAGAGAGAGGGTGATGCCAGGCCACAGAGCCCCTCTCCACCACACTCCAGCACAGACTCTGATGAGTTCAAGATTTCTTCATCTGGGGGATTCCCTGGTGGGCCAGTGGTTAGGACTGCACGCTTCCATTGCAGGGAGCAAGGGTTCAATCCCTGGACAGGGAACATAGATTCTATAAGCCATGGGGTGCAGCCAAAAGAAATAAATTTAACTTTTTTTTTTTTTAAGAATTTTCAATTTGAATCTGGCTTTCCAGGCTGTTTTAAAGATGTATCTTTCAAGACTGGAGCAACGACATATTTTATTTACCAATTTGTTAACTTGATTCATAACTCTTAAACATTTAGACCAGCAGTTCTCAAACTTTCTGGTCTCAAGAAAGAGACCAGAAGGAGACGACAGAGGATGAGATGGTTGGATGGCATCACCAACTCAATGGACTGAGCAAATTCCAGGAGATGGTGAAGGACAGGGAAGTCTGGCATGCTGCAATCCACGGGATTGCATGGATTCTACTTTCTTAAAAAGTATTAAGAACCCCAAAGAGTTCTTGTTTTGTATGTTACACCCATCAGTGTTTACCACATTAAAACTTTAAACTGAGACATTCTAAAAACATTCATTCATTAACTTGTTTTAAAAATAGCAATAATAAGCCTGTTGCATGGTAGTATAAATAACACATTTTTCAATAAAAACTAATTTTCCAAGACAAAAGAGAAAGTGTACCACAAAGTGTGCCACTGTCTGACAGTTTTGCAAATCTCCTTAATGCCTATATTAAGAAAGGCAGCTGGGTTCTCATCTTTGTTCCTGCTTCCATTTATTATGATGCGTTGTTTGGTTGGAGCATAAAAAGAAATTCAAGATTCCCTCAGAGATACAACCCGGTAAACAGAGGAGTATTTTAATAGTCTTTTCAGAGAATTATGGATGTTCTTACTTGATACAATACCAGAAGTCAACAAGCATTTCATTCTGTCTATTTTTTAAACTGAAGTATAGTCGATTTATAATATTTTATTAGCTTCAGGTGTACAACATAGTAATTCCATATTTTTATAGATTATACTCCTCAGTTGTTATAAAATGTTGGTTCTATTCTGTGCTGCACATTTCCTGTTTGTAGCTTATTTATCTTATATACAGAATTCTGTAACTCTGAATTGCTTTCACCTATTTTGCCCCTCCCCACTGATAACCAATAGTTTGCTCTCTGTATCTGTCATCTGTTTTATTTTTTCAGATTTCACATATGTATACGAAGACAGTATGGAGGTTACTCAAAAATTTATTTAAAGAAGCTGTTTCTTAAGGATTAGCTACCAGGACTAGAAAAAGGGTAAGGGAGGAACTCAGGGTACAAACTCAAGGAGAGCTCATTCTCAGGGGTGTAAGGCACCTGCACTTCATTCCTTCCACCTAACACTAGGCCTGCTGGTCGAATGAGAACCCCAAAGCTTAAGCAATAAGCTTTGTTTTGTACTCTGTTCCATTAAAATCCCCTTCATGTCTGGTAGTTTGAATGGGTTTTTTGTTCATGCATGATTTTGTAACTGTCAGGACTAGGATTGATTTTACTCTACTTACAAGGTACGGAATTAACTTGCTGCTGTTTCACAGCTGTTGGCAAAAGACGTGAGAGTCCTTTGTCAGTGACAAAGGACTTGACTACTCACAGCATGCTTCTGCAGCAAGTACTGTGCGCATCAGCCTGTTTACATGACTTCTCTCTGCTGCTCAAGTCCCACAGAGGTTATGCAGAAGCGCCCGCATACACACTACGCAAGCAGCAGGTTTGTGTTGCCAGTGACAGACCCTGCGCTTGGGGCCCAGTGCTTTTAACAGTACATAGTAAGCAAGCCTGCTCTTTGACCTAAAGGGAGACAATGCCTCATCCTTCAAAGCTGCTCGCTGCAAACACTTCTGAGAAATAGCTTGACTAAAGAGAGAGTCAGGTCTTCCATGCTTGGCACACCCAGTGAGACCTGCAGGAGTGGAAGTGAGCCCCCGTGGAGGACTGACTTCTCAACAGACCCGTGACGCATGGCCATTCAGAAAACACTGGTTCTCTGAGACGTGCGGGAGCTTCCAACTGTTGACATGTTGCTTTAAACAATATCAAAAATCACATTAATATCATTAATCTCATCAGAAAAGTCTTCCTGTGTTGAGAAGCTGTTAAACTCACAGTGGCAGGTACATGTTACCCAAATTTCTAATTCTCACTTGAAAGTTTAAATTTTCTCTTTAACTATAAATGCACTCAGTTGTTTCAGTTGAACAGACAAGCTAACTTAGATCATTTCCGATAGAATGTATCCCATATGGTGGCGGTGGTGTTTAGTCACTAAGTGGTGTTCGGTTCTTTTGTGACCTCATGGACCGTGGCCCACCAGGCTCCGCTGTCCGTGGGATTCCCCAAGCAAAAATTCTGGGACAGTTTTCCTTTTCCTTCTCCATGGATCAAACCTGTGTCTCCTGCTTGGCAGGTGGATTCCTCACCATTGAGTCATCAGGGAAGCCCTGTATTCTACATGCCCACATCTGAATAACCCTAGTGTGCCTGTCAGTCACTCCTCCAAGCCCAGGACCACATGATCACACCTCTACCACTTTCCCCCTCATGTCTGTTTCTCCACGTCCTCTCAGTCTCTTGCTACACCCTAGGAGAGTATGTTTCTACTTCAAGGCCTTTGCACATGCTAGTCCCTTCTGTCTAGAATGCTCTTCTCCCAGAGAACTTCCTCCCACAAGGCATATAGGTATCTGTTTTTAAAAGCACTTTTTCAAAGAGCACTGCCCTGCTTCCTGGCCTGTAATAAACACTGCCATACATACACTGAATACCCTCATCCTACTTTATTTTCTCCTTAGTGTACATCAGGTCTTGAAATTATGTGATCTATTTCTTGTTTATTTGCTCTCTGTTCTTCCCACTACCACCATCACCACTAGAATGCCCCTTGTGGGGGGAAATCCAGCACCCAGGACAGCACCTTGGCACAGGGCAGGTTCTCAAGACCTATTTGATAAATGGATGGATAACAGCTGTCACTGGGCATCAGCGGTGGTGGTGTTTAGTCATTAAGTGGTGTCTGGTTCCTTTGTGACCTCATGGACTGTGGCCCACCAGGCTCTGGTGCCCGTGGGATTCCCCAGGCAAAAATTCTGGGACAGAATACAAAACACACACAGTCACAGCTTGTAAGATACTTGCAATTTTACTTCATAGTTGCCAAAGAGTCTAATAACAATGAAATGGGAAACTCTATGAGCAATAGGTACAGGGTGGGAGTGAAACAGTCAAAAACTCAAATACCCATCAACAAAGAAATGAGTAAATTGTGGCCTGTGTATAAATGGAATACTACAACAGAAGGGAGAGAGAGGAAGAGACAGAGAGCACCATGGGAGAATTTTATCATGCTGAGTGAAAGAAGCCAGACACGAAAGAAAAATGCTGAATAACTTTATTTATATAAGGGTCAAGAGCAGGCAAAGCTCTGTAATTATAGTATAGAATCACAACAGTGGTACTTCTTGGGATGGAGGAAGGTATAGACTAGGAAGGGACATGAGAGGGGGCTGTCTCGAAATGAAATTCTGTTTTAATCAGATATGCTAAGGTAACAGACACAGAGACAATGTCTTTGAAAGAAGACTTTGCTACTTACAGTTTCCAAGAGAAGAGGGCATGCCATGCCATGCAGGGCCACTTGGGAAAGCGCCAGGTTGGTCAGGAGGCAGAAGGAACCGGGGAAAGACATGGTCAGAGCTCATATTGTGATTCCCAGGGAAGAAATGGGAGAGGCAATTGGCAAGTTTAAGTAAGTTTAGAACTGGATAGTTTGAATTATTTTGGCAAGCTCTGCACTATGGGGATATGGTATCATATCTAGCTGTCTGGTATCTGACCCTGGGGTGATTTAGGGCAGGAGGGATACTAGCTTAGCCTGTGAGTTGGATTGGTTGGCTTGCATGTAAAAGACAGTCTTGTAGGCAAGTTGTTTGCTGTCTTTAGGCTGGAAGGGGCAGACTACCTGAGCTAGTAAAGCAACAGAAGAGGTCAAAGCATCATAAAATACTGAAAATTTAAGATACAATTAATATAGGAGCCTTACAGAATACTGACAAGGCTCTCTATCTATGTAGAAATGTTTGCTGTAAAGATCTGCTTAATACTGTTACTGAACCAAACTTGGATCGGCTTGCCCACGTGCAGCAAAGCCGACCTGCTGGCGCTGGTTTGTGGTGAAGTGAAGTGCAGCATATATTTCAGGCACCAAACAAGCAGTCTGGGCAGCTAAGGCTCAAAAGACCGAACCCTCAATGGCTTTTAGAAAAAGATTTTTAAAAACAGAATGAGGGAGTGGATTGTGGGGTGTGTAATCAGCTCAGGGACATTCTTCTGACTAGTTGATGGTGAGGTAATTGGGAGTCAACATCATCAACCTTCTGGTTCCAAACAGTCTGGGGTCTGCATGTTTGCGGGCACCACACAGTTAACTTCTTCCACCTGGTGGGAGATTCAGTACCTGCAAAATAACTCAAGGGATATGACTCAGAATATTACCTATATCCCTTGAGGAGAAATTAAATGTCCTTTACTTCTTTTAACAGCTAAACTAATATTTTGTCTTGTTTGACTGTTTTGGGGTTTTTTGTTTGTTTGTTTTGTTTCTACATTTTCTCACTTCTCTGATTAAATTTATTCTTTGGAAGGCCTAGGAGGCTAAAGATTTTCTACAAACATTAGACAGGCAGAGGAGAGGGGAGAGAGGGAATCTGTCCCAGGAGGGCCCTGCAGGGTCCTGTTCGGTCATGATGTCAGGGCTCTTGATGCATTTTATCATGATACCTCAGTTTTCTAAAACTACAAATATAGAATTCAATTGTAAGAAACACAAAGACAAGGGAACTCACTAACTCTCACTGGCCACCACTGAGGCTCCTGTTCTTTCCAGCATCAGAGTCCCCTTCCTTACACCCAGACTTCAGTGCCAGGTCTCCAGGCGCAGTTCCATCCCCTCCCGGCCTCCAGACAGCTTGGCTCATTCATGGGAGCCCTCCAGTCTGCTTCCAGCTGCCAGCTTAGAACTTAGCAAATTCTCCCTTTGACTCTTTCTCCTGAGTCGTCCTGTAGGCAAAAGGGAGGGGAAAGGCACTGCAGGTGCCATCCACTGCCACCTTCCCCAGACACGGCTCTCCCCTGTGGCACCATCCTAGGATCCTTGAGGATCCCATCACTCCTTCTTGGGAGCTAACCATTTAACAGTATGGATTTTTACCTCATTGCTGGAAATGAGGCAGAACGTGCTCACTAAGCATATAGGAACTACTCCTGGAGTGTGAAGCGGGCAGGAGTGGAGCCAGGATGGGCATGGTGAAGCCAAAGTTGAAGACGGCCTGGGGGAGAGAAGGGTGGCTTGGCGCTCTGCACACAGACAGGGAGACCAGGCGACACCCCCTCGATGCAGACCAGACATGGCCCACTCAGATCAGACACAGGTGTTCACCTGGCCAGGCTCCCTGGACCCCCAACCCATTCTAGCAGGACGACATCACAGGGGGGTGCCTGTGTCCTAGGGCTCACAGCCCATGAGGCAGGAGCCTATCACCTCTTCTGAGGCCAGTGCAGAGCCTGCTTGGCACAGAGGCGTGGGCAGTCACCACTGTGGGTTGAAGTATGGGTGGATAAGGGTTAGTATGGAGGTCATCAGGGTGACATCTGAGAGATTAGGGCACTTTCTCTGGTGTGTCACCTCTGACATAGCTCAGCTAAGCTCTGCCCAGAGCTGAATTTCCAGAGCGTCCCTTCCATAACACTGTATTACAGGACTCCAATACTTCCAGCCTGGGTCAAGCTCAACCAAGTGGCCGTGAGGATGCTCTCAGCTCGATTCTGCAGTGTTACCATGAAATGCCTGCTTTGATGTTGGCCAAGCCCTGGCCCAGCCAAGGACAGTTCAGGAGAGGCAGGGCCAACCCAGACAGCACACACAGATGGACCTACAAACACGACAGCTGGCGGCCCAGGAAGCCAGCTCAGGCCCGCTGCGGAGGGCCCTGGTCCCGGGGCTGTGTCGAGAACCCGCTCCTTCCTCAATCTTGGAAAGGAACAAACTAATTATAACAGC
This sequence comes from Redunca redunca, assembly GCA_006410935.1. Lineage (NCBI taxonomy): Eukaryota > Metazoa > Chordata > Mammalia > Artiodactyla > Bovidae > Redunca > Redunca redunca. Next base: position 76,376 of record SJYQ01003473.1, read on the forward strand.
TCCTGGCCATGCAAGTCTCAGCCGAGAGGAAGCCTGCACCGCCAGATGGGCCTGCTCATTAAGTTGGGGAGTATGGTATTTCTTATGCAAATGAGGGCAAATAAATCCACCGGAGAAATGAGAACAACAAACAAGAACAGGAGTGTGGGCTTCCAGGTGCCGGCTGACGGAGGGGAGGGGAGGGCAAGGAGGCCAGGGAGACGCTGGCACTGCCCTGGCGCTCTCGGCCCAGGACTCTGGATTTGCCTACCCAGGCCTCCCAAGGAGAGGAGGCTGCTGGGCCCCATCCAAGGCCCAGTGGCTGAGCCCAGCCCACAGCTGAGCCCAGGAGTGGGCAGGGGGTGTGGAAGTGGACCAGGAGCTGACAGGCCCAAAACCAGGCCCACAATAGCCCAGCCCACTTCCCAGCTCAAGTGACCACACATACAGAGGGACGCTGACCAGACACAGCCAGCAGCTAAGATACTGGGGAAAGGATCATCAGGACCCAGTCCACTGGGCCAGCGCCGGGAGAGGCAGGGCCTGTCCCAGATCTAGGTGTCCCCAGGACACTGCAACTCGGCACACTCAGCTCTTCCCTCAGGACAGGAGTTCCCTGCTCCATCCAGACTCATCTGACAAATGGTCCAGAGCTAGGAGTCTTTTCAAACCTCCCTTGTCTTCTTCCCAGGTGTCCCGCTCATGACACAATACTACCAGTTCCGGCTCCTAATTATCCTCCACAAACCTACCTGCTTCTGCATCCCTACCACCCACTCCCTGCCCCAAGCTGGGGGAGGGGGTTGTTCCAGTAACAGACCTCACACTCCCATCTACCATTGCCCCAAATCTACCTTTTCAATCAGTGAGGCCTAACCTGACCACCCTTTTTGATGCCGAAAACTACCTCTTCATTCCCCTTAGCCTGCCCTTATTTGCCTTTCCACAGCACTGATCACATTCTAGCATGTTAGATTATTTACTCATTAATTTTTCATGTTTATTACCTGCCTTCCCCACTAAAATGTGAGCTCCACTGAGGGCAGCAATCACCATCTGTTTTGATCCCTGACGTATCCTGCGGGCTTGAACTGCGCTTGTACCTAGTAGCTACTCAACACGTATTATTTGACTGAGTAAATACAAAATGCCTCGTGACCACAGTGTTTTTGAATGGCAGGTGAGTACAACTTGGTCTAACTTCCCAAGCTTGATTTAAGACAGAGATTAACAAGGTGAATATTTTTCAGGTGTCTTTCCGTTGAAAATGGAGCACTTAACTCAAGATGACAAGACTTAAAAGGTCTTTATTGACTCCTATAGCTTAAAAATCTAAGAGCAACGAGCTGCAGGTATGGCTGGATCCAGATAAGCAAATGGTGCTGTTATAACCTGGTATCATTAGCGCTAGTTTGAGCCTCAGGCAAGCTGTTCTTCTTGTGTAACACCAGTAGCTTCAGGGCAACTCCTTCCCTATCTCAGGTCCCCAAGGTAGAGGTTTTCTTATACAAAGAGCCCCCAAATTAGCTTGCCTAGGCCTGGTTTGAGTTGAATGGAACCATCTACCCCTGCCCCAAACCAGCTGCCATTCACACAGAATGGAATACAGTGGTTGGCCATACCCCCAATACTAGAGTTAGCCTAAACCACAAGGACTTGGATGGAGGAGGCGTGAGGTCTGCTACCACGGAAGAGGCCTCGGGTACAGGGCAGGCAAGTCAGGGGTGTGGAAATAGCTCCCAGATGGCCTGGTGGATTCTGACGCCGAGGACTGGCCTGCCTTACCCAGAAAACTTGAGCTGTCTTCTCCTGATCCTAGGCTCTATCTAGATGAGAAGTGGCTCAAAAAGGGCAAGATGTCAAAATGCCCCTTTAGCCAAAGTCTTGGAGAAGGAAATGGCGACCCACTCCAGTATTCTCGCCCGGAGAATCCCAGGGACAGAGGAGCCTGCTGGTCTGCCGTCTGTGGGGTGGCACAGAGTCGGACACGACGGAAGCGACTCAGCAGGGCGGCAGCGGCCAAAGCCTGGCCTCAGTGGCAGTGCAGCTTCCTACACATTTTCCTGACTCCGGCCTCCACTGGCCCTCAAAATCAGAAACTAGGACCAAGAACGATGGCTACCATGATCACTCTCTAGTAACACTGTTTTAATTTACAGTCTTTTACACTGCATGAGCTAAGAAAGACCTTTTCAGTTATGTCCTCTGGAGTTAAGTTTGCCACTTTCAACCAGAAGACACTAAAAAAAATATTCACATTATTAATCTCTGTTCTGAAGTCAAGCTTCACAAGTTAGACCCTCAGCTGTATTCACCTGCTGTTCAACTGTAAGACCATGTAATTAGACTTGAAAACAATATACAAAGTTTGAATATTCAAAATGAGTTAGCAACAGTATCATTATTTGGAGGTGATAAAATTACAAACCTGAAAAACTCCAAAGTACCGACTGAAAGGTATTAAAAATAAGATAATTCAGTGAGTTAAAAAATATATGTCCAAAGCAAAATTGATTTCCTATAGTTTGTTATAAGAAATAGAAACAGCTAAATTGTGCAACAAAAGAAACTATATCACTCAACAAAAGGACAAAAAAATTTTCAACTAGGAATGAANAAGGACAAAAAAATTGTCAACTAGGAATGAAATACATGAAAAAAATATAAAATGATGTAAAGGGGGACCTGAATAAATTGACATATCTCTTTCTTTTTTTTCTTAATATAAATTTATTTATTTTAATTGGAGGCTAATTACTTTACAATATTGTATTGGTTTTGCCATACACTGGCATGAATCCCCCACGGGTGTACATGTGTTCCCCGTCCTGAATCCCCCTCCCTTGACATACCTCTTTCTTGAAAACAATATTGATACAAATTCTAAAAACATTCTACTGGGTTTCAGTATCCTCCCCAAATTCATGTCCTTCCTGAATCCTCAGATGTAATTTTATTGGGAAGTAGGGTCACTTAAGATGTAATTAATTGAGATGAGGGCATACTGGAGCAGGGCCTTGTCTAAAGTGACTAGGGTCATAAGAAAAGGGCAAGAGACACGGGGAGAGCACCATATTCTGGCAGAGGTAAGACAGGAATCGTGTGCCCACAAGCCAATAACATGCCAAGAACTTTCAGGAACCACCAGGAATGAAGAGGAAAGCATGGGCCCGACTCTCCTCTATAGACTTCAGGAAGAGCATGGCCTGCTGACCTCTTGATTCAAGACTTCTGGCCTCCAGGACAGCGAGGAATTGGACTTCTGTTGTTCCCAGTCATGTGCGTGTGTCCTCAGTCACTCAGTCGTGTCCAGATCTTTGCAACCCCAGGGGCTGTAGCCCACCAGGCTCGTCAGTCCATGGGATTCTCCAGGCAAGAATACTGGAGTGGGCTGCCATTTCCTTCTCCAGGGGATCTTCCCAGCCCAGGGATTGAACTGGTGTCTCTTGCACCTCCTGCATTGGCAGGTGAATTCTTTACCACTGTGCCACTTGGGAAGACCCAATTATTCCTACGTGCATCCTAAGTCACTTCAGTCATGTCCAACTTTTTGCAACACTATGGACTGGAACCCACAAGGCTCCTCTGTCCATGGGATTCTCCAGGCAAAAATACTGAAGTGGGTTTCCATTTCCTCCTCCAAGGGATCTTCCTGACCCAGGGATCAAACCCACATCTCCTGTGTCTCCTGCCCTGGGAGGTGGATTCTTTACCAGTGAGCCACCTGGGAAGCTCTAAGTCATGTAGTTTGTGGCAATATATCATTGCAGTCTAGAAAACTAATACATTATTATGCTTTACAATACTGTATTGGTTTTGCCATACATTGACATGAATCAGCCACAGGTGTACATGAGTTTCCAGTCCTGAACCCCCCTCCCACCTCCCACCCCATATCATCTCTCTGGATCATCCCCGTGCACCAGCCCCAAGCATCCTGTATCCTGTATCGAACATAGACCGGCGATTCATTTCTTACATGATAGTATACATGTTTCAATGTCATTCTCCCAAATCATCCCACTCTCTCCCTCTCCCACAGAGTCCAAAAGTCCATTCTATACATCTGTGTCTCTTTTGTGGTCTCGCATAGAGGGTTATCATTACCACCTTTCTAAATTCCATATATATGTGTCAATATACTGTATTGTTTTTCTTTCTGGGTTACTTCACTCTGTATAATCAGCTCCAGTTTAATCCATCTCATTAGAACTGATTCACATGTATTCTTTTTAATGGCTGAGTAATTCTCCATTGTGTATATGTACCACTGCTTTCTTATCCATTCGTCTGCTGATGGACATCTAGGTTGCTTCCATGTCCTGGCTATTATAAACAGTGCTGCAATGAACATTGGGGTACACGTGTCTCTTTCAATTCTGGTTTCCTCGGTGTGTATGCCCAGCAGTGGGATTGCTGGGTCATAAGGCAGTTCTATTTGCAATTTTTTAAGGAATCTCCACACTGTTCTCCATAGTGGCTGTGCTAGTTTGCATTCTCACCAACAGTGTAGGAGGGTTCCCTTTTCTCCACACCCTCTCCAGCATTTATTGCTTGTAGACTTTTGGATCGCGGCCATTCTGACCGGCGTGAGATGGTACCTCATTGTGGTTTTGATTTGCATTTCTCTGATAATGAGTGATGTTGAGCATCTTTTCATGTGTTTGTTAGCCATCT
>SJYQ01003473.1:81107-140535 GCA_006410935.1 Redunca redunca
CCCCCCCACCCCCACCCCCCAGACCCTTGCCTGTCCATCCATCACCCAGTCCCCCCAAGAGATCGCTCAGCATCTTCTCACAGGTACTGTTCCTGGTCTGTGAAATTTGTGAAACTGACTGCTCCCCCTTTCCCAAATTCAGTGGGTTCCAAAGGTCCGAGTTTTTTCCCTTAGGAACTTTTGAAGCATGAGCTAACTTACAAGAATTGGCATTTGGCATTTGCAAGTTGACATTTCCTTTACATTTATTTAGCCTCATGAGTTTGAAATAAGACTTTAAAATTTTCATTTCCGTCCTCCTGACTGTGGATGGCCATGATGACTAAAACAACAAAATTAAAGTTTAGGGGGTTCCTAAACTTTAATTCTAGTGGTTAGCATTCTGGGCTTTTATTGCCATGTGCAGATTCAATCCGTGGTTGGGGAACTGAGATTCTGCAAGCCCTACAGCATGGCTCAAAAAAGAACAAAAAAAAAAAAAGAGAGAGAGAGAGAGAGAGAGCTGCTACTGCTGCTAAGTCACTTCATTCGTGTCCGACTCTGTGTGGCCCCATAGACGGCAGCCCACCAGGCTCCCCCGTCCCTGGGATTCTCCAGGCAAGAACACTGGAGTGGGTTGCCATTTCCTTCTCCAATGCATGAAAGTGAAAAGTGAAAGGGAAGTCACTCAGTTGTGTCCGACTCTTCGCGCACCCTACCAGGCTCCTCTGTCCATGGGATTTTCCAGGCAAGAGTACTGGAGTGGGGTGCCATCACCTTCTCCGAAGAGAGAGAGAGAAACAAAAGAAATAACAGAATTAAAGTTTAAAATGTTGTAGATTTAAATTGCCAAATGTTTAAATGATTTTAGAAATAAGTTTGTAAAACTATAGACAGTGAAAAGATTAGTGGTTGCCAGGGGTTGGTGAAGGGTAAAGAGAGAGTGACGAAAAACACAGGGGTCTTTAGGGCAGTGTCAACTTAAAAAAAAAAAGGACAATGTGAGAGTTGCAAGTTAAGTTTTATCTGGGGCAAAATGAGGGCTGCAGCCTGGGAGCCAGTACCTCAGATAGCTCTGAGAAACTACTCCAAAGAGGTAAGATAAAGGTCAGTATAGATGTGATTTTGGTGAAGAGGCAGTATGTGCAATCAAGCATGTAGTTTTTAAAATATAAATTTATTTATTTTAATTGGAGGCTAATTACTTTACAATATTGTATTGGTTTTGCCATACATCAACATGAATCCACCATGGGTGTTCACGTGTTCCCCATCCTGAACCACCCTCCCACCTCCCTCCCCATACCACCCCTCTGGGTCATCCCAGTGCATCTGCCCTGAGCATCCTGTATCCTGCATCGAACCTGGACTGGCGATTCGCTTCTTATATGCTTTTCAATGCCATTCTCCCAAGTCATCCCACCCTTGCCCTCTCCCACAGAGTCCAAAAGACTGTTCTATACATCTGTGTCTCTTTGCTGTCTCGCATACAGGGTTATTGTTACCATCTTTCTAAATTCCATATATATGCGTTAGTATACTGTATTGGTGTTTTTCTTTCTGGCTTACTTCACTCTGTATAATAGGCTCCAGTTTCATCCACCTTATTAGAACTGATTTAAATGTATTCTTTTTAATGGCTGAGTAATACTCCATTGTGTATATGTACCATAGCTTTCTTATCCATTCCTCTGCTGATGGGCATCTAGGCTGCTTCCATGTCCTGGCTATTATAAAAAGCAAGCACGTATTTTTTGCCAAAGGTTCCTGCTGGTCAGGAAAAGTCATCGTGAAGGATTTTAATGCTTTTCTAGATACGAGGAGATGCAAGAATTGGGCTCATAAAATCAGCTCCTAAAAACATCTATCTGAAGACCTGTCCTGCCAGTTTCCCAGGGCACAGAGCGCCTCATTTCTGCTCTGCACCCTGCACTCCTTTCAGGGGGTGCTGAAGGTCAGCAGCTGCAGCGGCACCTGACTTGATCCTTCGCGAGGTAGGTGTCCATGAGAGCGTGCATGCTCAGTCATGTCTGACTGTGAGGCCCATGGACTGTAGCCCATCAGGCTCCTTTGTCCATGGAATTTTCCAGGCAGTAATCCTGGAATGCTGGAATGGGTGGTCATGCCCTTCTCCAGGGGATCTTCCCAACCCAGGGATTGAACCTAAGTCTCTTACTCCTCCTGCATTGGCAGGCAGATTCTTTACCACTGCACCACGTGAGAATCGGCAGAGGAAGACGGTAAATGCCCATTTGTAGCTGACAGCACTGAAGCTGTTCTGTGTGAACTGTCGTGGTGGCCACAGGACATGGTGCATTTGTCAAATCTCACAGAGGATACATTAAGAGTGAAACCTAACATAAACTATGGACTTTAATAATAATGTATCAATACTGGTTTACCAATGACAACAAATGTCCCACACCAATGCTAGACGTTAATAATTAATAATGGGGGCAATGGGGTGGGGTAATATATGGTAACGCTTTGAACTTTCATAAAGTTGTTTTTTCTGCACACTTAAAACTGCTCTAAAAGCAAAACTTGTTTATACTTCTGAAATTATTAGAGCTTAAATCTGCACTAAGACTGGATATACTGGGACCCTGGATATATATTAACACTTTCTACAGCAGAGTTTCTCCACCTGCAATGCAGGAGACCCCAGTTGTATTCCTGGGTCAGCAAGATCTCCTGGAGAAGGGATAGGCTACCCACTCCAGTATTCTTTGGCTTCCCTGGTGGCTCAGACAGTAAAGAATCCGCCTGCAATGTGGGAGACCAGGGTTCGATCCCTGGGTGGGAAAGATCCCCTGGAGAAGGGAATGGCCACCCACTCCAGTATTCTTGCCTGGAAAATACCATGGACAGAGGAGGCTGGCGGGCTATAATCCATAGGGTCGCAAAGAGTCGGACACAGCTGAGTGACTAAGAACAGCTCTACACAGTATAATCACCTGAGGTATTTTATGCAGGGGTCCTTCTCCCTGACACCAATTAAGTCACAATCTTGTGGGTGGGGCCTGGACTGGTAAAGAGGTTCTGAACACAACTTCTAATGTGGGAGGTAGGTGTGTGTGTGTGTTGGGGGGGGGTTCCCCATACCAATGAAAACTGCCCTGGACACCAGCTGGGTGGATTATACTTCAACAGCTTTGATGCTATTGGAGTTAGCAGCAGAGTTTCAGAGCTCACAGGTTAGGGGCTCAGTCTTACAAGGGGACGACAGAGGATGAGATGGTTGGATGGCATCACTGACTCAATGGACATGAGTTTGAGCAAGCTCCGGGAGCTGGTGATGGACAGGGTGGCCTGGCGTGCTGAGGTCCGTGGGAAAAGAGAGCGACTGAACTGAAGTGAACTTACAAGACTGCCCTCCTCCCCAAGATGCCAGTTCCAAACCTGTGGTTCAGACTGGTTATAACTCAGAAGTTCCCATGACCTCCCCCCCCACCCCACCCCTTTTTTTGATGTGGACCATTTGTAAAGTCTCTATTGAATGTGTTACACTACTGCTTCTGTTGTTTTTATGTTTTAGCTTTTTGGCCATGAGGCACATGGGATCCTAGATCCCCAGGCAGAGATCCCCAGCGATGGAAGGTAGAGTCTTAGACACTGCACCACTGGGGAAGTCCCTCCTCTTTGGCTTTGATTAATCTGCTAGAGCAGCTCACAGAAATCGGAGAAACATTTTACTTCCTAGATTTAAGTAAGTTTACCCTAAAAAGTTTAAGTACGCTTATCCGGTTTATCCTAAAAGCTCAGGAACAGCTGGATGGAAGAGATACACAAGGAACCGCATGAGGACAGGGCGCCGGGAAGTCCAAGCTCTATCCAGGTGTACCTCTCTCCCCAAACCTCTGAGTTTTCTTCAACCTGGAAGCGCTCCAAACCCTGTCCTCTAATCGAGGTTTCATTACCAATCATCAGCAATCGGTTCAAGTTCCAGCTCTATTCCGCTCCCGGAGGTGGGACTGAAAGCTCAAACCTGCCAATCATTTGGATGGTTCCCCTGGCAACCAGCCCCCACCCCCAAGAGAGGGCCGCAGTCGCCTAATTAATATAACAATAGACACGTTTATCTCCCTCAGTCCTTAGGAAATTCGAAGGATTTTAGGAGCTCTCTGCCAGAAATGGGGACGAAGACCAAATATACGTTTCTTATTATAAATCATAATATCACAGCACGTTTTTAAAAACTCCTCCAGAGTTTCTAGCAAAGAAACTTCCATGGTTGGGTTGGGTAAGATGGGTGAAGGCACAAGACGGGTGTTTACAGTTCCTGCTCTGAGGTCAGACATCATGTGTTCAAATCCAGACTCTAATGAGCTGAGTAACACTGGGCTAGTCCCTTCGTTTCTCCAGCTTCAGCCTGCTCATCTGTAAAACGGGGATAAGAGCAGTTGCTCCACGATGTTGCTGTGGGAATAAAATCATTTGATTCATGCAAACCAGCAAGCCCAGAGCAAAGATCCAACATACGTTTCTGTTTGAGTTTGTTGTAGGAGAGTTGCAATGGTGAGCTCCGCATCCTTGTTTACAGACAGGGAAACTGAAGCCTAGACAGGGAAAGTTGCCCCTAATCACACAGCAGCTTAGCAGATGAAACAAGACTGGCACCAGTGTCAAACTGGTTACAAATTCAGACGCTAATTCAGCCGAGCCTAAAACACGCTGCAGGTGGTGAAAACACTACCCTTTGAAATGCACAGGAGGTGCATGCAGTTCCCAGTATTACCACTAGGTGGCGTTCTTACCCTATCTATGACCAAAAGTGAAGCGAAGTCGCTCAGACGTATCCGACTCTTTGCGACCCCATGGGGTGTAGCCTATCAGGCTCCTCCGTCCATGGGATTTTCCAGGCAAGAGTGCTGGAGTGGATTGCCATTTCAGTCAGGAAATGGACAAAAATTTTAAGTACAAGAGTAGAGAATTTCCTACCTCTTCCCTGTGCGCGCCTGCTAAGTCTCTTCAGTCACGTCCAACTCTGTGCGACCCAATGGACTGTAGGCTTCCAGGCTCCTTTGTCCATGGGATTCTCCAAGCAAGAATACTGGAGTGGGTTGCTGTGCCCTCCTCCAGGGGATCTTCCCGACCCAGGGATCGAACCCACATCTCTTCAGACTGATGCATTGGCAGGTGGGTTCTTTACCCCTAACGCCACCTGGGAAGCCCACCTCTTCCCTAGGATGCAGCATTTAACAAAGGATTTTATATACTGTAGGCACTTAATATATACCTGAGTCAAAAAATAAGGTTCAGATCCATTAGCTACAGAATTGACTCCTGTGCTGGTTAAGAACGTAGATTTTTGAATGTCTGAGTTCAAATTCCAGCTCCCTATTTATCAGCTTTCAAATATTTTCTTCATAGTTCCCTTAGTTTCTTCCTCTGTAAAATGACAATGATAATATTGACTACCTCGGAGGGTTAAATAAGTTAATGGGAGTAAAACAAGTTTTTTAAAAAATAAAAAACTCATACATTTGAGTGGTATATGGGTGTTAGCAATTGTTAGTTTATTTCTCAAATAGCATTATTGAGGGATAACTGATAGAAAACAGACTGCATTTATTTAAAGCATACAGTTGATAAGTTTTGATTTATATATACTGTCTGGAGAAGGGAATGGCAACCCATTCCAGGATTCTTGCCTGGAGGATCCCATGGACAGAGAAGCCTGGTGGGTTATAGTCCATGGGGTCGCAAAGAGTCCACACAAACTTATCGACTAAACCACCACCACCATACTGTACCTGTGAAACCGTCACCACAATCAAGATAGTGAACTGTCAACTGAAAAATTCAGTCACAGCCTGAAAGCAGAGAGTTGTTTTATTCGGTGGGAATTCTTAGGACTTCAAGCCCTGGAGGCGGCATCTCAAGTGGCCCCGAGCGAACTGCTCCAAGGAGCTAGGGGAAGGAGTCCGGTTATGTAGAAGTTTGCAACAACAGGCAGGTAGTCTGAACGTCAGAGATGATTGTTGATTAAGGAAAACCAGATATCTCAAGTTAAGGCATTTAGCGTTCGTCTGTGTATGGGAAGATGCAAGCATCTGGGCTCACTGAAATAATTCCATTCATATGCACCTCAGTTACCTGGGGCTGGTGTCCTGCTTCTTGACTTTATTACATCCTTAGTTCCCATAGGGGCTTCCCTGGTGGCTCAGACGGTAAAGAGCCTGTCTGCAATGTGGGACACCTGGCTTTGATTCCTGGGTTGGAAAGATGCCTTGGAGAAGGAAATGGTAACCACTCCAGTGTTCTTGCCTGGAGAATTCCATGGATGGAGGAGCCTGGTGGGTTGTGGTCCATGGGGCTGCAAAGAGTTGGACACAACTGAGCGACTAACATTTTCTTTCATTTTAATTAGTGATGGGGGGGTGCTATTGCACATGGACAGGTTTGCAAAAGGTCATGAGGAAATTTGGGGGGGATGATATGTGTGTTCTGTGAAATAGAACGCTGCTACTGCTACAGAGCCTGGTAGGCTGCAGTCCATGGGGTCACTGAGAGTCGGACACGACTGAGCGACTTCCCTTTCACTTTTCACTTTCATACGTTGGAGAAGGAAATGGTGACCCACTCCAGTATTCTTGCCTGGAGGGTCCTGGGGACTGGGGAGCCTGGTGGGCTGACGTCTATGGGGTCACACAGAGTCGGACACGACTGAAGCGACTTAGCAGCAGCAATAGCAGCATTCTGTTTCACAGAACACACGTATCATCCCCTCCAAATTTCCTCACGACCTTTTGCAAACCTGTCCATGTTGCAATAGCACTCCCCCTCCAATCACTAATCTCCATTGATTAATGTGGATTTTCTAGAATTTTCTATCAGTGGAATCATATAGTGTGTGCTCCTTTTCCTCTGCCTTCTTCCTTTTTCCAATTTTTCTCTATTTCTGTATTTTTGGCTGCCCTGGGTCTTCAGTGCTACATATGGACTTTTCTCTAGTGGTGGTGACGGAGTTACTCTCTAGTTGGGGTGCCTGGCTTCTCACTGAGGTGCTTTCTCTCATTGCGGAGCAGGGGTATATAGAGTGAGTGGGCTCAGTAGTCGTGGCGCACAGATTTTTTGTTTCTCCAGTGTTTTTTTTTTTAATTGGCACCAACCCAGTAGAACAATGAGTTCTGCACAGCACCTGTCCTCTGCACTAAGAGCTTGGAAAAATGTTAAGCTTAACCAGATGCCACCTTGGATAGTCAGCTCAATTATACCCTAGGTGTGAGCAGTGTTACTTTCTAGAATACCTTCCAAATAATTTTTTTTTGAAATGAACGTACATCCAAAGTAACAGAACGCCTCTGGTTGCTCTAAAGTATATAAAGGTTCAGGGACTTCGGAGGCCAGTTAGAGTAGCTGGCCTCTGGGTCCCCATTCTGACAATCAGTTAGTTGCCCGAGGCGTGTGGGATCTTCCTGGACCAGGGATGGAACCCGGGTCCCCTGCATTGGCAGGTGGATTCTTAACCACCTGAACCAAACCCGGGAAGTCCGTGGCTTCTTTCAGCGTGTTTCTTTCAGGTTCATTCAGGTTGCCGAGTGGGTGAAGTTCGTTTCTTCTGGCTGGCATTGGGTGATCGCAGCACAGTTAATCCACTTACCTGTGGATGCACACGTGGGCTGCTTCCAGCTGGGGGATGTTACAGAGGAAGCTGCTGGGAGCACTGTTGTACGAGTCTCCATAGCGATGAACATCTTCATTTCTCTGGAGTAAACACCTAGGAGTGGGATGGGAGGAGACTGTCAAAGTGGTTCAGAGACATTGTCCATCCCTACCCGCAGCATCTGAGGATTATAGTTGCCCCATATTCTTGCCCACAACGAGGGTAACCAGTCTTTTGGGGTTTGACATTCTAATAGGCGTGTAGTGGTATCTTTGTTGTTATTTAGTTGCCTTGTTCAGCCACTCAGTCGTGTCTGATTCTTTGTGACCTCATGGACCACAGCATGCCAGGCCTCCCCATCCATCACCATCTCTCGGAGTTTGCCCAAGTTCACGTCCATTGAGTCGGTGAAGGCATCCAACCATCACATCCTCTGTCATCCTCCTCTCCTTCTGCCTTCAGTCTTTTCCAGCATCAGGGTTTAGGTTTAGTTGTTTATTGTGGTTTTAATTGGCATCTCCCTAGTGAGGAATTATGTTACCATCTTTGCTGGCGTTCACTTGCCGTCAGCATATCTTCTCTGCCAAAATGTTCAGATTTTAAGCTCATTAAAAATTTTTTTCAGCTGCTTACATGTTGAGTTTTGCGAACACTGTATATATTCTGGATACAAGTTCCTTGTCAGTTATAGGTTTGGCCAAGTTTTCTCCTAGTCTGTGGCTTGAGAATGAAAATTCTCTTATGAATGTCTTCTGAAGAGTTGTTGTTAATTTTGGTGAGGTCACGGGGCGGGGGGCAGTGTCCTTATGACAGGATTAGTGTGTTTATAAGAGGAGACACTTGGCTTGCTACCTCTCTGCAAAGGAAACGCCTTGTGGGGACACAGTGAATGAGAAGGCGGCTGCCTGCAAGTCAGGTAGAGAAACGACACCAGAACCGAACCGTGCTGGTGCCCTGATCTCAGACTTCCAGAACAGTGAGAAATCCATTTCCGGTGTTTATGGTGTTGTGTGTGTCACCCTGTTGACCAAGTGAAAGTGAAAAGCGTTACTCAGTTGTGTCTGACTTTTCACGAACCCAGGGACTATAGCCCACCAGGCTCCTCTGTCCGTGGGATTTTCCAGACAAGAAGGCTGGAGTGGGTTGCCATTTCCTTCTCCAGTGGAATCTTCCCAATCCAGGGATCCAACCTGGGTCTCCCGAATTGCAGGCAGGTTCTTTACCGTCTGGGCCAGCAGGGAAGCCCATTAACTAAAACATACCTTTAATTTCATCCTGTGCATTTTTCATCTCAGACATTGTAATTTTCATCTCTAGAAGTTCAACTCCGGTTGTTGTTTTTTAAATATCTTCCATGTCTCCATTTAACGTGCCAACTTTTTCTCTGGCTTCTTGAACACATAGAATGCAGTTATAATAGCTTTTTAAATGTCCTTGTCTCTGAATTCTGTTATCCATGTCATTTCTGGTTTGGGTTTAATTGATTGATTCTCCCCTGTCCCCCTTGTGGATTCTAGTTTCCTACCTTTTTGCATGCCTGCTAAATTTTTTTTTTAAATTGCAGCAGTCTCCAACATTTCTGGCACCAGGGTTTTGTGGAAGACATTTTTTCCATGGACTGGAGTGGGGGTGGGGATGGTTTCAGGATGATTCAAGCACATTACATTTATTGTACATTTTATTTCTATTATTATTACATCAGTTCCCTCTTATATCATCAGGCATGAGATCCTGGAGGTTGGGAACCCCTGTTTTATTAGATATTGTGAATTTTACCTTATTTTGTGCCGAAAATTTCTTTTATTTTACATACGTTCTTCATCTTTTTTTTTCTGCACAGGGAATGGACTGGAAACATTTTAATCTCTGGGGTCCTGCTTTTAAACTTTGTTAGGCAGGACCAGAGTGGTATTGAGTCTAGGGCTTGCTGGTTTTTGTCGCTAAGTTGTGTCTGACTCTTTGCAACACCATGGACTGCGGCACGCCAGGCTTCCTTGTCCTTCACTATCTCCTGGAGTTTGCCCAAACTCACTGGGCTTCCCTGGTGGTTCAGATGGTAAAGAATTCATCTGCAATGCAGGAGACCTGGGTTTGATCCCTGAGTTGGGAAGATCCCCTGGAGGAGAGCATGACAACCCACTCTAGTATTCTTGCCTGGAGAATCCCCATGGACAGAGGAGCCTGGCAAGCTACAGTCCATGGGGTCGCAAAGAGTTAGACATGACAAGCGCCTAAGCACATGTCAATCAAGCTGGTTATGCCATCCAGCCATCTCATCCTCTGCCATCCCCTTCTCCTCCAGCCTTCAGTCTTTCCCAGCAACAGGGTCTTTTCCACTCAGTTGGCTCTTCGCATCACGTGGCCAAAGTATTGGAGCTTCAGCTTCAGTATCAGTCCTTCCAGTGAATATTCAGGATTCATTTAGGATTGACTGGTTTGATCTCCTTGCTGTCCAAGGGACATTCAAGAGTCTTCTGTAACACCATAGTTCAAAAGCATCAGTTCTTTAGCACTCAGCCTTCTTTGCGGTCCAACTCTCACATCCACACATGACTACTGGAAAAACTATAGCTTGGACTATCTGGACCTTTTTCAGCAAAGTGTTGCTGCTGCTGCTGCTAAGTCACTTCAGTCGTGTCCAACTCTGTGAGACCCCATAGACGGCAGCCCACCAGGCTGCCCCATCCCTGGGATTCTCCAGGCAAGAACACTGGAGTGGGCAAAGTGAGTCTGAGGCTAATTTTGCCCTAATCCTGAGGCAAAACCCTCTGGCTATTTGACCTGATGTCGAACAAATGATGAAATCTACTGAGCGTGGTGTGATGGGGAACGATTCCCAGCCTGGGGGTGGGGCTCTGGGGATGGCTCCCTCTGATGCTCTTGGGTGGTCCTTCCCCAGCCCGGGGTCATTTCCTCACAAGTGTGCACTGATCTTGCTCACCTGGAGACCCTCAGACAGTCTCTCTGGGCAGCGTTCTCCCTGCACCAGGGCCTGGAAACTCCCCGTCCAGGCGGTGAGCTTCGATGATAGGGGGACTCACCTCATTTGTTTCCCATCAGAGAGGACTGTCCTTCATGCCTGATGTCCGGTGTCTTGAAAATCATTGTTCCATATATTCTGGGTGTTTTTTTGAGTAGTTTCAGATGGGAGGGTACAGCCAATCTCCATTATCCAATCTTAGCCAGAAGTTGATGCCCTATTAGGTTACATATATGAAGATATTACATATAATACGTAGTATACTATTTATATATTGGGGGCTTCCCTGGTGGCTCATATAGTAGAGAATCCACCTGCCATGCAGGAGACCCGGGTTTGATCCCTGGATGCGGAAGATCCCCGTGGAGAAGGGAATGGCTACCCACCCCAGATTCTTGCCTGGAGAATGCATATATTATATAGATACTAAAATAAAATTACAACGATCCTTGAACAACATAGGTTTAACTGCACATGTCCAGTTATACCTGGATTGATTTTCAATACTCAATTTTACAGTACTACACAATCTGCAGTTGGTTAAACCCAAGGATGTGGAATGGTGGATAACCAGGGCTAACTATCAGTTATACTTGGGTTTTCGGCTGTGTTGAGGGCTGGTGCCCCTAACTCCCCTATACTGTTCCAGGGTCGACCCTGTGTGTATACCAGTTTGGAAGGTTTAATAATAAAAACAAATTCTCCCCATGTGTTTTCATTCCAGTCCTGTCCCTGCCCAAGATAATCATTCTGACTCCTGTGTCTTTCCAGAAATGTTTGTCATTATACAATTATCTAAATATCTGCTTGTGTGTGCATGCTCAGTTATGTCTGACTCTTTGTGCCCCTGTGGACTATAGCTGGCCAGGTTCCTCCGTCCATGGGATTCTCCAGGCAAGAACAGTGGTGTGGCTTGCCATGCCCTCCTCCAGGGGATCTTCCTGAACCAGGTATCGAACCCATGTCTCCTGCATCTCCTGCATTGCAGGCAGGTTCTTTACCCACTGAGCCACCTGGAAAGCCCATATATCTGCTTAAGTGGTACCCTATCATATGCATTGTTCTATGTCTGTCTTTCTTCACTTATATCTTAAAAGTCTTTTTTATCGGCAAAGATAAGCCTAACCTTTCTTTCTTTCTTTCTTTCTTTTTTTTAATGCTGGAGAGTTCTCCATAGAATAGGTGTTTTATATTTCATTCAGCTGTCCTGTACCGAAGGCCATTTGGTTTTTTTCCCTGTTACAATTAATGTGGCAGTGAGCGCGTATAGACATATGTTTTAGCACACATGTATGTGTATGTCTGAAGGGAGATTTCCAGAAAGACTGCCAGGTCGCTGGACACCAGCCAGGACCAGTGCACTGAGCACTGAAAAGATACTTTTTGAAATTCAAAGTGAAAAAAAAATTAAAAAACTACATTGTAAAATATAAATCTCATTTTTGAATGATACAAGCTGACAAGGATGCTGAATTGAAAGCAGCTTCTTCCTGGACTTCTTTTTCTCTCTTTCTTGTGTTTTCCCTTATTATGCGGGGTTTTCTAAGCACTGCTTGGAGCCACCGCCTGTGAGATTTTGGCTTCGGGGAAGGACAAGTGGCAGATTCTACCTACCTGCAGGGGGCACCCAAGGACCACTTGCTGACTTGCTGCGTTGATATGCTCGTGGCTGAAAGTAGTTCTATTGCTGGACCGCACTCCTCCAGCCATCACCTAAGACAATCTCCAGGCCTTCTGTAGGCAGATGGGTTTCATGTTAATTTCACAGAGGCGGTGCTGTCCCTTCACTGGCTGGGGAAGCCAGATAGTCATCTCAATGCGTAGCTGCAGAGAGAGACGGAAATAAAAGAGTCAGTGGGAGGCTGGCTGGGAGGGAGGTTCCTGATGTGGTGGAGGCTTGGGCATACCACTCAGGTAGTGAGTCAGGTCTCCCGTCCCCCATACTGCAGCCTCTCCTAGTCCACTTCCCCCAGATGATTCAGAAAGTGAATGAGTTTTCCATCAGAAAAGAGATTGAAAAAAAGTTTTAGTGGTGGATGTGGGATCTCTGGGCTGGTGCTAGTGGTAAAGAACCTGCCTGCCAGTGCAGGTAGATGTAAGAGACTCAGGTTCGATCCCTGTGTTGGGAAGATCCCCTGGAGGAGGGCATGGCAACCCACTCCAGTACTGTTGCTTGGAGAATCCCATGGACAGAGGAGTCTGGCAGGCTGCAGTCCATGGGGTTGCAAAGAGTTCGGCACCACTGAAGTGGCTTAGCACGCATGCAAGAGGGATTTCTAAGCAGTGGTTTATCTAATGTATTTGACACCCAGAGTAGACAGTGATTTTAACACCGTTCTCCTCTATACAACTGTATTCCCAATAATAATTATATTCCTGGTTAGCATCTTGGTTTTTCTATTGTTGAAAGATATAAAGATTACATTTCACTTTTTTATTTTTTTTGGCTGCGGGGCATGTGGGATCTTAGTTTCCCAACCAGGGAATGAACCTGAACGAACCCCGTGTGTGGAAGGCAAAGTGTTTAATCACTGGACCACCAGGGAGATACTCAGTCCAGTAAAAGACTTTGTGCATGAACTAAAATGTCCACTTTCCAGACAAAAATATCATACCTGGAGGGTCACACTCTGATTCACTGTTTTGAATTCTAGACACAAGTAAGAACTCCGAGTGGTCACATAGGAAGACAGATGGAAGCAGCCCCTGTTCTGGTTTCTTGGTTTTCCCATCATGGCTCACCTTGTGTGTGTTGAGTGTACCGTCTGGATGCAGGGGGCAAAACACCCCAAGGGTTTAGAGACACGAACTGAGCCCAGAGAGAGAAAGACAACAATTCCCAGGTGTCAGGAACTTACTGTCTAAAGCAACACGTGTGAACTACCCTGAGTTTGAGGGGGCTGACTGTGTTGCTGGAAGTTCCCTGAGTTAACTTCTATGGCTAACACAATATTTATTAAAAACTAAGTAATAAAATGTGCTGATTTGCAACTTGTTGTTGTTCAGTTGCTCAGTTGTGTCCAGCTCTTTGTGACACCATTGACTGCAGCACGCCAGGTTCCCCTGTCTCCCGGAGTTTGCTCACATTCATGTCCATTGAGTTGGTGATGTTATCTAACCATCGCATCCTCCTTTGCCCACTTCTCCTTTTGCCTTCAATCTTTACCAGCATCAGGATCTTTTCCAATGAGTCAGTTCTTTGGAGCTTCAGCTTCAGCGCCAATTCTTCCAATGAATATTCAGGGTTGATTTCCTTTAGGATTAACTAGTTTGATCTCCTTGTAGTCCAAGGACTCTCAAGAGTCTTCTCCAGCACCACAATTTGAAAGCATCAATTCTTCAGTGCTCAGGGTTCTTTTATGGTCCAATTCTCACATCTGTACATGGTTACTGGAAAAACCGTAGCTTGACCACACAGACCTTTTATTAAAACTCAACAGTAACCAAAACAGAATTACCATATGACCCAGTAATTCCACTTTTAGGTATCTAGTCAAGAAAATTGAAAAGTTACATCCACACAAAAACGTACATAGAAATGTTCAGAGCAACATTATTCATACCAGCCAAAAAGCAGAAGCAGCCCAAATGCCCAACAATGGATGAATGGTAAACAAAATGTGATCTAGCCGTACAGCGAGATAGCATTCAGCCACAAAAAGGAATGAAGTACTGATACCCGCTGCACCATGGATGAACCTGAAACACCCGGCTGCCCATCCTTTAGGAGACGGGCACTGTCCAGAAGTTCCCCAGCTGGCACATTCAACGTATTTGAGGACTTTTTTCTTTCTAAACTTTTAAAAGTTGATTTCTTGGGCCTTTCAGACTGAGTTATCACTATTTTTTACTATTCCTTTTTGCTGAGTTTTGGTTGAGCCATGGCCAACTTTGAATTTACCTTTCTCATTTAATGGCATTTGAAATGCTGTCACTTCATCCATTCATCCATCTGCCCACCTGAGGCAGGAGATAAATGCTCCCCCCGCTGCCCCTGCTGAGGTCAAAAGGGGAGTGATGCTACATGATGCTAACTCCCCATAGGTCTCTTTGGTAGAATCCATCTTAGCTGAGAGATGCGTGCGCACACCTGGGAGGACCCTGAGATATACCAAATATGGACTCAGAACAGGCAAATTAAACTGATTGCCCAAAGGACACCCGGAAGAAATGCCCCATAAAAGTGATTCAAATGACCACAAGGGCACAACTCTCTCTCTGAGCCCACTCGAGTGTCTATACGCACACGCTGTATTCTTTTTCCTCCTAAAAACACTTTACTTGTTGCACTACTTTCCAACTTTGTGGGAGTTCTTTTCTGCAAAGCCTAAGGGTTGGGGCCTTGTCACTGACCCCAAGTCTAGTGGGTAGGATTTGGTGCTCTCACCACCATGGCCAGACCTCAGTCTCAGGCTGGGAACTGAAGCCCTGCTTCAAGTGGCTGCAGGATGAGGCCACCCTAGATGGGGGTGAGGTGGGGCCACAAGCCAAAGGATGCAGGCAGACCCTGGAAGCTGGAAATGGCGAGGAATCTGATTCTCCCTGGAGCTTCCAGAAGAAACCAGCCCTCCTCACACCTTGATTTGAGCACCTTGAGCCTCATTTTGGAATTCTGACCTCCAGAGCTATTAATAGTTTAGCCCAGCTCCCTCCCCAGGTCACAAACAAAGAGGCTTGAAGGTCACCTAACCAGGGAGTGGAGAAACCAGACTCCATGTGCATGCGTTCTGATGTCACACTGATTATCTAGGGAAATGGTAGGATTGTCATGATAATCAACAGGCACTCTGTTGCATTTGGAATCACGTGGATTGTTAACTAGACATTGGGATGACTTGGTAGTGTAGACAAATTTATTTTGTGTGGTGTCAGGTCACTAACTTTGTGGTGATTTGTGACAGCAGCTGTAGGAAATGAACACAACTCTCACCCATGGCATGAATCCACTTTTTTTTTTTTTTTTTGAGAAAAAAATGGATACTTAACACTGTATTAGCTTCATGTGTACCACATATTAATTCAATGTTCATCTACTCTACAAAGTGGTCACGATGTCTAGTTACCATCCACATGATTCCAAATTTAACGGAATGCCTTTGGTTATCATACCTACCCTACCATTTCTCTAGGTAATCAGTGCGACTTCAGAAAACGTGGACACGGAGTTTGGTTTTTCCACTTCCTGGTGAACTTCAAGCCTCGTTTGTGAAATGGGGTCGGGGGTGAGCTAATTCACGGGTTTCTCACCCTGCTCCAGGGAGCTCTAGGGACTCACATGGAAGGAGCCCCAGCTCCCACTCCCTCCAGCCAGAGTTATGTGCCCTGCTTCTGTGAGAGAGTTTGTTTGAAGATAACCTTCCATTTTACACAAAATGAGGCTCAAGGGGCTCAAATCAAGGTGTGAGGGGGGCTGCTTTCTTCCTGGGTCAGGAAGATCCCCTGGAGGAGGGCATGACAACCCACTTCAGTATTCTTGTCTGGAGAATCCCATGGACAGAGGAGCCTGGTGAGTTACAGTCCATAGGGTGGCAAAGAGTCAGACAGGACTGAAGTGATTTAGCTTGCACGCATAGCCAATTAACCATGTGATAGCTTCAGGTGAACAGCAGAGTAACTCAGCTACACGTGTACATGTATCCATTCCCCCCCAGCTCCCCTCCCATCCAGGCTGTCACATGACATTGAGCAGAGTTTGATGTGCGATACAATAGGTCCTTGTTAAAACCGCTGCATTTAAAAAATTGTTTATAATAGGGAATTCCCTGGCAGTCCGGTGGTTAAGATTCCATGCTTTCACTGCCAAGGGCAAGGCTTCAATCCCTGGTCAGGGAACTGAGATCTCATGTAGCATGGCGCCACCCCCCCCCCCAAAAAAAATTGTTTACAGTAAAATGGGGGAGAAATAGAAACCCAATATCACTGAAAGTTTCTCTGAGCTCCCTCTTAGCCCCACTGTAGGCACATTTAGGGTTTTCAGCTGACTCTTCCCCGCTGCCCCCCACCTTGAGGGAGACAGAGGACATTACCTGAGCCATTTCTGAAGACTAGCTGTGTGCCCTTGGGTAAATAAAGGCAACTTTCAGTTTGCCCCCTGTAAAATGAGGGCAGGAATAACGCCATGATCAAAAGGATTAATGCAATGATGTGGCGAAGCATAGTATAATAATAATAGTAATGTCGACTGTTGATCACCCACCATGCTGAGTACCTTGCTAGGCCTTTACTTGATTCTCACAACTTCCATCGACAAGGCATGATTCCTGGCATTTTTCCAGGCTGGGAGAGGGGGCTGGGATTCCACTTGACAGAAAGTCCTCCTCAGTCAGGACAGCACTGAGCGGATTCCCCTGCGTGAAAATTTCCTGGCCACACAGCCCCTCAACCGCTCTCACTGGCTCAGCAGCCGACGGTTTGTAAGAAGGTTGGAGTGGAGGCCAGGACAGTGATCTGTGGATCCGAAAACACGATTCATTGAGATCAGCCTCTCCCCTACTCTCCACCCCTGTGAGTGCAAGCTCGTGTGCCTGATGCATAGGGCGGCCAAACAAACCGAAACGTTGGAGTCTGGAGCAGAGAAAGGTTGATTGCAGGGCCAGGCAAAGAAAAAGATAGATGGCTTAGGCCCCCAAACACTGCCAGCTCAGCTTTTGGCAAAGAGTTTTTAAAAAGTCAGGTGATGGAGGAGTTCTCGGGGTATGTGATCAGCTCATGCACAAGTTTCTGATTGGCTGATGTGAGGAGTCACGTGGGTTAACATTAGACTCCAGGAGGCCTGGGGCTGTATGAATCTGGTCATCACATAGTTACCATCTTCCTTTTGTTGGAGGGAGGGAGGGGTTTTAGAAACTTGCATCCAAGAGGAGCTAAGGCCAAGGATATGGAGAAGTCCTGGTCAGTTACACCCTTGCATAGATTCTTCTCTCTCTTTACAGCAGAGAAAAAATGCACTTGGGTCATGTAGATACTGTGTATATTACAGACGAAGTTCTGTATCAGGATTTTGAGCTGAATTCTTTTCTACAGGAAGCCCCACCTTGCCTAGGAAAATCATGCCAGACACCCCCATGGCTGAAAGGCAGGCGGGTCAGTTTCTCTGATGACAGTTTCACTTTGTGCATTTTCGTGGGGTTTGTCCTGGAACATCTCCCCAGAGCTTTCAAGCAAGCAACCTGGAACCCAGGTGAGCAGGACCCCAAATAGACCCCAGCCTGCGGCGAGCTGTTTAGCCTCTCTGGGTTTCTCTAAGTCCCCACCCCTTCTTCCCCAGCAGTCCTGTAAGTGGTGTCAGGTTGGAGGCTGTGATGTTTGTGTCTGGTCCCCCACATGTACAGCACCAGGCTCCTGGCCAAGGGAAACAGGCAGGAACTGCCACCTCTGAAAGTCTAAATTAGAAGCCATCGCCCAGAGCCCCATGGGTGGGAAAATATTCAGGACAATAAACAGGCATATAAATAATATATAGAACGTATATACCCAGAGGCCAAAGGCAGAAAGCCTTCAAGATAATACATATTAATGTTAAAAAAAATGCATGCTTTTCTATCCTGTAACTTCTTCTGGAAGTTATGCTCAGACATGACCAGAAATGTATGTGCAAGGATGCTTATCGCTTTTAGGCAGAACTACTAAAGAGGGACGTCCCTGGTGGCTGGGACTCTGTGCTCCCAACGCAGGGTGCTTGGTTTTGATCCCTAGCCAGGGAACTAGATCCCATATGCTGCACCTAAAGACTCGATGCAGCCAAATAAATGAATTTTAAAAAAACGAAAAGAACTACTAAGGGAAAGAGGCCAAGCTTAAAGGACTGTATTCTACACGATTCTGTTTAGATGGCATTCTGTGGGGCTACCTGGGTGGCTCAGAGGTCAACTAATGGCCTGCAATGCAGGAGATGGGGGTTTGATCCCCCGGTCTGGAAGATCCCCTGGAGAAGGAAATGACAACCCACTCCAGTATTCTTGCCTGGGAAATATGGACAGAGGAGCCTGGCAGGCTATGGGGTTGCAAAGGGTCAGACAAGACCGAGCGCGCATTCACACACGCACTGTAGGGACAGAGGACACATTGGTGGTTGCTGAGTTAGGTAACAGAAGGAAGAGCACAACAATTTTCCCGGGTGGTGGGGACAACTTCATCCCGGTGGTGACCGCGGGCCTGCGTACCTTCAACAGCCTGCATGCGCCAGGTGAATCTCACTGTGCAGAAATTGTACCTCTGCAAACCCGACTTTAAGAAGTGCGAATGGCACTGCTATATTTTTAAATGGAAAACCAACAAGGACCTGCTGTACGGCACAGGGAACTCTGCTCAAGGGCATGTGGCAGCCTGGATGTGACGGGAGTTTAGGGGAGAGTGGGTATACAGGGCTGAGTCTTTCACTGTCCACCTGAAGCTATTACAACATAGTCAATTGGCTATACTCCAATAAAAAGTAAAAAGGTTTTCTTAAAAAAAAGAAATGCAAGAGGTGAGACATTTATTGCAGCATTGTTTAGAGGAAATACCTTTAAATGCCCCATTGTAGAGAATGATCAAACAAATCAGAACACCTCCGTATAATGGAGGGATGCGCAGCTACTAAACGGTAGAGAGAGAGGTTTATGGACCTAAATGAGATGATCTCAAAGAGTTACAGTTATGTGGGAAACAGTGGGTATGGTGTTTATCATCTATGTAAAAAAGATATAGATTGATATAAGCTTGTATGTGCATAGGATATCTCTAGAAAAATACAAAGATCTGATAACTGGATTTTATCTGAAAAAACTGAAAGCAGCTGAGTGGTGAGAAAATCTAAACTTTACACTCTTAGTTATTGCTTACATTAAGTTTTATTTATTTATTTTTATTGAAGTATGGTTGATTTGCAATCTCATGTTGGTTTCAGGTGCACAGCAACGTGATTCAGTTTTGGGTATATATATACACATATGAAAGTGTTAGTCTGTCAGTCTCATCCAACTCTCTGAGACCCCATGGACTGTAGCTCGCCAGGCTCCTTGTTCATGAAATTCTCTAGCAAGAATACTAAAGTGGATCCCGACTAGGGATTGAACCCAGATTTCCCGAATTGCAGGCAGATTTTTTACTGTCTGAGCCACCAGGGAAGCCCATATGGATTCTTTTTTCAGATTCTTTTCCATTTTTAGATTTTTTTCCATTATGGATTATTACAAGATACTGAATATAGTTCCCTGTGCTATACAGTAGGGCCTTGTTGTTTATATTTTTTATTTATAGTAGTGTATATCTGTTACTGCCAAATGCCTAATTTATCTTTCTCCCCACCTTCTTTCCCCTTTGATAACTATAAGTTTGTTTTCTATGAGTCTATTTCTATTTTGCAAATAATTTCATCTGTGTCATATTTTAGATTTTACATATAAGTTATATCATATGATATTTTCCATCCTAAAGGAAATTAGTCCTGAATATTCATTGGAAGGATTGGTACTGAAGCTGAAACTCCAATACTTTGGCCACCTGATGTGAAAAGCTGACTCATTTGAAAAGACCCTGATGCTGGGAAAGATTGAGGGCAGGAGGAGAAGGGGACGACAGAGGATGAGATGGTTGGATAGCATCACTGACTCAACGGACATGGGTTTGGGTGAACTCCGGGAATTGGTTATGGACAGGGAGGCCTGGAGTGCTGTGGTTCACAGGGTTAAAAAGAGTCGGACACAACTGAGCGACTGAACTGAACTGATATGCTATTTGTCTTTCTCTGACTCACTTCACTTGGTGTGATCACCTCTAGGTCCATCCATGTTGCTGCAAATGGTATTATTTCATTCTTTTTAATGGCTGAGTAATATTCCATTATATATATGTATAATATATGTATATATTTTTAGATACGTGATCACATTAACATTATTGCCATTAACATTTAGTGCTTTATAAATACCCTGAGTCTTTCTGGACTATTTCTTGGAATTCTTTGATATACAAACACTTCCTGGGTGGGATGTCCCATCTTTAATGATCCTGCAAGGTAAGCACTCTAGGTCCAGAGGGGGCCCAAAGCCCACCCTATAAGATGGGAATCTCAAGCTTTCTTACAGTCTCACTGTGGAAATGAAATAAATGAGTTTATGTAAAGCCCTATGTATACAGAGGTGCTTAATACATTTCTCTCTGCCTTAGTACCCACTACATTTTTCAGTCCAGGTTTTAGGTGACTGGGAAGAAAATCCACAGTAACCATCGCACTCCACTACCAAGGACCATTTGAAGGCTGACTGTATTGTCTTCTCATTTCAAAAGAGGGAAGAATAGAATCAGTAGAATAGGGTTATGCGTGTGTGTGCTAAGCCGCTTCAGTTGTGTCAGACTCTCTGCAACCCATGGACTGCAGCCCACCAGGCTCCTCTGTCCATGGAATTCCCCAGGGAAGAATACTGGAGAGGGTTGCCCTGCCCTCCTCCAGGGGATCTTCCCAACCTGAGGATTGAACCCACATCTCTTACATCTCCTGAATTGGCAGGGGGGTCCTTTACCACTGGCACCACCTGGGAAGCCCTCAAAAGGGAGAAGGGACCCCACAAATCAAGCACCCCTCTTGTTGAATACCTTGAGACTTTATTGCGGCTCCCACCAACCAAGGAGGGGAGGAAGTTTCTTGATGGAATAAAAGTATTGGTATAGAATGGAAGGTTGAACGCTGTTTCTGGAATAATGAAACCCTCAGCCTAGACTCCCATTCATCCATTTAGTCCTGTGTCCGGTGCTGTGAGTTAATGGTGAAGCCAACCAGACATGGCAGAGCCCTGTCAATGAGCTCACAACCCCTCCTCCCCTTCCTTATTAAGTTCAGGTTTGCTGAAGTATAATTTACATACAGTAAAAACCACCTTTTTTTTTGTTGCTCAGTTGTGTCTGACTCTTTGTGACCCCATGGACTGCAGACCCCAGGCTGTCCTTCACTATCTTCCAGAGTCTGCTCAAACTCCTATCTATTGAATCGGTGATGCCACCCAACCATCTCATCCTCTGTTGTCCCCTTCTCCTCCTGCCTTCAATCTTTCCCAGCATCAGGGTCTTTTTCCAGTGAGTCAGTTTTTCGCATCAGGTGGCCAAAGTATTGGAGCTTCACCCTTTTTAGTGGGTGGTTCTATGGGTTTTGACAGATAGTCGCATAACCCCCATCACCATCAAGATACAGAACAGTGCTGTCATCATTCCCAAATTTTCTTCTTCCCCTTCTGGTCAATCTCCCTCTCACTGCTAGCCCCATTGACCTGTCTTCTGTCCGTATGGATCTACCTTTTCCAGAATGTCATGTAGATGGAATCATACAGGATGTGAGTCTAGCTGCTTCCACTGAGCTTAATCCTGATATTTTGTGTGCCAAGAGCTCATTCTGTTTTCTTACCCCTGAGTGGTATCCCATGATGTGCATGGACCACTCTGGTGCCATCCTGGGGACAAAGAGAGAAGGGAAACAACTAGCCTTGACCACCTTGACCCTGAGTTGATTGGATGTACTGGAGTGGACCACATTCTCCCATAGGCAGAGTTAAGGCAGATTTGATTATTTATTGAAAATATACAAATGCCATCTCTTGCACCTCCAACTCTTGTCGACTGAAAAACTCATTCATGCTGTTGGTTGTCTTGTCTGTGTTTCGCTTGGGATGCCATGGCCCCAGCAGGGGGTAAGTGAGCCATGGGGTGGGGGGTATGTGGCCCCAGGAGGCACCACTCCCCCAGGCTTTATGACAACAGTGCCAGAGTCATAGAGGCCCTGCCCATCCCTAAAAGAAGCCCCTTCCCCTTCCTGTGGTGCCCTGGCCTCCCCAGGGTAGACTTTTGCCCTAGCGGGGCTGATGGGGGAAGATGGAGTTTCTTGGAACGACTCAGACCGCCACTTACTGTGGTCCCAAGAAACCCTGTGGCGGGAGCGTGCTGCCCCCGGTGGCGTCCGGCCCGACCGTCCAGGAGTGCTACCAGCCCTACTACTTGCCAGGGTACCGCTACCTCAATGCTTGGAGACCCAGCCTCTTCTACAAGGTGGCCAATGCCCAGACCTGCCTGGACGAGGCGGCCACCTGCCGCAGTGCCCTGCGTCCGCCCACCATCCTGCCGGCTGGCCGCTCTGCCCTCTTCTGTCGCTACAGTCCCCAGGACTGGGACCGGTCCAACCAGCTGCAGTTATGTGGGGCGGAGGCCTCTCGGCTCTGGGCCGGCCAGATGACGGGCGACTCCATGCGGCTCATGCAGGACAAGGATCAGCTGACGCGCCAGATGCAGGAGGGGACCTGCCGGAACCTGGGCCAGAGGCTGTCGGACATCGGCTTCTGGAAGTCGGAGCTGAACTACGAGCTGGAGAGGCTTCTGAAGGAGAACCACAGCTTGGATGCCATTAAGAGGCGGCTGGAGTGCGCGGCTGAGGAGCTGAGGTGTCCGTTGCAGGTGAGCGTGGGGCAGGGAGGGGATCCTGGGGTTGCCCGGGATGTCAGCCCTGCAGTACAGTCCCACACACCCCCCTTGATTGAAGGTCAAGGTGACAGGCATCTTGCAGCTCAGTTTGAGCTGCATCACCATCTATCAGTTCAGTTCAGTCGCTCAGTCATGTCCAACTCTTGGCGACCCCAGGGACTGCGGCATGCCAGGCCTCCCTGTCCATCACCAACTCCCGAAGTTTACTCAGACTCATGTCTATCGAGTCAGTGATGCCATCCAACTATCTCATCCTCTGTCATCCCCTTCTCCCGCTTTCAATCTTTCCCAGCATCAGGCTGGGAAACTCATTTTCCAATGAGTCAGTTCTTCACATCCCTGATGGCCAAAGTATGGGAGTTTCAGCTTCAACATCAGTCCTTTCAATGAACATTCAGGACTGATTTCCCTTAGGATGGACTGGCTGGATCTCCTCGCTATCCAAGGGACTCTCAAGAATCTTCTCCAACACCACAGTTCAAAAACATCATTTCTTTGGTGCTCAGCTTTCTTTATAGTCAAACGCTCACATCCATACATGACTACTGGAAAAATCATAGCTTTGACTAGATGGACCTTTGTTGGGAATGTAATGTTTCTGCTTTTTAATATGCTGTCTAGGTTGGTCATAGCTTTTCTTCCAAGGAGCAAGTGTCTTAATTTAATGGCTGCAATCACCATGCAGTGATTTTTGGAGCCAAAAAAATAAAGTCACTCACTGTTTCCCCATCTATTTAGTGATGGGACCAGATGCTGTGATCTTAGTTTTCTGAATGTTGAGTTTTAAGCCAACTTTTTCACTCTCCTCTTTCACTTTCATGAAGAGGCTCTTTAGTTCTTCTTTGCTTTCTGCCATAAGGATGGTGTCATCTGCATATCCAAGGTTATTGATATTTCTCCTGGCAATCTTGATTCCAGCTTGTGCTTCATCCAGCCCAGCATTTCTCATGACAAGTTAACTCATGATAAGTTAATTCTGCATATAATTTAAATAGGGTGACAATATACAGCTTTGACGTACTCCTTTCCCGATTTGGAACCAGTCTGTTGTTCCATGTCCAGTTCTTACTGTTGCTACCTGACCTGCATACAGATTTCTCAGGAGGCAGGTCAGGTGGTCTGGTATTCCTATCTCTTTAAGATTTTTCCACAGTTTGTTGTGATCCACACAGTCAAAGGCTTTGTCATAGTCAATATTGCAGAAATAGATGTTTTTCTGGAACTCTCTTGCTTTTTCGATGATCCAGTGGATGTTGACAATTTGATCTCTGGTTCCTCTGCTTTTTCTAAAACCAGCTTGAACATCTAGAAGTTCGAAGCCTAGCTTGGAGAATTTTGAGCATTACTTTAACTAGCATGCAAGATGAGTGCAATTGTGCGGTAGATTGAGCATTCTTTGGCATTGCCTTTCTTAGGGATTGGAATGAAAATTGAGCTTTTGCAGTCCTGTGGCCACTGCTGGGTTTTCCAAATTTGCTGGTATATTGAGTGCAGCACTTTCACAGCATCATCTTTTGAAATAGGATTTGAAACAGCTCAACTGGAATTCCATCACCTCCACTAGCTTTGTTCATGGTGATGTTTCCTAAGGCTCACTTGACTTTGCATTCCAGAATGTCTGGCTCCAGGTGAGTGATCACACCATTGTGATTATCTGGGTCATGAAGATCGTTTGCATAGTTCTTCTGTGTATTCTTGCCACCTCTTCTTAATATCTTCTGCTTCTGTTAGGTCCATACCATTTCTGTCCTTTATTGTGCACATCTTTGCATGAAATGTTCCCTTGGTATCTTTAATTTTCTTGAAGAGATCTCTAGTCTGTCCCATTCTATTGTTTTCCTCCATTTCTTTGCACTGATCGCTGAGGAAGGCTTATCTCTCCTTGCTATTCAAATGGGTATATCTTTCCTTTTCTCCTCTGACTTTTGCTCCTCTTCTTTTCACAGCTATTTGTAAGGCCTCCTCAGACAACCATTTTGCCTTTTTGCATTTCTTTTTCTTGGGGATGGTCTTGATCCCTGCCTCCTGTACAATGTCACGAACCTCCGTCCATAGTTCTTCAGGCACTCTGTCTGTCAGATCTAATTCCTTGAATCTGTTTCTCACTTCCATTGTATAATCATAAGGGATTTAATTTAGGTCATACCTGAATGGTCTAGTGGTTTTCCCTACTTTCTTCAATTTAAGTCTGAATTTGGCAATAAGGAGTTCATGATCTGAGCCACAGTCAGCTCCTGGTCTTGTTTTTGCTGACTGAATAGAGCTTCTCCATCTTTGGCTGCAAAAAATATAATCAAGCTGATTTTGGTATTGACCATCTGGTGATGTCCATGTGTAGAGTCTTGTGTTGTTAGAAGAGGGTGTTTGCTATGACCAGTGCATTCTCTTGGCAAACTCTATTAGCCTTTGCCCTGCTTCATTCTGTACTCCAAGGCCAAATTTGCTTGTTATTCAGGTATTTTTTTACTTCCTATTTTTGCATTCCAGTCCCCTATAATGAAAAGGACATCTTTTTTGGGTGTTAGTTCTAGAAGGTCTTGTAGGTTTTCATAGATCTGTTCAACTTCAGCGTCTTCAGCATTACTGGTTGGGGCATAGACTTGGATTACTGATATTGAGTGGTTTGCCTTGGAAATGAACAGAGATCATTCTGTCATTTTTGAGATTGCATCCAAGTACTGCATTTCAGACTCTTGTTGACTATGATGGCTCCTCCATTTCTTCTAAGGGATTCTTACCCACAGTAGTAGATATAATGGTCATCTGAGTTAAATTCACCCATTCCAGTCTATTTTAGTTTGCTGATTTTACTCCTCTGACTCTTATCATCATCTATAGTCAGCTTTAAGTTAAATATATATATGTGTATATATATATTTACATATGTATGTGTGAGTGTGTGTGCACTTAGTCACTCAGTCATGTCCAACTCTTTGCGACCCCAGGGACTGTAGCCTGCCAGGCTCCTCTGTCCATGGGATTCTCCAGGCAAGAATACTGGACTGGGTTACCATGCCCTCCTCCAAGGGATCTTCCCAACCCAGGGATCGAACCCAGGTGTCCCACATTGCAGGCGGATTCTTTACTGTCTGCGTCACCAGGGAAGCCTGTGAGTACTGGAGTGGGAAGACAATCCCTTCTCCAGGGGATCTTCCTGACCCAGGAATTGAACTGGGGTCTTCTGCACTGCAGGCGGATTCTTAACCACTAATCCATGAGGGAAGCCCATTTATACATATGCATATATACATAATATATATTGTTGTGTATATGTATTATGTATGCATACATATATTATGTATATATGTGCATATTATATACATATAAGTTATATATAACTTAGTCAGTTGACAGTAATCCCAGTGCAATCAGGGTTCCTCAGACTGAATGGAATTTCCTTTCTCCTGAGGTTACAGCAGAATCATAGGTGCTTCATAAAGACATCACAAGCACACATGTATGCGATGGTTTTTAGAAGACGTGTTTCAATTAACTGCTTTATTTTTCTCCGTAGCCCTTAAGACCTTGCTAACATACTAGACAATTTATGTTTTTTACTTATTTATAGTTTTGCTCCATGCACTAGAATATAGGCTCCTCGAGGGCAGGGATTTCTGTCTGTTTTTCCAGCAAGGACTGCTGTTCAGCTGCGAGGGACCAGTATGTCTATGAAAAGTGAAATGAAAGTGTTGTGTCCCACTCTTTGCAACCCCATGGACTGCAGCACATCAGGCTTCCCTGTCCTTCACCATCTACTGGAGTTTAGCCCCTTTGTTAGAACGCATAGGCTCCCTGGCTGCAGAGGAGTCTGAGTAACTGAGAATTTGTCACTGAGTCCTGGACTGGACATTTTGTGGGGAGGGACTGGCATTATCCGCCTTGGGCTGTGGAAGATTATCGCGACCACACGAGACAATGCCTTGCTGCTTCCTGGAGCACGTGGGGACGCAGACATCCTGCCTGCCGACCTCCTGCATCTGCGTCAGCTCTTTGTCAGGCATGGGGACACCTGAGGGGCCCTGCCTCCAGATCCCTTGGAGACATGGAACATGTTCTGACCACTATGGGGTGGTAGGGGTCCCAGCTGTTTCCCTACACTCCCAGGTTGCCCACTTGGAAGGACAGTGCTGTTCAGAGATCCAGGGCAGCATTCGAAATCCAGTGCTCCCCCCACTGCCTCCAACCCTCCTCACTCGTCGAGCCCGTCTGGAAAGCGCAGCTCTGCCTCATCATGTACGCCCCCCTGTGACAGCCACATGGGGGCACAGGGACCGGAGACATATCACTTCTATGCACTTGTCTCCAACTCCAAGCTGACCACCTTGGTCCAGGTGCTTCTCAGTGAATCGTGATGACAGCCTACTTCCTGGCCTCCTGACTTCTGCTCCCTTCAACCCATTTTCCAGACAGTAGCCAGAGGGATGGTTTTAAACATTAAAGTAGATCTCTGCACCTGCCCACTAAAACCGCCTCAATGGTTTCCTAATGCATTGGAGGGGTTAACATCCGAGTTTCTTGTCACAGCCCCAGTGCTTCCTGTCTGCTGAGCCTCCTACCCCAGGGCCTTTGCACCAGCTGTTCCTGCTTCCTGGCAGGGTATCCACATTCATTTCTGCTGCTTCTCATAATTCAGGTCATGGTCTGCCACCTCCTTGGGGAAGTCCTCCTTAACCACCCGGGTGTTCCTTCCCCACCCAATCACAGTCCCTTATTTTCATCCCAGCCCACATCACAGTCAGAAGTGACTGAGTTCCTTTCTGTGTTCGCGTGTGTTTATGTACTTGCTCTTCTGTTCGAACTCCACATGAGCGAGGGCTGTCTGTTTAGTTCACTGCAGTGTCCCCAGTGCCTTGATGGGTTGTGACACAGAGAGGAGGGGGCAGTCAATTCTCCTGGAATCAAGGGCTCCCCCTCCTTTCTGAGTTCCCAGATGCTTTTGCATCCCAATGCCAGATGTCCTGCTATGCTCCCTGACCCCTTCTCCTCCCACACTCTTTGTGACATCACAAGCCCGTGGCCCGTGACCATTCTTTCTCAGTCTGCTGCTGCAGGAGCTGCTCTGAGCATCTGCTCCCCTGACTTCTATTCCATTCTGCTCATGTCCCCATGATGCTCGTAAGGGCCATGTGGCAGGGTTGCCTGGGCCTCACTTGGCCTCAGCCACTTTCCAAAGCTCTCCCCCCATTTAGAGATCTCCAAAGAGGGGTTTTCACATATACGTATTCATTGGTGATACTTACAGACAGTATTTTAAGTGCTTTATACTTGTCGAGCTGACTTAAGCAGCATGACCTACTTGAGGTGTGCACTAATTTTTCACTCGTGTACCATCTCAGGATCCCAAAGCCCCCCTCATTTTGTATCCCACCAGCCCCCATCTCCCTCAGCATCTCGAAGCCCCCGCTGATGGACAAGGGGAGGCAGAAACCTAGCCAAACACACAGTAATGGGGCCCCATGAAACATCCAGGTTTCCCAGGAATGAAACAGATCATGGCAAAAGTATAAGTGAGTCACTTCGGCTCACGGTCTACAAACAAGCTGCAGGGAGAACCCACGATTTTTCATCACTCCCTACAGGTGGCCCTGGAGTGTCTGTACCAGCGAGAGAAAAGGATCGGGATTGATTTGGTCCATGACAACGTGGAGAAAAATCTTATCCGGGTAAAGTGCCCCCTGGGTCTAGCCAGCTCCCTAAGGGAAGTGGAAGATCAACTGGTCAGAGAGGTTTCTGAGCTGCCTGTCAAGAGTAGAAGCCACATGTGTCCCCCCTCCCCCCAACACGCCATGCAAAGTTAGGATTCAGAAAATGTGGCAGGGGTTAGGTTGCAATTTAGAAATAGTGAAAGATGAGGTCATTTGACCCTGTCTTTTCATCTCCACAATGGGCATTATAATAGTGTGTGCTGTGGTGTCACTTCAGTCGTGTCTGACTCTTTGGGATCCGGTAGCCCACCAGGCTCCTCTGTCCATGGGATTCTCCAGGCAAGAATATTGGAGAGGGTTGCCATGCCCTCCTCCAGGGGATCTTCCTGACCCAGGGATAAAACCTGAGTCTCTTGCATCTTCTGCATTGGCAAGTGGGTTCTTTGCCACTAGCGCCACCTATCATGATAGTAATACCAATGAATACCAGCAGTATTAGGCAGTGTTTATTGAGTACCTATTACATGTCACACACTGTCACATATCATTTCTTTTTTTTTTTAATTTTTATTTTAACTTTAGTTTACTTTACATTACTGTATTGGTTTTGCCAAACATTTACATGAATTCACCACGAGTGTACATGCGTTCCCAAACATGAATCCCCTCCCACCTCCCACCCCATACCATCTCTCTGGGTCCTCTCCTTGCACCAGTCCCAAGCATCCTCCATCCTACATCGGACATCGACTGGCAATTCGTTTCTTACATGATAGTATACATGTTTCAATGCCATTGCATTATTTAATTCAATGATAAGATGTTCTATGCATGGACCCGTGGCACATAGTAGGTGCTGCATTTTCTTTTATTCTGAAGGTATATAAAAGAAAGGACAGGAGGGACGTAGAATGTAGGGCTTCCACAATCAACTGTCAGTTGCCTGGCCAGGGGATCATGCGCATTGAGGCTGGAAATCGACTCCACCCTGACATTTCACCCCAAGGGACAGAGAGTCAGCAGTGAGAGGTGAGGGGTGGGGCGCTGCCCTGGGAGACAGGGTGCTGTGTTTTTGAGCTCTTTCTGACATCTTTCATTGCAGGAAGTAGATATGATAAAATGTTGCCAAGAACAGATGAGAAAACTAGCTCAAAGGATTGATATCCAGATGCGGTAAGAGCTGTTTTCTCTTCTTCCTCTTGGAGTTTTTGGTGTCCCAGGTTTCCAGGGGGCAAGACGGATGGGTCCCCCATCTCTAGGTGGTTCTTTTGATCAGTGGTGTGTTGGCAAGAGTTTGACAATCAGCTCTCCCCAGGAAAAGAAAGAAATCCTGATTTGTCATGTTTGTCAATTTCAGGGATGTAAATACTACCTCCATGGCTGATCTCAGTCTACCGATAGGATGCTACTGATTGATTTTCATGAGTCAGCACGTCACTGGTGGTTCTTGTTGGCAGTGAGTCCCTTGGCAAAAGAAATTAGGCTCCCTGAGGCTCCTCTTAGCCTGTGGCTTCCCCGTGTGAGTCATGAACTTTGGGATACATCCAAGAGTGAGTGGCATTGGCCATCAAGGTGAGGGGCCTGGGAATCTCCAGAAGGGAGCTGATGGAGGCCTTGAGCCATCATTCCTTTGAGTCTTCAAAGGAGTCAGCTTTTTTTTCTTGGAAGATTATGTACCTGGTATCATGACAAGCCAGGAACCACAGCCCCCGCCTGCCCACCCCCCACCCCCAATAATTGAAGGGCAGGCTTGAGTTTTGCAGGACTTGTGAGACTCATAGCTGAACCCTTGGCACTCAGATCACCTGGAGGTAGCAGCTGGGCACTTGCAGGGCAGGCTGTTCTACTGGTTTCTCCATTCTTCATTTAGATGGGCTGACAACCTTGCCAGGACTGCCCCTTCCTGCTGTGTAGGGCAAGTGGGCAGCCTGTGTGGGACGCTAAGGGGTCTGGGAGCTTGTACTTAGGCTCTGGGAGCTTGGTGCCCTGGTCTGCTGTATCCCCAGACACAGCAGTCACCCACACCTGATACACACAGCAGCTCTCTGACCCCGCTGAAGCTGTAAAAAAGGGTGGCAGGGTTGGAGAGAATTGTCCAGGATAAAATGTCATCCAGGGCAATGTTGAAAAGCTACCTGCAGATCTAAGGGTACAGTCAGGGACAAAAGAGTTGGGAAGACTCAGGGAGACCTCAGAGGTGGAGAAACGTCAAAATGAGACGCAAATACAGCAGTGACTGAGGTGGCAGTTGAATGGATGAAAGGAGAGTTGAATTCCATATTTGTGCCTCTGTCCTGATTTGTGGCAGTTCACCTACTGCTTGGACTAAATTTGCCTAATATTTGTCTATAAATTAACTGACTTTAAAAAAAGGCTTCAGTAGTTGTATTTAGAACAGGAAAGTTTTAACAAAGAGAATTCTTTGGGCAGCAAATGTCTTTGTTGCATTTTTCTTACCTTTATGTTTGTTGATGTTGTTGTTGAGTCAGTACGTTGTATCTGACTCTTATGAGATCCCACTGGACTGTAGCCCACTAGGCTCCTCTGTCCACGGAATTTCCCAGGTAAGAATTCTGGAGTGGGTTGCCATTTCCTTCTCCAGGGGATCTTCCTGACTCAGGGATCGAACCCAAGTCTCATACATGTCTTGCATTGGCAGGAAGATTCTTTACCACAGAGTCACCTGGGAAGCCCTGCCCTTATGTTTACGATCGACTTTTTTTATTTTTCCAGCAAAGGAGCATGGTTTTGCATTTGTGGTTGTCTTGGGGCCGTGACAAAATTCTGTGTCGGAGTGACAGGAGGCCTCTAGTTTGGGAAATGGGACAGTCTGAGCCAAAAAAGTGAACAAAAATCCCAGGCTTGAAATTGGGGAACTGGACCCTGGAAGAGAAATCTTGAAACTGGAGTGAGTGGAGGGCTGCTTGTGCAGGAAAACTATAATGACCAGGGTGATCTCCTTGCCTGGGAGACAGAGAAAGAGAGACACAGAGTGAGCGCTGGTGTCAGAGGGAGAGAGACAGAAAGAGAAAGACACGAAGCTGTAAACAGGGAGAGATGAGGAGCAGAGAGATGGAGGGCCAGAGAGGGATATAGACATGCCGGACAAACAGAAAAATCAAGACTGAGAGAGCTGGAAAAGACAGACACGCAGAAAGAGGAAAAGAGAACAGGAGAGGCTGGGAGGGAAGCTGTCGAGGCAGCGCAAGTCTGGGGGAGATGAGAGTGGGTGGACGGGACTCT
This sequence comes from Redunca redunca, assembly GCA_006410935.1. Taxonomy (NCBI): domain Eukaryota; kingdom Metazoa; phylum Chordata; class Mammalia; order Artiodactyla; family Bovidae; genus Redunca; species Redunca redunca. Next base: position 113,008 of record SJYQ01003473.1, read on the forward strand.
GCTCTTTGCCAGGATCAGAGGTCCGCTCGACCTGGAGAGAGGCCCTTTGACCTTGGGCAGTGGCCCACGTGTCAGAGGATGCCTGTCATCTTGGAGGGCGGTGGCTTGAGTGGCCAGGGTAGCCCGGTTAACCAAGAACTGGCAGCAGCCTCATCAGAGGGTCAGAATTCAGTGTGCCATGACCCCGTGGGAAGGGTCTATCGCTGACCCACTTGGGGGCCACTCTGGCCCTGAGCAGGTGCTGGGCTGTGGACTGATGGCTTTCTAAGTGAGGACTGAAGCTTGCATCTGAGCAGGGTTGAGTCCTCACCTCGCCAGGTGCCCCAGCAAAGCAGAAAAGGCTTTCCTGACTGGGCAGGAGCCAAGTTCAGGCTTTTCCCTGTGGGCCAACTGTAGGGCAAGCTTTGGCACTGGCCAGAATCTCCTAATGGGGGTGATGGGCTGCCCCCTCCTTCCCTGGGCCTCATTAGCTGGGGCCAGGAGCTGGACCGACTAACCCATGAGTCTGAGGCCCCAGGTCCTCCTCTGATGCTCTGGTATGTGTCTCTCCTACATTCTGGTCTTTTGTTTTTGTTTTTTAAATCTTTTGGCCTTGCCATGTGGCATGAAAGTGAAAGGGGCTTCTCTCGTGACGCAGATGGTAAAGAATCTGCCCATAATGCAGGAGACCTGGGTTCGATCCCTGGGTCGGGAAGATCCCCTGGAGAAGGGAATGGCTACCAACTCCAGTATTCTTGCCTGGTGAATTCATGGACAGAGGAGCCTGGTGGGCTATATAGTCCATGGGGTCACGAAAGTGCATGTGGGATCTTATTTCCCAGACTGGGGATCGAACCCAGTGCAAGTATGAGTTTTAACCACTGGACCACCAAAGAGGTATCCCATTCTGGTCTGTCTTCACATTCTGGTTCATAGGGTAGGATGGGGCCCCATTTCTCCATGGCTTTGCCAATTCCAATGACCCCAAGGGCCCAAGTAGGGCTCTTCCTGCCCCAACATGACCCTCTGTGCATCCTGATGGGTGGGGACCCAGCATGAGGATTTAATTTCTTTGCTCCTGACCTGTTTTGGAAGCCTTTCACCAGCTTTCAGTATCCACAGCAGAAAAAGAACGTGGCAGAAAGATAGAGACAGGCAGGGAGAGGTGGAGAGAGACACACACAAAGGCCCCAAATCAGAGAGAAACCAAGCAAGATGGGACAGAAAGATATAAAGATGAGAAAGACAGAGACAGAGGGAGGAAGGGAGAGAAAGAGGGAGAAAATGAGAAGACGCAGGATGGGGAAGAGACGGATCCATGTGAGATGTGCACCGATCCCTTGGCCTGACTGCCCCTCACCCTGGGTAATGGCTTCTTCCTCTGAGTTGCTGTGTATCCTTTTCAAACCTGCGGTGTTGCCCTTATTCTTTATTTATTTTTACAGTACTTATTTATACACATCTGTGAGCAACTTGAAGGTAATGACTGGGTCTTACCTTTTCCCGCTGTGCCTGGCATAGGGTCAGACACAATGATTTGTGAATTGATTTAAATTGAAACCTGACTTTGTCCAAAGTGCAAATTTGTATCTTTTATATTAGGTCAGCAAACTATAGTCAGAAGGCCAGAACTGGCCCACCATCTGCTTTTATAAATAAAGTTTTATTGGAACACAGCCATGACCATTCATTTACAGATTATCTATGACTATTTTCCTACGTAGCTGAGCAGTTAGTTGCAACAGAGACCACATGACCCACAAAACCTAAAATATATAGTATTTGACCCTTTACAATAAATGTTTCCCCTCTACTGTTCTAAGTGACAACAGGTTTGTTTGGACCGGGGTGGGGGGCGGTGGGAGGGGGAGTGGGAGGAGGCCCTGGGTGTGTGGTGGGGCCTCCAGGTGGGAAGAGGGCTGGAAGCTACTGGGGGTGGACAGAACATCCTCCTGGGGTCCAGAGACTCGGTTTCCAGCGGTGGCTCTGCACTGACCACCCCTGTGACCCTGGGTGAGGGACTCTGGGTGGAAGCACAATCTAGGGACACATCCTTGCCTCCTAGTGACAACCGAGATGCTCAGCACACCCTGGAGAGGGACCTCGAGGACAAAAACTCGGCCGAGTTCATTGATGAGAAGTGTCTTAACCTACGGAACACATCAGACTGCATCAGCTTCTTCCACGGAGTGGAGAAAATTGATGGCACGTAAGTACCGGGCTCTCGGTCCCCACCTGGCTATGCCCAAGGGGAGCCACGAGGCGGGCTCTGGGTCTACTCCTGCCAAGGAACAGAAAAGGGGCATCCGACCCCAGTCAAGTCTGGAGCCGTGGGCTGAACAGGTCGTGGGTTGAATTCAGTTGCATGCCACAGAATCTGATTCTGGCTAAGCTATGATGGAATTTACTGGAAGGCTGTCGGGGAGCCTGAGGCTCCAGGGGAAGGCTGGAGGGGGAGTTTCTGGAAGCCTGAACGAGCTAATCGGCTTTGGTGCTGGAGCACCACTGTCTTGCCCACTTCACCAAGATCCAAGTTCCAGGAGGGGAGTACAGGTGATGACTGGCTTGTGAGGGTCCCACAGCCCCTGCTCTTGGGGCACCTGGATTGGCAGGTACACTGAACAAATTACAAGACAAGATGGCTTCAACCAGGAGGAGGAGGAACAAAAGCTTGGTTGGGAGAGCCAATTGATGCCTGCCCACTCTGGTTAAGTGTGGGTTCTGGGAGTTCCAGGGGCTAAAACTCCATGCTTTCAATTCAGGGAGTGCGGGTTTAGTCTCTGGATGGGGAACTAATATCCCACATGCCTCACTGTGTAGCCAAAAATAATATGAAAAGCTTTAAAAAAAAGAGTGGATTCTGGAGCCAGGTTGCCTGGTTTCAGATCCAGGCTTCAATTAACCCTCAGGACAAAGGACTTAATCTCTCTGGGCTCCATTTCCCCGCCTCTACCACTGGAATAAAAATAACATCCACCTCTCAGAGTTGCTGTGAGGGTGGAAAGGTGGGCGTCTGAGGCGCTGAGCACAGATCCTTGCGTCGGGAATGATGATGGCTAACGTTTATTGAGCGCTTGCTGTGTGACCTGATTTTCTCATCACAACAACCATAAAATAGGTGTCTCCTGTCTGCCTGGCACTGCTGTGGGCATGTCCCAGCATCACGGAATTGCTTGGAAATGAAAGCGAGCTTTCCCCATTGGTAGTTTGAGGTCTGGGGTAACGACGGCTGGAGAGAGATGCTCTGGGTACACGCAGAGGGTGGGGTCTCTCTTGGATCCCCTTCAAGGAAAAAACCCTCTAGCACATAGAATTGTGTTTTTCACATACTAAGTGTGCAATAAATGTCTGTTGACTGAGAAAATGAATGAAAGGGAGGAGGGAGGGAGAGGAGAGAAGGAAGGGAAGGTCTCCTTGGCTCATGCTGAGGTCACTTTCTGGATTGTATTAAGCATGTGGCTATTGAAAGAACCCTTTGGGGTTTCCTGCAATGACAACTTCCAGGGGCCCTTCTCCTTGTCTGGACAAATTTGACTTCCCCACAGCGGTGGCAAGGTGAACAAGGCCTTGAGAGGGGGGCCCAGTCCCCTCAGCCACAGCTGCCCATTTGGACAGGGAATCTGGAAGGTTCCCTTCCCAAACAGATGCCTTCCTGGAAGCTGGGCGGCCAAGCTGGTTGGTGCAGACTGATTTCTGTGCCCACGAGGGGTCTGCTATTTCAAGGAGTCTGCTATTCCAGTGACTCCAGCTGGAAAGCCAGAGCTGCCATTTGGGGTGACTAACTGCTCCCTAGATATACTAACTTTAGGCTTTGGATGTGGGTTTTTTTAATTTTTTTTTGCCGCACCTGGCTGCATGTGGGATCCTAGTTCCCCAACCAGGGATTGAACCCTGGTCCCCCTGCACTGGTAGCATGGAGTCTTAACCACTGGACCACCAGGGAAGTCCCTGTGGGGTTTTTTAAGGCGAGGCCACGTCTTGGTAGGTCGCAGCACGTTTGGAGTTTGCATTGCCATAACTCTGTTCATGTAATTTCTCATCACCTCGGATGATGCAGATGAAGAGGCTAGCCCCTGCCTTTTACCCGCTGTTTGCTACAGGCCGAGTGCTGTGCTGAGCCCCTCCAGAGCATCTCGTGAAAAATAAACATTTATTAAGCGCTTTCTATTGTCAGATGCCATGATAGGGGGTCTCACATTTAGTCAGTCAGCAGCCTCCAGGAAAGGCACCATTTTTATCCCCATTTCACAATGAGGAGCCTGAGACTCAGAGAGGTGTAGTGACTGGCCCAAGCTCACACAGCAAGTGGCAGAGCCTCAGTCTGAGTCATATGGGACACTGCGACCCTGTTTTACTATTGCGCCTTCCTGTCTTCCCAGCAAAGCTTGCTGTGTCCTCCTGTTTTTAGAGGACACAGGCTCCAGAAAGCATGTCCCCCACCTCCTGAGGCACGCCACCCATGAGGAGACAGGCTGCCGCGGCAAACCCCCCCAGGGAGAGTGTGAGTAAATGGGCTATTTTCCCTGTGGAGCCCAGCTGTCTGCTCCTGGGGAGGAGGGCTTTGCACCTGCTGCCCTTGACTTTGATAGCATCCCGCTGAGCAGCGGCAGGTACCCTCAGAGTCCATCTGTGGGTGTTCTCTGCTGTCTTTGGTGCCTCCTTCCTTGATTGATGGTGAGTAGCTGTGTGACCTTGGGGAAGACACTTCACCTCTCTGAGCCTCAAGTCTCTGTTGGATGAAAGCTCTGGATCAGACTCTGTGCCCTCTTGCATCTCTAGAAGCCGAGACCTCTCCAGAAGTTTGATTTTAACCCCTGCAAAAGCCAGACAAAACAAGCACATGTTGTATGCTTTTTAAAATATTTCTAGTCACCATGCAATCTAAGCGCTTTAAAATGTCCTGAAAGAGCCTTCTATTTCAGATGATTGAATCTCTTTTTTCCTACTGTCTGAGAATAAAAATCTGCTTTATTTTAAGAACTGGAGACTTCCCAGCTAGAAAAGACCTCAAAAATGTATCTAATCTGGTTTACCCGGGGACTGAAGTCAGCTCAAAGGAACATGTGTATGTGTCTCTCTTTCTCAAAGGTTTCCTGGAGGAGAAAACTCTTATTGCATGGATTTACATACTCAACCAGGAAGAACTTTCTCTTCCCTAAACTGAATCCCTTATGTGTCACCGCCTCCAAGAAGCCTTCCTAGACTGCCCTTTCTAAAGTAGCCTGAGCTCTATTCATCCTTCCAGATCCATTCTCTAGCTGCCCTGGTATGAGTCCGATAAAGGAGCTTGCCCTCTACAAACTGCCTTTCCTGGGTCTTTGCCATCTGGTTCCCAGCAGGGTTCAGCCAATAAAAGGGTCACCAGCAGGAGATGAAGGAGAAGGATGTTGGGGATTTATTCTCCATGGCTTCCTCTCTTTTCCTTTCACAGCTGGGGTGGTGACAACTCTGTGCACTTGCTAATCTATGAGCCCCTCAGTGTTCTCTGAGTATAAATTCCATCTATTTCCTTTTATGACCTTGACTGACACATAATGACCCCCTTCACTTGTCTCTCTTCCTCATTCTGCTTCTAAATTCCTTCCCAGAATGTAACACCAGGTGTAAACATCTTATTAATTTACTGTCTATCTCCCTTCCCTGGAAATTCATCACCATGAGGACGAGGACTATCCCAAGTGACTAGAAAAAGTCTTGGCATGTGGTAGGTGTTCAGAGAACGTTTGCTGAGTGAATAAGTCAGTGCAAGTAGCGTGGTCGCAGGCTCATCACTGAATGGAAGGGGCCCTGCAGCCAGCAACACGCCTGATGTCCCCTTCTTGAATCTGTGTTTTTGGTGGAGAAGGAGGGAAGGTTAAAGAAAAGAAAACCCGTCCAGGGGATCTCTCCCCTCTTGCAATTCACCAAGCGCCCTTTGGGGAAGCCAGCCAGGCTGCAGTTTCCTCATCTGTAAATGAGGGGTTTGGATAAGCTCAGTGGCTCAGCTAGGGGTCATTGTTCCCCCTCCTCCAAATATTCCCCTAGCTGAGCCATTTTTGACTGTCACAAGGAGAGAAGCATTACTCCTGGCATCTATCTGGTGGTTAGAGGCCAGGGATGCTATTAAGCATCCTACAGGGCATAATACAGCCCATCATCCCCACTCCAACAAGGAACTGCCTGCGTGTGTACTAAGTTGCTGTGTCCAACTCTGCATGACCCTATGAACCGTAGCCCGCCAGGCTGCTCTGTCCATGGGATTCTTCAGGCAAGGATACTGGATTGGATTGCCATGCCCTCCTCCAAGGGATCTTCCCGACCCAGGGATCGAACCCGAGTCTCTTACATCTACCTGCGCTGGCAGGTGGGTTCTTTACCACTAGCGCCACCAGGGAAGCCCCAATAGAGAATTCTCCTGACCCAGACGCCAGAAGCGCCAAGGCAGAGAAACCCCAGATGCAGAGATCTCCAAGCCTGCCGTAGACCCCCGCTTCCCCCACACCCCCCNCCCCCCCCCTCCGCCCCGGGTCCTCCTCGCCCGGTAAATTCTCTCTCCTGCCTCTCCTAGGATCTCCGTACCCGAGACGTGGGCCAAGTTCAGTAACGACAACATCCGGCACTCGCAGAACATGCGGGCCAACTCCATCCGGCTGCGGGAGGAGGCACAGAACCTCTTCGATGTGTTGGCAGACCAGCTGTGGAGGCAGTTCACCAACACCAACCTGGCCTTCAACGCTCGCATTGCCGAGGAGACGGAAGTGAAAAACAAGCTACAAACGCAGTTGGCTAAGGTAAGCGAGATGCCCTGGAAGACCGTCGTCCATGCTGCCAGGACCTCACCACGTGCCTCCCCTCCCCCGCTCCCGGGTCTCAGCGGCTTCCAGTTGCTGCTGCAATGGTCCACGGTTTATAAGCCTGTTCACCCAAAAGGGGGCGGAGGCTGTGAGCTTCCTGGGGAGACTCCAGCATCCTGTGGGTAAATCTTCCTTGCTCACTAGATGATGGAGCTTGGCCTGGCTGTCATAGCAGCACCCAAAGAGGTTGCTGATGGTCCCTAGGGTCCTTCAGTCTACCTGAGGGCCACGTGGCTGAGCGTGACCAGTGAGAATGGCTGTCAATGCCAGACCCCCAGGAAACAGGTCTGAGCCGATCTTAAGATCTTAAGAAATGTTACATCAACATCTTAAGAAATGTAACCTCTTGACCTTCAAAGGCTTCAAGGGCTCCCCTGTGGAGGGGTGGGGTGCTTTTTGAGTTGGAGGAGCCACAAGGATAGCCTAATCCTGCCACAATCCTCTGCTATTCCCTCACGGACATGCCCCTTTCCCTACTCCTGCATCTGAACCTTCATGCTGTTTCCTAGCCCTGGGGAAGCTCTGCTGCATGGAATCTGGCCTCTCTGCCCAATTTAGAGCACCTACTGGGTACCAGATGCTGTGCTAGGGACCGGAATGAGAAGAGGAGCCACACGAACAGTCCCCTGGTACCCATCTTCAGGGGGCTTATGGTAGCTGTGGTGGGAAGCAGTGATGGCTGCCAAATTTATACACAGTAAGGGCTTAGGTATGACAGTCTGGTTGGAGCGGGGGAGGCAGGGGACTAGCACTGAACCTGAACTTGCAAACAGTACCCCTTTTTATTGTATATATGCTTGGTGAGGTTTAGTGGGCTGCAGGCAGGGTTTAATGGATATTACGGGGGCACTCTAAGCCCACCCACATAGGCCAGCCTTTGGAGTGGGGTATGGAGTGCTGTGCTTAGCCACTAAGTCATGTCTGACTCTTTGTGACCCCATGGACTGTAGCCTGCCAGGCTCCTCCGTCCATGGAATTCTCCAGGCAAGAATACTGGAGTGGGTTGTCATGCCCTCCTCCAGGGGATCAAACCCAGGACTCCTGAATTGCAAGTGGATTCTTTACTGTCTGAGCCACCAGGGAAAGCCCAAGCATTCTGGACTGGATAGTCTATCCCTTCTCCAAGGGATCTTCCTGACCCAGGAATCGAACCAGGTTCTCCTGCCTTGCAGGCAGAGTCTTTACCAGCTGAGCTACCAGGAAAGCCCAGAGTTAGTGGCTCAGTCGTGTCCAACTCTTTGTGACCCCATGGACTGCAGCCCGCCAGGCTCCTCTAGCCATGGGATTCTCCAGACAAGAATACTGGAGTGGGTAGCCATTCCCTTCTCCAGGGAATCTTCCTGACCCAGGGATCAAACCCAAGTCTCTGGCACTGGAGGCAGATTCTTTACAGTTTGAGCCACCGGGGAAGCCCATAAAACAGAAGTTTCTCTAAATAATTACAAGGTTGGTAATAAGTGTTAGCGAGAGAAGCAAGGAGATTTGCCAGAGATCTCCTGGGGTCCTTACTTCAGGTAGATCAGACAGGCAGTTGTCACAGTTACATCAAGAGCAGACGGATAAGGAGTTAGGCAGCTGAAGGACTGGGATGGGGGCAAGTGTTCCCAAGATGATGCAGGTAGGATGAGTTTGGAGGGAGGGGAAGACAGAGGAGGTCATGTGGATTCTTTCTTTCCTCCTTCCTTCCTTTCTTCCTTCCCTTTCCTTTCTTCCTTCTTCCTTCCTTCCTTGAAAAGTCAGTCTATTATTGTGATAAAATATACACAACAAAGCATTTGCCATTGTCTTAGTCCCTTTGCACTGCAATAACAAAAATACCATAGCCTGGGTGAGTTATAAACAACAGAAATTTATTTCTCAGCCTTCTGAGGGCTGAGAAGGCCATGATCGAGGCCCCGGAAGGCATGGTGTCTGGTGGGAACCTGCTTCTTGGTTCTTGGATACTGTGTCCTCACGTGGCAGAGAGGTGTGGAACTCCCTGACCTCTTTCAGAAGGGCCCTACTCCCATTCATGAGGCTGCTGCTGACCTAATCACTTCCCACAGACTACTCTACTTCCCAATACTGTCACAGTGGGGGTTAGGTGTCAACATCTGAATCTGGATATTCAGTTCATAGCAACCATTATTAAGTGTATAGTTCCGTCATGTTGGGCATTCCTGGTGGCTCAGACGGTAAAGAATCTGCCTGCCATGCAGGAGACCCAGGTTCAATCCCTGGGTCAGGAAGATTCCCTGGAGGAGGGCATGACAACCCACTCCAGTATTCTTGCCTGGAGAATCCCCATGGACAGAGAAGCCTGGTGGGCTACAGTCCATAGGGTTGCAGAGTCAGACTCGACTGATCGACTAATGCTTTCCGTCATGTTACGTATCTTCACATGATGCAAACATCACCACTATCCATCTCTAGAACATTTGTCATCTTCCCAAAGCATAAAGAACCCTGTGTTTAAACTCTGTGTCCATTAAACGATGACTCCCCATCCCCCTCCCTTTCCCCCGGCGACCACCAATTCCACTTTCCGTCTCTATGAATTGACTAGGTACTTAGAATCATACGGTATTTGTCCTTTTGTGTCTGGCTTATTTCACTTAGCATGATGTCGTTGAGCTTCATCCGTGCTGTAGATTGCATCAGAATATCCTTCATAAAGCTGAATGATATTGCATGGATGTATATAGGATTCATCCCTCGATGGATGCTCAGATGGCTTCTACTTTTGGGCCATTTGTGCAAGCGATTTCTTTAATTTGGCATTTCCTGTAGCGGATCAAATACAGTTCATCATTGCGTTTTACCACATGATTCTGAGGCCTGGAGGTGACCTGGGATTAAGTTGGGTCACGGTGGCTGGTTTCTCACCTGTGAAACTGGGGGTCAGGATTCCTGTCTGATGCCGACAGTGAGGATTAGTGAGTTGATCTTTATGGAGCCCTTAGAAAGCACTTGGTAGACAGTAAACACCCAATAGAGGTGTTTATTAATCTATTTAATTAATAAAATCAATACTATTATTGATAAGGAAAAAGGGATCTTTTGGGTGAGGGTAGGGAGCAAACATTTCCCCTTTCCATGTATCTCCAGAGAAGTTTTCAGTGATTACTAACAGCCTCATCACTGCTGATCAGTTTTTGCCACCAAGTGGATTTTTATTAATCATCATTATTTAATTACCAGTTGCTTTGCAAAGAAGCCAGTACTCATTCTTGCCTGGTGGGCTACAGTCCATGGGGCTGCAAAGAATCTCGGACATGACTGAGCGACTAAGCACACAACTATCTTTTTCTGTGCTGCAAAGCAATTATTGACCAGGTGGTCACAGGAATTCACTTTGAAAGACCAGATCTACACAGTTCCCTAAGCAGATTTTGAATGTCCCAGTGGTTCAGGGCTGTGTAGACAGCCTTAGCTGTCTACCATGATCATGGGGGTCTATCCCCAAGGCCACACCCCAAGCCTTGTAACTTATCCTGGGTCCTCACACTTTGGGGCCTTGGGATGTCACCCAGTCATACTGACCACTGCTTAAAGAACGGCGGGTGACCTCTTTGAGCTGAAGCAGTTGATGGTCACAGAGTGAGCTGCTGCCTTTGAGAACTGATAGTTCCTGAAAACCAGGCTCCCAGTGGGGGGCGTGGCCAGGGAAGGGGCGTGGCCAGAGGAGGGGCTTGGCTCCAGATTACCCAGCCCAAGGTGCCCTTTAGAGGGACACTCAATGTGGGGGGAAAGATACAAGGACCTGGGGGGAGGGAGGCAAGGGGGGAGGGAGGCATGGGGGCAGAGGTGCTGCGGTCCCACAGCGCTTGTTCTACAGTTGTGGGCGTGAGGTCCCGGCAGGGGAAATGACTGGGTGTGTTTGCAAGGACGCAGCATTAATAGCATGCAATCACATAGCAAGAAGGTGATTCCTTCTTAACATTTTGGCTGTGCTGGATTTTCACCGCAGCACGTGGCTCTTCACTGGGTGCACAGGCTTCTCTAATTGCGGCACGGGCTCTGTTGCTCTGTCTCCGCACGTGGGATCTTAGTTCCCAGACCAGGGATGGAACCCATGTCCCCTCCACCGGAAGGCAGATTCCTAACCACTGGACCATCAGTGAAGTCCCCTTCAACCCTTGTGATGCTCTCAAGAGGAAAGTNTAAGCTGTCTGCTTCTCTTCTCTCACTCCTTCCTCCTCCCTCCCTCTTCCAGACTCAAAAATATTGGGGGAACCAAATCTTTCCAAGAGGCAAGGCGCAGTCATCCTATTCTAATCAGATTTTCTCTAATTGCATTTTACTTCCAAGCTTCCGAGCCAAGCCCAGCCGTTCCTTCCTGGAGGGATCTGGCCGGGTCAGGCCGGCTCAGCCCGCCACACAGATCTTCCCGGATTTATGCAGATGTATATGTCCCTCTGGGGCTTCTGCTGCCCCTCCGAGATGCACGCCCGTGAATCAAAATCTTATTTTCCATCTTGATTACTAATGTGGTGGGAGCGAATGACATTAGGAGCTGGGGAGTCAGGATAAGGCAGAAGCTTAGCGTTGACTGGCTGTCAGAGAGAGGAATCGGATTTCTCTGCTTCTGCTCAACAGCCTCCCCCCTCTACCTCCCTTCCCCCAACCCTCACTGCACCCCCTCCCCCAACCCCCCTGGCTGAAGGCTTTCCTGTAGCAAACAGAATAAGCCAGCTTTCAAGCTGGGAATTTTCCTGTTCACTCTCCTTCACCTGGAGCCCCTTCCCCCATCTCAGTTGGTAGCTCTCACTTCCAGATGCTTCCAGAAGCTTCCAGGGCTCAATCCTGAATCTCAGAGTCCACCTGGATGCTGCTCTTTCTCTCCCATGCCCCCATCCTCTCCATCAGTAAATCCTGTTGGTTCAGATTTCAGAAGCTCATCACTCCCCTCTCCTCCTCTGCTTCCGCTCAGACCCGAGCCTCCATCGTTTCTTGTCTGGACCATTGCTGAGGCCTCCTAAGTGCTCTGCTTGCTTTTGATGTTGCCAACTGATGGGTTGGCAGCTTGTTGAGAGGGCATTCGATCCTTCAATAGGCCGACTAGATTTACAGAGAGGAAAAGTTCAATTGCTTTAGATTCTTCAGGAAACCTTGAAAGTCTAACTGGAGAATACAGGTGACAGGCTGTCTCTGCCACCATCTTCACCTTGGCCAGGCCTGTCTGCACCACTGCTGTCATGGGAATTTCTCACCGTGCCTTTGCAACCTCAGTGCCTCCCAAAATGCATGGTGCCTGATGAAGTCTAAGTAAATGAGGATGGAGTGGTTTCTCTTTGTTTTTTTTTTTTATTATTATTTTTTTTAATGCAGACTATTTTTAAAGTCTTCACTGAATGTGTTACAATATTGCTTCTGTTTTACATTTTGATTTTTTGACCACGAGGCATGTGGAATCTTAGCTCCCTGACCAAGGATCGAACCCTCATCCCCTGCAAGAGAAAGTGAAATCTTAACCACTGGACTACCAGGGAAGTCCCTGGAGGGGATTTAAAATCAGAGGATAAATACTTGTAGTCCAGGAGTTAAACTTGGCCCACATATTATGTGGACCCTCACGTTTTTCTTTTAACAGCTCTATTTTTACTTGACATGTAATTAACTGTTATATTTCAAGTGTAGAATCTAAGAAGCTTTGAGACACATATGTCGTAAAACTGGCACCTCAAGCAAGGTAGTGAACATACAAAAAGATTTCCTTGTGTCCCTTGTCATCTCTTCCTCCTGACCCCCCACCCCCCATTCCCAGCACAACCACTGATCTGCTTTCTGTCACTACAGATTAGTTTGCATTTTCCAGAATAATTACATAAAGGGCACCATACCCTATCCACTCTTTTTTCATTAGGCCTTTTTCCATTCACCATAGTTGAGACCCCTAGTTTGTTCCTTCTCATTCCTGAGTCTTATATGTCTTGAATGGATACTGTATTGTATTGATAGGTACTACCCCTGGTAGGTATCATATTGATACACCACAACAACCCTAATATTCATCGACAGTTCTCTTCTCCTCTTGCCCTCAATCTTCCCCGGCATCAGGGTCATTTCCACTGAGTAGGCTCTTCGTCTCTTGGCCAAAGTACTGGAGCTGCAGCTTCAGCATGAGTCTTTCAAATGAATATTCAGGGTTGATTTCCTTTAGGATTGATTGGTTTGATCTCCTTGCTGTCCAAGGGACCCTCAAGAATCTTCTCCAACACCACAGTTCCAAAGCATTCTTTAGCGCTCAGCCTTTCTTACGGTCCAATTCTCACATCCATACATGACTACTGGAAAAACCATAGCTTTGACTATACAGACCTTTGTTAGCAAAGTGGCCTCTGCTTTTTAATATGCCATCTAGGCTGGTCATAACTTTTCTTCCAAGTAGCAAGCGTCTTTTAATTTCATGGCTGCAGTCACTGTCTGAAGTGATTTTGGAGCCCAAGAAAATAAAATCTGCAACTCTTTCCATTTTTTCCCATCTTTTTCCACATCTGCTCTGTACATCGGAGGAAATGCAAGAAAGCAGCCAGGCCTGGAAAGGACTGTAGAGAACACAGGGGCTCTGAGTTTTCACCTTGAAAGGTTTCTGCTTTCACTCTGAAGTTTCTTTGGGGTTTTGACTTCCCATTGGTCATTAACACCAGCAGAACCTCTCCTCCCCGGGAGGGTGGGGGGTAGTAGGGTTGCGCTGTCTACAGGGGTGAGGGCCTGCAGTCACCGGACCCCAGTGCCTTCAGTCACCGTCTGAGGACCCCAGTGCCTGCTGCCAGCCCCTCTGTTTGTCCAACGAGGCTTGGGCCCCACGGTGGAGTGGGAAACGCTTTTGTGCTTCGCAAGCAATCGGATCCCTTCCAGCACCAGAGCCAGCAGCCAAACTCCTGACGGCTCGTTTCCATAACCGGCCAAGCACAAGTGCTGGGGAGCCGGCCTGCCTGCCCCTGTGTCTTGGTGGATAGGCTGGTGAGGAGTGGACGGGCCAGGCCTTAAAGACCATCATGTCTACTGAGAACGTTCTTGTTTCAGGTTCCCTCCATCAGTCCTTCCAATAGTGTCGAGCAATGAGGCCTGATGTGACCCTAGTCTGTCTTTGCCATCTCTCTTTTGTTTGGGAATCTCCCTTTCCAGGCAGACTTCAAGTCTCAGGCTGCACTGACCCTTTGAAATTAAGGTCTTTTCCCATCCTCTCTACCACAATGGGGGACCCTCTATCTATGGCAGGAGATACTCATTTTCTACATATGTGAAAATTGCTCAGCTGTGTCTGACTCTTTGTGACCCCATGGACTATAAAGTCTATGGACTTCTCCTGGCCACAATACTGGACTGGGAAGCCATTCTTTCTCCGTGGAATCTTCCCAACCCAGGGATTGAACCCAGGTCTCCCTCACTGCAGGCAGTTTCTTTATCAGCTGAGCCACCAGGGAAGCCCAAGAATACTGGAGCGGGTAGCCTATCCCTTCTGCAGTGAATCTTCCTGACCCAGGAAATGAACCAGGGTCTCCTGCATTGTAGGTGAATTCTTTACCAGCTGAGTTACCAAGGAATCCCTTTCCACATATGGCAATACTATAAAGGTGCCATTTCAAATACATTTGTTCAAGGCTGAAAAGGGCATTGATTTGAAGAAATAGATTAAATAACTAGGGGTTTTCCAGGTGGTGCAGTGGTTAAGAATTCACCTGCCAATGCAAGAGACACAAGAGATGCAGGTTCAATCCCTGGGTCAGGAAGATCCCCTGGAGGAGGGCACAGCAACCCACTCCATTATTCTTGCCTGGAGAATCCCCTGGACAGAGGAGCCTAGTGGGCTACAGTCCTTGGGGTGGCACAGAGTCGGACACTACTGAGCCATCGGGCCCCTGTGGGTATGTAGATATGGCAAGGTAACCGTCAGGAAAGCCCCATGTGCAGCAGGTCTCTGCCCGATGCTCCCGTTAGTACCAGCAGGAATCAGCGGTTCCCTGGTGTCATGTAGGCTCAGGTCTCATCACTGTTTTTTGTGGGGTGGGAGGGGTGTGCCTGGGGACACCAAGCATGAGCGGGTCCATGAGAGCTCAGATACAGGTGGCTCTGAGGGCCATGCCAAATGGTGAGGTGATGGAGGGGGTGCCATGTCCACCAGTTATCTGTTCACAGTGACACTGTGCCAAGTGAGAGAGATGCTGCGGGAATCCGGAAAACAGAGCCAAGGTCCAGAACTGGGAAGGTAGCCAACAAATGCTGAAAGCTGGAGGGGCCAGACAGGAGAGTAGGGGGAATGAGCAAGGTCAGCACAGCCAGGGCTGGAGCTGGGGATGGTACTAATGAGGGTGTTTTGAGCTCACTTTGGGAGCCACTGATGCTCAGGGAAGCTAGGACTGCATTTTGCAGTTGGTATTAGCCAATCATATACTTTGACTGGGAGCCATGGGCGGGGCAATCCCTGGGATTGGTTTCTGCTGAGATAAGAAGACAGTAAGATGCAGCCTGGAGGAGGCAGAGGGCTGCCCGAGCGCCTCCTGAGTATGGGTGTGTGCCAACAGTCTCCAAGTTTCTTCCAAGTTGTGACGTCTCCCTCTTTGGGTCCTCAGCTCCTTGCCTTCTTGAGACCCGCTGCCCAGCCTCACCTCCACTCCTGGCTTTCACATGGGCTTGCCTCCTGGTCCAGTCTCCCCTTCCATCTCCACATGCTTCTCCCACACGTGAGCCCCCACAGTGCAGTGACGATGCTTGGGTTCACTTCTGGCTCCAGCACTTCCTAACTATGTGGCCAAGGTCAGGTCGCCCTACCTCTCTGTGTCTCAGTCAAATGGGAGCCATAATGGTTGGCAAATGTTTGCTCTGGGAATAAGAGCATCCGCACTGGTCACTTCATAAGTGCTCAATGACTATTAACTGTAAAAACAGTAAAACCAACCAACCAACCTGTGTTCTGATTTATAACCTGTGCTGACAGGGATGGACAAGCAAACTGAAAGGATATGGCCTCAAAAGACCAGAGTTGTATCTGGTAAACTAACAAACTCCTCTGAGTCTCAGTTTCCTAATCTCTGAGAGAGGAATAATCCTGCGAGGATGAAAAGAAAAGATTGTTGTTGTTCAATTGCTAAGTTGTTTCCAGCTCTTTGTGACCCCATGGACTGCCGCACACCAGGCTTCCCTGTCCCTCACTGTCTCCCCGAGTTTGCCCAGGAAAAGATACAGCTGAGCAATTCTCAACACGCGCACACTGGAATCACCCTCATCTCTAGAGACTGTGACTTGATTGGTTGGGATGTAGCCTGGGCATCCAACCTTTTAAACTCCCCAGCCAAGGGTGAGAATGAAAGGATCAGCATTTAGACCAGTGGTTCTCAAGGTGCAGTCCTGAACCAACTGCATCAGTATTATCTGGGAACTTGTCAGAAGGAAGTGTACATCCTTGGGTCCCATCCTGGACATCCTGACTCAGAAACTCTGGGGTCCAGACATCCAAGTTTTCACCAGTCTTCCAAGTGTGCCTGCCAGGTGCAAATGTGCAATAAATAAGTGTTTGCTAATCCAATCCTCTCTCCCTGAGAAGTATTGGTTTAGCCAAAAATTTCGTTAGCATCTTGCAGAAAATCCCGGACAAACTTTGGCTAACCCAGTATTTACTAAAAGCACATCCGGTGTGCTAGACTCTGAGTTAGGGGCGTGGGGTCCAAGGGGCCCTGTCTAAGGGCTTATGTTCTAGTTTGTCATTGTTTAGTCACTAAGTCGTGTCCGACTCTTTTGCTACCCCAGAAATTGTATCCTGCTGAGCTCCTCCATCCGTGGAATTTCCCAGGCAAGAATACTGGTATAAGTTGTCATTTCCTTCTCCAGGGGAATCTTCCAGACCTAGGGATTGAACCCGTGTCTCCTGCATTTCCTGCATTGGCAAGTGGATTCTTTACCACTGCCCCACCAGCGAAGCCCTATGTTCCAGTGGGACAGACCATTTTTTTTTTTTTAAAGTAGGAACTTTATTGTGGTCCAGTGGCTAAGACTCTGGGTTCCCAATACAGGGGGCCTGGGTTCATTCCAGGAACTAGATCTCACGTGCCAAAACTAAGAATTTGAGTATTGCAACTAAGACACAGTGAAGCCAAATAAATAAATTTTTTAAAATAAGTAAAAACCTCATTAATAAAAATTGTGATAAGCATTAAGAAGATGGTTGAGGGCCTGAGATACTGGATGCCCATGAATTTTTACAGAATGGTACAAGTGTCCTCTGTAGCAGGGAGCCTCCGCCCCTCCAGGACTTTCAGGACACCTGACCCCAGATGACCTCTGAGCAGCTGGTATGTGTACTGGCCTGGCATTGTCTGAAGGCAGCCTCTGGACGGAAACAACTGTGAGCAGGGTTGACTCAACGTCTCTCCTTAGAGTAGTAATTCTCACCCTGGCTGAATTTACTCCCCAGTGGCATTTGCCAACGTCTGGAGACATTTTGGATGTTACAACTTTCCATGCGGAATGGGAAGGGGGCAGGGTGCTCCTAACAGACACAAATAGTGGGTGGGATCCAGGGATGCTGCTAAACACGTCGATGTGCAAGACAGTCCACCCTCCCAACAACGAAGCTGTGGCCCCAGACATCCAGTGGGCTGAGTTTGAGACTCGCCGCTCTGGCTCTTTCTTGACTTGCATTTCTGGCCAAGTCCCTCTGGAGCCCTCCACCACTAGCTCTTGCCTTTGGGCTCAGCTGCAGTTGAAAATCTTCCAGCATTTGACCAGAAAAAGGATTCCAAGCTGCTTTCTGCCTTCCGAAGCTGGGGGAACTGCCCTGAGTCAGGCATCTCCTTGGAAACCCCTTAGCTGCACACAATTTGGAAAACAATAAATTTGCAAGGTTGCACAAAGCATGCAGAAGCCCAAAGCTGGCTGGAACTGCTAAATCCCCCTTTTTCCCTTCACATCAAAAATAATTTCCCGGCCCTGGAGGCTTTGTCTGCTGTCACAAGATGCAGGCAGATATTTTGAAAGGACCAACACCACTGCCAAAAGTGTCCCCCCTTTCAAAGCCCTTGGGTGGATTTCTGTTCCACCTAGGAACATCAGAGCACTTTTCCACTGAGCTGAGGTTGGTTTTGTCCTAGGCATGCCTAGCAGGGATGTACCTTGCCATTTGGGGCCAAAGACCATTTCCAGCCAGGACTTAATCGTTTCCCCAAGCCTGGGACTGGGGCTTGCGTCAGCTGGTCCCTCACAAGGTCTGAATGTGGATGATCATCATCTAGTTTGTCATCCTGTTGCAAGTAGAAGGTGAAAGAAGAAACTCTACATCACAAGAGGCATAATAACCTCACTCCGTGCAGCTAGAGTTCTAAGTGCTTTTCTAACGTTAACTCATTTTCCCTCCCACAACCGTGTGTGTGTGTGTGTGTGTGGTGTGCACGCTCAGTCATATCTGGCTCTTTGCAACCCCATGGACTGGAGCGCACCAGGCTCCCCTGTCCATGAAGTTTCCCAGACAAGAATACTGGAGTGAGTTGCCAACAACCCTGTGAAGAAGGGATTACTTTTAGAAATTACTTTTACAGATGAGTAACAGGACAAATGTTTTCCTAAAGCCCTTACCTCAGATATGCAGATGACACCACCCTTATGGAAGAAAGTGAAGAGGAACTAAAAAGCCTCTTGATGAAAGTGAAAGAGGAGAGCGAAAAAGTTGGCTTAAAGCTCAACATTCAGAAAACGAAGATCATGGCATCCGGTCCCATCACTTCATGGGAAATAGATGGGGAAACAGGGGAAACAGTGGAAACAGTGGCAGACCTTATTTTTTTGGAGCTCCAAAATCACTGCAGATGGTGATTGCAGCCATGAAATTAAAAGACGCTTACTCCTTGGAAGGAAAGTTATGACCAACCTAGATAGTATATTCAAAAGCAGAGACGTTACTTTGCCGACTAAGGTCCGTCTAGTCAAGGCTATGGTTTTTCCTGTGGTCATGAATGGATGTGAGAGTTGGACTGTGAAGAAGGCTGAGGACCGAAGAATTGATGTGTTTGAACTGTGGTGTTGGAGAAGACTCTTGAGAGTTCGTTGGACTGCAAGGAGATCCAACCAGTCCATTCTGAAGGAGATCAACCCTGGGATTTCTTTGGAAGGAATGATGCTAAAGCTGAAACTCCAGTACTTTGGCCACCTCATGCAAAGAGTTGACTCATTGGAAAAGACTCTGATGCTGGGAGGGATTGAGGGCAGGAGGAGAAGGGGACGACCAAGGATGAGATGGCTGGATGGCATCACGGACTCAATGGACGTGAGTCTGAGTGAACTCCGGGAATTGGTGATGGATAGGGAGGCCTGGCATGGTGCGATTCATGGGGTCAGAAAGAGTCGGACATGACTGAGCGACTGAACTGAACTGAAAGCCCTTACCACTGCAGCTAGTAAATGGCAGAGTCAGGATTTGAATCTAGGTGTTCTGCTCCAGAGTTTATTCTTTAAGTCAGTGTGAGCATCTTCCCTGCTCCCACCAACACAGCCTAACAACAACAACAACAATAATATCTAGATCAGTGCCCGCCAATGGGACGATTTTATACCAGGGAACATCTGACAGTGTTTGGGGACATTTTTGGTCATTACGACTTGGGAGGTGCTTCTATTGGCACCCAGCAGGTAGAGACCAGGGATGCAGTTAAACACCCTACAGTGCAGAATAACAGAATAACCCTGCCCCAAATATCAATAGCACCAAGACTGAGAAGACTTGGTCTCCTGGCATTAAGGTTTGACTTTTTTAAAAGAAGAAAGGGAATTCCCTGGTGGTCCAGTGGCTAAGACTCTGTGCTCCCAATGCAGGGGGCCTGGTTTGATCCCTAGTGAAGGAACCAGATCCCACATGCTGTGTGCCACAAATAAGACCTGGTGCGGCCAAATAAATATTTTTTAAAAGAAAGGACAAAAGATAGAAGATAAGTAGACATGGATGGATACATGGATGGATGGGTGGATGGGTACATAGATGTATATATGGATGGATGGGTATGTAGGTGGATATATGGATGGATGGGTGGATGGATGGATGGGTACATAGGTGGATATATGGATGGATGGATGGGTATGTAAGTGGATATATGGATAGATGGATGGGTACATAGGTGGATATATGGATGGATAGATGGGTATGTAGGTGGATATATGGATGGATGGATGGGTATGTAGGTGGATATATGGATGGATGGATGGATGGATGGATGGGTACAAAGGTGGATATATGGATGGATGGATGGGTACATAGGTTGATATATGGATGGATGGGTACATAGGTGGATATATGGATGAATGGGTGGATGGATAGAAAGTGCTGAGGTCTACAGAGTGCTTGTTAGGTGGCAGCCATTGTGCTTAGCATGGGGTACCTGAATTAATCCTCGCAGTCACCCTCTGAGGTAAATATTGTTATTATCTCCATTATACAGATGGGGAAACTGAGGCCCAGAGAGGTTTGGCCATTTGCCAAGCCCATGTGCTCAGTGGTGTGGTGCTGGCCTTTGAACAGCAGCCTTCTGATTTTAGGGGCTGGCGCTTCCTCCCTCGGCACCCTCCGACCATTTCGGCACGCCACATTTTGCCCTTCGTATCCTCTCGTGACCTTGTTCCCTCTGTGTCTCTCCATCTGAACTCAGTGTGGGCCCTCCTGCCTCTCAGTTCCTCACTGGCCATCTTCTTCCCAGCTTTGTGCCCTCTGCCCACCCTCCTAAGGGCAGCTGGAGAGATCTGCCTCAAACAATAAACCTGACCATGTCCTTCTGCTTTAAAACTTTACTGTGCGTGTGGTCACCTCAGCATTTTGTTAAAATGTGCAGCACCTTGGGAGGTCTGGGGTGGGGCTCAAGACTCTGCATGTATGACAAGCGCTCAGAGTCCAGCCATGCTGGTCCGCAGACCACTCCTTGAGTAGCAAAGCTGTTGGAGAAATTACTCTCTGAACGTGGGAAACCTCGAAGGAGCAGCAGCCTTGTGCGTGATGGGAGGCTTAGAGGGATCAGGACTTCCTCTGTGATGAGCTACAGCCTGTGTGCATGCTCCATCATGTCTGACTCTTTGAGACCACCATTGGTCTGCAGCCCGCCAGGCTCCTTGTTCATGGGATTCTCCAGGCAAGAATACTGGACTGGGTTGCCATTCCCTTCTCCAGGGGATCTTCCTGACCCAAGGATCGATCCTGCATTGGCAGGTGGATTCTTTACCCACTGAGCCACCTGGGAAGCCCATCAAACTACCAGCCCTGGGGCCAAATCTGCCCCTCCCCTGACTGTTTTTGTAAATAAAGTTTTATTGGAACACAGATTCCCCCATACATTTCTGTATTGTCCGGGGTGAATTGTGCACTGCCTTGGCTGAGTTGAGCTCAGAAACTCAGAAACTATATGTGACAGAAACTATATGTCTCCTAAAATGGAAAATATCTACCACCCAGCCAGAGCTTTAGAGAAAAATGTGTCCACTGTCTACAGTATCTTCAAGGTGCTCCAGAAGGCTAGGTACTGGGACTCCCAGACATCTGAGGGGGGTTGACTCAAAGACTTAAAAACAAAATCACAGACACACACCTGCACATACACACACGTGCACACACACAGCCACACCTGCAGCTATTAACAACAGCTCTCAGACTGGATCTCAGAGGGCGTGGCTCCAGGCACGCAGAGGCGATGGGTGATGGATTAGAGCTTGAACTTGGTCCAGGAGCACTTACAGTGCCCTAACTGGTGAGGGAGACAGGTCTTGAGTCTCCATTTGCTGGATAAGGAAATTGAGGCCCCCACAGCCCAGGGCTCTGAGTGAGGTGTGAGTTCCACAGCTGGTTTGTGTTAGGGCTTGGATGGGACCCCAGTCTCCTGACTTCCTGCCCAGGACTCTTACCTCCAAGATACCCTGCAAGGAGGCCCCGTGGCTGGGAATCTGCCTGGAGCTGGGGCGGGGGGTGGGGAGGAGAGTGGGGCACTGGGAAGGTAGAGGGGTGTTGTGAACAAAAACTCTCTGGTTCCTCAGGTGGGGTTGGGGGGTTGGGGGTTGGAGGACTGACCCACCTTCTACCTTGAGCCGACCCTCCCTGAGCCGCATTCTAGAAGCTGAGAAAGAGGACACTCCTTCTCCACTGCACAGGCAACCCTTGCCCTGACCCCTTACACCCTAATAAGTGGGTTGATGGAAGTTGAGTCCTGGACTGGACGTCTGAGGGGACTGAAGTCGCCTGCAGAGACAAACTCTGAGGTTCCTATTGTCTGACATTAAACAACGACAATTATCCCAAAGGAAAAACCTCCAAGGGACTGAACACAGCAGGATGGGAGCTGGGCGTAGGGTGGGCAGGAGGGACTGCCTCCTGGCACGTGCCTGCACTGGACCAAGCATTTTATATACAGTATCTCATTTAATCTGCATGGTAACCTGGTGGGTGATTTGTTGTTATTATGCGAACTTTATAGCATGATAAAAGCATGGGTTTCCCAGGTGACTCCATGGTAAAGAATCTGCCTGTCAAGCAGAAGATGGAGGTTCTGTCCCTGGGTTGGGAAGATCTCCTGGAGAAGGAAATGACAACCCACTACAGTATTCTGGGCTTCCCTGGTGGCTCAGCTGGTAAAGAATCCGCCTGCAATGTGGGAGACCTGGGTTCAATCCCTGGGTTAGGAAGATCCCCTGGAGAAGGGGACTGACTACCCACTCCAGCTTTCTGGCCTGGAGAATTCCATGGACTATACAGTCCATGGGGTCGCAAAGAGTGGGATGCGACTGAGCAACTTTCACTTTCGCTTCACATTCACAGTATTCTTGCCTGGGAAATCCCCTGGACAGAGGAGCCCTGTGGGCTACAGTCCATGGGGTCGCAAAGGGTCGGACACGACTTAGCAACCAAACAACAACAACAAAAAGAACAAGTGCCCCATACAATGTCTGGCCCCATAGTTGGGGCTACTGGGTGAAGAGGCTCAGTGGATATTGAATACCCAAATATATATGGCACAGAGAGGGTAAGCGACCCACTGAAGGGGACACAGTGGGGAAGAGCCGGAGCTGGTATTTGAACCTAGATCTGTGTGACTACAGAGGGACTCAGTGAGCTGAAGGGACCTGCCTTCTTTGCCCCCTATGCCTGGCACACGGGAGGCTTAGAACTACCCCTTTCTCAGTCTAGGGCCTGGGGACCTTCCTTCCCAACTGAGTTTCAGCTTTGGGCCAAGGCTACGGAGACTCCTCCCATGGGGTGAGCCCCTGGGCCAATCCCACAGCAGGCAGCCCTTCGCCTTGCCCCAGGAGGCTTCCCCAGCTCAGGGACTTGGGAGAAAGGCAAACAGGGAAGGAGGGCTAGAGCTCTCTAGCTGGCCAAGGGAAGATGGAAGGAGGGGCACGATGGCTTTTTCCAGGGCGTGTTTGTGGGAGGAACATGCACACACAGGCACGGGCTTGCTTTGGGAAGAGCAGGACTTGGTGCCAATGCTTTTCAAGTTACCACAAAGGAGTGTCGCTAGCTTCGTGTGCCAGCAGTGAAGGGCTTTATATACTTGCTAAGGTTTCCAAGAGCTCCTTCTCCCAGGCCTGGCACAATGGCCTCACCTCCACTCTATGGAGTGGCTGTGATCCCTATTTTACTAGAAAGGCTCAGAGAGCCTGGGACACTTGCTTATGGTCACCCAGCTTGGATGTGCTGGGTCTGCGATTTGGAGAGATTCAGGTTGTCTGGGTCTCTGCTTTCTACTTAAGCAAACACCTCATGGTGTACATTGGTCCATCCAGGGAGGAAGTGTTCATTAAGCATCTACTAATTAGAGGGCTTCCCAGGTGGCACACTGGTAAAGAATCTGCCTACTAATGCAGGAGACTCGGGTTCTATCCCTGAGATCCCCTAGAATAGGAAATGCAACCCACTCGAGTATTCTTACCTAGAAAATTCCATGGGCAGAGGAGCCTGGCGGGCTGCAGTCCACAGGGTCGCAAATAGTTGGATACCACTGAACGACTGAGCAATTGGTCAATATATACAGCTTTTAGCAAAATGCCTGGCACGCTATTTTAAGTGTTCAGTTCAGTTCAGTTCAGTTGCTCAGTCGTGTCCGGCTCTTTTCGACCCCATGAATCACAGCACGCCAGGCCTCCCTGTCCATCACCAACTCTCGGAGTTCACTCGGACTCACGTCCATTGAGTCAATGATGCCATCCAGCCATCTCATCCTTGGTCGAACCCTTCTCCTCCTGCCCTCAATCCCTCCCAGCATCAGAGTCTTTTCCAGTGAGTCAACTCTTCTCATGAGGTGGCCAAAGTACTGGAGCTTCAGCTTTAGCATCAATTCCTTCCAAAGAACACCCAGGGTTGATCTTCAGAATGGACTGGTTGAGAGTCCAAGGGACTCTCAAGAGTCTTCTCCAACACCACAGTTCAAACACATCAATTCTTCGGTGCTCAGCCAACTCTCACATCCATAGATGACCACAGGAAAAACCATAGCCTTGACTAGACGGACCTTAGTCGGCAAAGTAATGTCTCTGCTTTTGAATATACTATCTAGGTTGGTCATAACTTTTCTTCCAAGGAGTAAGCGTCTTTTAATTTCATGGCTGCAATCACCATCTGCAGTGATTTTGGAGCCCCCAAAATAAAGTCTGACACTGTTTCCACTGTTTCCCCATCTAGTACCCATGAAGTGATGGGACCGGATGCCATGATGTTCGTTTTCTGAATGTTGAGCTTTAAGCCAACTTTTTCACTCTCCTCTTTCACTTTCATCAAGAGGCTTTTTAGTTCCTCTTCACTTTCTGCCATAAGGGTGGTGTCATCTGNCTAAGGCCCACTTGACTTCACTTTCCAAGATGTCTGGCTCTAGATTAGTGATTACATCATCATGATTATCTGGGTCGTGAAGGTCTTTTTTGTACAGTTCTTCCATGTATTCATGATCTGAGCCACAGTCAGCTCCTGGTCTTGTTTTTGTTGACTGAATAGAGCTTCTCCATCTTTGGCTGCATAGAATATAATCAATCTGATTTCGGTGTTGACCATCTGGTGATGTCCATGTGTAGAGTCTTCTCTTGTGTTGTTGGAAGAGGGTGTTTGCTATGACCAGTGCATTTTCTTGGCAAAACTCTATTAGTCTTTGCCCTGCTTCATTCTGCATTCCAAGACCAAATTTGCCTGTTACTCCAGGTGTTTCTTGACTTCCTACTTTTGCATTCCAGTCCCCTATAATGAAAAGGACATCTTTTTTGGGTGTTAGTTCTAAAAGATCTTATAGATCTTTGTTCGTCTCCAAGCAAACCATTCAATATCACAGTTATCCAAGTCTATGCTCCAACCAGTAACACTGAAGAAGCTGAAGTTGAAAGGTTTTATGAAGACCTACCTTCATCAGGAGGCTCTTTAATGAATAAAGCACAGTATGTCAGAAGGTATAAGGACTATAGAGAAAAGGAAGCAGAATTTGAACAATTGGGAGTGCTGGCTGGTTTAGGGGTTGTAAGCTTAAAGGAAATGATCAGAGAAAGGTTTTCTGGGCATTTTAGCCATAACCAGAAGGGCATGAGGGAATGAGCCATGTGGAGATCTGGGGAAGGAGTGTCCCTGGCAGTGGGAACGGTCCCTGCCAAGGCCCTGTGTGGGGAGCATGCTGGGTTAGACGTGGATTGTGAGATACACCAGCTCCATGGGCAGGTAGGTGGGTGAGTGGGTAATTGAATGTCTCAAACACCTCTATCTTCTTCCCCCTGCAGAGGGTGGTGAAGATGTTCGAGACACTCATTCCATGTGTGTGTTCTCGTGGGTGCATGCCCACATGCATATAACAGGCGCCTTGGGTCTCAGCGATTCTGAGCCGCATAGCGTGTGCAGACTTGCCTGGCAAGGCTGCCTGTGCTCTGAGCTTCCTGCCTGTCTGGGCCGGGGTCTGGATCGCCTAGGCAACCACAGTGCGGAACAAGGGCACAGCTCTGGGCTGAGCACCAGGATTTCCAATTGCTGATGTCAAATTTCCCCCAGAAACTTGAAAACCCTGTGATGAGGCAGCCTCTTTTCCCCCAGGCCCCTTGCTGGAAACCCAAGCCCATGGTGCACAGGTCACCCACATGCACTTCTCCACAAATATCTTCAAGGGATGAAATTACTCCCGTGACTCCACTTGGGGTTTTCCTGCCAAGATGGACAGTCTTGAGTTGCACCTCCAAGTCCCTAACCAGAGTCCTCAATCCATCTCCTTCCCCCTGGGACTCTTTAGCGTTTGCACATCTCTATCACCCCCATCAGTGTTTCCTGACTCTGGCTGCACCTTTAGGGAGCTCCTGAAACCTTTTGACACCCACTGCATCCTGGGCCAATGAAATCTGAACCTCTGGTGGTGAGGGGCAGACAGCTGCAGTTTAAAACTGTCCAGATAATGCTAATGGGCAAACAAATGTAAGAATTAACACCCATTACAATTAGATAGCATTTTGCCTTTAATAGAATTTCTCCCTTAGAAAAGTTATTTTAAAAAGAAACCTTAGCTCTGATAGGATTATGGGGATTTTTTCTCCTCTTTTGATCCTGGGGAAGAGAGGTAAGTTTATCATACGTCTTGGCTCCTGGCACGTGTGTTTGTACAAAGCCCCTTATTTCCCGTTTATACCTTTTTATCCCTAAACTTCAGGGTAACTCCTATTCTCCCATAGATGACCTTGCCCTCAGGGACTATTTGAATGAATGAAATGAATATGACCTCTTTAAAGAATGTTGACCTATTGATTTAAATGTTGTTCAGTCACTCAGTCATGTTTGACTCTTTGCAGCCCCATGGACTGCAGCACACCAGGCTCCTCTGTCCTTCACTATCTCCCAAAGTTTGCTCAAATTCATGTCCATTGAGTCAGATGCAACCTAACCATTCCTCCTCTGCCACCCATTTAAATGTGTTCTTACAAAACATGGATTGCCATCGCTTGTGCATGGATCTTTACTTTTCTCAAAAGGGATTGTATCAAATAGCTCATTCTGTTTCCCAGTTTCCTCACCATCCCTCTGGATGTGGTTGTGAGGTTAATCCATCTATGGGCTGCCAAAATCCTCCACCTGCTCATTTACCATTTTTTACATGTCCGTCTCTGTGGTCACAGGCAGCCGGGTGCTGCCGGCTCACTGAACCTCCTTGACACATATGTTCCAGAGTGGTCTTGGGTTCCTTCAGTGTATATAGTATAGACTAGGAGTGGACATGCTGGGATATGTGGACTATCCTCTTGGACTCCAAGCTCTTCTCCTTGGGGGACATCATGGAATTTGGGGTCTAGGGACCAGGCTGTCCTGGAGCTCAGAGCTCAGTCTTGGCACCTTAGCTTCCTGCTGAGCCTGAAGGCCAAGGCTGTTCTGTCTCCAGCCCCTGCCTCTGGTCAGCCCAGTGGTCTCTGCCTCCTGCCCCTTGGGGGTCACATTCCTCAAACTTCTGGAAGCTGAGTCACTGCCCTCAGGGCTTTTGGAGGTGCACAGGCTGGAAGGACTGTAGTAGGCATCAGGGGCTGCCCCCAAGACAGTGTGTGTGTGTGTGTGTCTTTTTTTCCCCTTCCATTGAAAAGGACCCTGGCTGTGAGTGATGGAGGCTGGACAGGAGGTTTGGAGGAACATTTTTCAGCAGAGTTTAGACCCGCCTGGGCAGATTTGCCTTGGGTGTGAGTCATCAGTGGGTTCTAGAACAGCCAATTCTGGAAAACCCCTTCTGTTCTGGAAAATCCACAGGCAGGCCTGTTTGAGAAATGCTAGGGGGTGGGG
>SJYQ01003473.1:155045-166830 GCA_006410935.1 Redunca redunca
GTGGAGAAAAGGGAACCCTTTTACATTGTTGGTGGGAATGCAAACTAGTACAGCCACTATGGAGAACAGTGTGGAGATTCCTTAAAAAATTGCAAATAGAGCTGCCTTATGACCCAGCAATCCCACTGCTGGGCATACACACCAAGGAAACCAGAATAGAAAGAGACACATGTACCCCAATGTTCGTCGCAGCACTGTTTATAATAGCCAGAACATGGAAACAACCTAGATGTCCATCAGCAGATGAATGGATAAGAAAGCAGTGGTACATATACACAATGGAGTATTACCCAGCCATTAAAAAGAATACATTTGAATCAGTTCTAAGGAGATGGATGGAACTGGAGCCTATTATACAGAGTGAAGTAAGCCAGAAAGAAAAACACCAATACAGTATACTAACGCATATATATGGAATTTAGAAAGATGGTGATGATGACCCTGTATGCGAGACAACAAAAGAGACTCAGATCTATAGGGTGAACTTTTGGACTCTGGGGGAGAGGGAGAGGGTGGGATGAGATGGGATAATGGCACTAAAACATGTATACTATCAAGTAAGAAACGAATCGCCAGTCTATGTCCGATGCAGGATGCAGGATGCTTGGGGCTGGTGCATGGGGAGGACCCAGAGAGATGTTATGGGGTGGGAGGTGGGAGGGGTTTCATGTTTGGGAACGCATGTACACTCGTGGTGAATTCATGTCAATGTTTGGCAAAACCAATACAGTATTGCAAAGTAAACTAAAGTTAAAATAAAAATTAAAAAAAAAAACCCAGTGTTCAGAAAACTAAGATTATGATATCTGGTTCCATCACTTCATGGTAAATAGATGGGGAAACAATGGAAACAGTGGTAGACTTTATTTTTTTGGACTTCAAAATCACTGCAGATGGTGACTGCAGTCATGAAATTAAAAGACACTTGCTCCTTGGAAGAAAAGTTATGACCAACCTAGGCAGCATATTAAAAAGCAGAGACATTACTTTGCCAAGAAAGGTCCATCTAGTCAAAACTATGGTTTTTCCAGTGGTCATGTATGGATGTGAGAGTTGGACTATAAAGAAAACTGAGCACTGAAGAATTGATGCTTTTGAACTGTGGTGCTAGAGAAGACTCTTTGAGACTCCCTTGGACTCCAAGGAGATCCAGCCAGTCCATCCTAAAGGAAACCAGTCCTGAATACTCATTGGAAGGACTGATGCTGAAGCTGAAACTCCAATACTTCGGCCACCTGATGCGAAGAACTGACTCATTGGGAAAGACCCTGATGCTGGGAAAGGTTGAAGGTGGGAGGAGAAGGGGATGACAGAGGACGAGATGGTTGGATGGCATCACTGACTCAATGGACATGAGTTTGAGTAAAGTCTGGGAGTTGGTGATGGACAAGGAGGCCTGGTGTGCTGCAGTCCATGGGGTCGCAAAGAGTCGGACATGGCTGAGCAAATGAACTGAACTGAACTGAGCCATCACCACCACCCATCTCCATAATTCTATTCATCTTATGAAACTAAAAGTCTGTATCCATTAAACAGTGACTCCCCCTGTTTCCCCTTGCCAACCCATTCTACTTTCGGTGTCTATGGTTTTGACTACTCTAAGTACCTAGTGGAACCACACAGTATTTGTCTTTTTGTGACTGGCTTATTTTACTTAGCATAATGTCCTCAAGGTTCACCCAGGTTGTAGTATATTGCAAAACTTCATCCGTTTTTAAATCAAAACAATATTCCCTTGTACTGAATCTTGCTTATCCATTCACCTATCAATGGACCCTTAGTTTGCTTCCATGTTTTAGCTATTATGAATAATGCTTCAATGAACACAGATATACAAATATCTCTTTGAGATCCTACTTTCAATTATTTTGAGTATAGACTCAGAATAGGAATTGTTAGATAACACAATTCTAATTTTTTGAAGAGCCACCATACTAGTCCCACTAACAAGGGCTGGTGGGACTATCCTTGTCAAAATTTATTTTCTGTTTTTTTTTTTT
This sequence comes from Redunca redunca, assembly GCA_006410935.1. Classification (NCBI taxonomy): domain Eukaryota; kingdom Metazoa; phylum Chordata; class Mammalia; order Artiodactyla; family Bovidae; genus Redunca; species Redunca redunca. The sequence goes on from SJYQ01003473.1 coordinate 157,046, forward strand.
TAATACTAGTGAGATGGTATCTGTGAGATTTGTTTGATTTGCATTTCCCTAATGATGCTGGATGTGCTCATCATTAGGCATTTTTTTTAATGAGAAAAGAAAAAGTTTATTGGGTTTAGTGCCCAGGAGTCTTTGGATGAACTGTGAGAAAAGGTGTTTTGTCAGAGCAACGGGATCAGAAAGCGAAGTGGAGAGAACTGGGGACAGTCTGAGCTGTTAGTCAGCTCTGCACCCCAGTCGCTGTAAAAGTGGATGTTCCATAAATAGTTTATTGTACTTGCATGCTCAGTCACTCAGTCATGTCTGACTCTCCTCGACCACATGGACTGCAGCCCACCAGGATCCCCGGTTCATGGTATGTCCCAGGCAAGAATACTGGAGTGGATAGCCATTTCCTATTCCAGGGGATATTCCCCACCCAGGGTTTGAACTCAGGTCTCTTGCATCTCCTGCATTGGCAGGCAGATTCTTTACCACTGCGACACCTGGGCAAGTGGATTCTTTTACACAGTGGTGAAGAATCTGCCTACCAATGCAGGAGACGCAAGAGATCCCTGGGTCACACAGACTCGGCCATGACAGCACGCACGCGCAACACAATACTTGATTGGGTGAATTGTAAATAACCAAGTACATAGAAATGCGTGTACATTCACCTTGGACAGATGGGATGACTTCTGAGTTTTAGAAGAAAAAGGCTATAGTTGCATTTTGCCATGGGGAGGTAAGTCTCCTATCTGCTTTCACAGCTTAGAGACCCGTGAGGTGTTTCCCCCTGTGGCTCTGAGGCTGGCACGGTAACCACAGCCTCACTGGGTGTCTTCTCTGCTGCAGCACAGGCAGGAAATCCTAGAGACACGACCAATGGCTGGCTCCCTGCCAGGCCTGGGAGCAAACTGGGAGAAGCTGGAGGATCTCTCAGTTGACTTGCTTTCCAGTGGGTTCAGGAGGATTCTGTCCAGCTGGGTCCAGGGGACAGACCACTCCCTAAGCAGTGCATGTGTGTGCATGTGTGCGTGTGTGTGTGTGTGTGTGCATGCATGTATGGGCTCACACTTGTAGTCTTCCCTGTCTCCGTGGCCTTACCCAGCATTTTAGCATTTCTGAGACCAGACCTGTGGTGCAGAGATCCAGCAGGCTTTAGGGACAAAGTGAGAAGCCACAGAAGAGAGACAGGGTTGAAGATGGAAGGCTGATGGGCATGGACCTGAGTCTCAATGATCAGGAAGCTTTCAAAATGTATTGAATTAATTGCCAATGACTAAATAATACATTCTACACACACACACACACACACACACACACACATACGTGCATGCACACATTTGGCTTGTATTAAAGATGGGATTATCTGGCTAGCCTGTCTGCACACTCTCCCTGAAGCTGATATACCGAGCTTGCAGCATTCATTTTACAACAGTCCCCACCATTCCCTATTGTCACATACCAGTCCTGCTTCACTCACATAGCTGGCTTGCTGACCCTTTAAGCAGCTGATTTTGGTGTTTTGCTTTGCTGAGGCTCCTGAAAGATCCTCTGATCCAGAAAATTGAGGCCCAGGGGCTGGAGAGGAGGAGGGGGTCACACTTCAAGTGGGGTTGCATGATACAGACAAGGCAGATATGCAGTGGGGACCAGGTTGCTTGTCTTCTGTCTGGTTGATTTCCTATGCCCCCAGGTTTCTCCCTTGCTGAATTGTTCAGAATTTATGATCATGTTTGACACCAAAAGTCACTCTCTGACATTGCTATCTGTCTACTTCCCAATAGGGGTGCTTCAAAAGAAGGGGTAAAAAACAAAAAAAGAAAATTTAAATTAAAAAAAATAAAAGAAGGGACATAGGGTCTAAGATATCAAGGCTGGAGCTATTGGGGGCCAGGATACTCACTAATTTGAATGCTGTTGTATTCTCTTTCCCAATTTCATTTCATGTATTCAGAGGCCAGGAACAGCACAGTAAAACCTCAAAAGCAATGCTCTAGCAATGCAAAGGTCCTGGGGTTTTTTCATTTTCTGGTTAACAAGAGTGATTCAGAGGCGGCCCTCTGTTTTGGTTTTAACCTTTAGAATCACCAGATGTTTCTTGAGTGAAGGGATGAAGGAATAGATAGGGCTCACGAGGGCCTCAGGAGGTGATACTTTCAAGCCCTTATTTTTCAGAAGAGAAAGCCCAGAGACACAGTGATTTGCTCATAGTCACACAGCCAGTTAGAGTTGGAGCCAGTACTCTCTCCTCTTCAGAACTCCCAGGGCTGTTGCAGAACCCACTTTTCCTCCCAGGCTAAGGAGAGCTGAGAGGGTACACAGAGCCTGTCTTTGCTCGATGACTTTGAAGGGCCGAGAGTTGTCCCATCTGGTCTGAAGGTGACTATGGATTAGTAAGACACATAGAAAGGCTACCCTTGAACACTGTGTTACTCCATGTAAGCTTTCATTCATTCATTCATGTCTTCATTTGAAATATTCACTGAACACCTGCCACCTGTCTGGGCATTGTGGCTCTAGCAGGGACTCCACCTGCCTTCACAGAACTTCAAGCCACAGTCTTCAGTGAAACAACCCAGGGGAAAACAATTCTGTTTCATTGAAGAGTCATATGAGGTTTTTAAAAGTGAGCTTCAAGGACTTCCCTGGAGATCCAGTGGTTAAGACTCTGCACGTCCATTGTAGGGGGTGTGGGTTCAGTCCCTGGTCAGGGAACTAAGCCCTGGAACATGGGTTCTATTTACAATGTCATTTTATGGAGGTGGAAATCAAGGCCCAGAGAGGTTAAGAATCTCACACAGTGAATAAATGGCTGAGACAGGACATGAGTCTAGGTAAGTGACTTTAGGGTCTGAACCACTGACCCCAGTCTCCCAGATAAAAGTTACTGTTTAAAGTGGACCTGGAGTCCAAGAGGGGTCTGGCGAGGCCACTGGCAATCACTGCAGGGAACAAAGGACCCCAGAGCCCTACTCACCAAGCAGCTGACCTGGCGGGACAGCATTTATCTGTTCTCTGCTAACAAATAGCAATAATAATAATAATAATAATTGAGATAACATCTTGAACGCTTGTGAGATGCCAAGTGCTACCTTCCTATCTCAGGTAATCCCACATTCATCCTTTGAAGTCACTGCTGTGCCTGTCCCCATTTTACAGATAATGAAACTGAGGCACAGGGCAGTTTAGGAAGTCGTCCAAATTTACAGAGATGGTGGAGCCAGGATCCACACCCAGGCAATCAGGCTGAGTCCAGACTTCCAACCACATGTTATGGGGTGCCCACAGCAGTATAGTTAAGATGAGTTGGCACTGGTCCCAGGGGGCTCCCCACCTTTCACTCTTCCCCAGCCAGCGTCAGGCTGCTAGGCTCTGGGAGGGAGGCGGCTGCATTTTTTGCTTTGACCAGAAATGTCACTGCGTCACCATCACACAAAGTCCTGGCTGTTTGCCCCTATGGTTCCTGGGGCACCCTTTACAAGTGTCCCCTCACATAGGCTGAGGGGGGTGGGGCAGGAAAGGAAGCAGGTTCAAGGCACATGATTAAAATTCCTAAGGAACTATGTGGAGTCCTTCAATTCCTCCCTTGAAAACACACAGAAAATTCTTGTTCTCTATATTGGGCTGGGCTTTGAGCCTCTGGCTGCACCTTCTTGGGTCCCTTGTAACTGCAGATGGGCTCCCGGGAGGAATTTTCTGTGTCCCAGGGAGGGCTGATCCTTCCCTCCTCCCCACCCAACTATGCTGCTTGGGATTCCTGGCGCTCCTCCGCAGGCAGGACGGGGTGTGGGTACCCATGGGGGGCAGAGCCCAGGAGAGCCTGGTGAGGGTGGCCAAGGGGCTCCTGGAAAGGCCCCTCCCCTGCCACAAGCCCAGTGGGTTTGAGCCTGGCAGAGTGTGAGAGTGTGTGTGTGTGTGTGTGTGTGTATGTTGGAGGGCATCTCTGCAGTGCCCACAGTTCAACCCCAGCTGTTGGTGGTCTCAGATGAGTGAGACCCATTAGGGGAGGATGTGAATCAGAGAACTGTCCTTTCCAAAGGGTGTGCAGCCTCCTCTTCCAAAGCAAGACCATCCTGACAGGGAACCACAGCAGACCAAGAACTGGTCCAGGAACTTTAAATATATTCAGGCACTGAAGTTCATTCTCTGGGTGATTATGGACAACTCATGTAACTGCCCCAAGCCTCGGTTTCCTCACCTGTAAAATGGGAATAACAATAATAGTTTCTATTCGTGGGGGCTTAGCCAGTTGTCCAGAGTAATGTCTATGAAATGCAGGCCACAGAGACTGGCACATAGCAGGGGCGCCTTGCTGGTTGGGTTAGTTAGGGGGACTCCTGCTTTCTCAGTATCTGTTAAGGACCCCCACCAGACAGAATTGCAGGCCAGGGGGGACTCTTCAGAGGCCTGGCCAGCCCAGGACTCGCTGATCCACACGTCAACTTAGCAAATCATGTTGTGAGCTTGTGGACTGGGGTCCTGAAGCTGACCCAGAACAAAAGGAGGAGAGATTTTGAGGCCCCAGGAGGCGTGCATCACCCGTGGAAAGGAACGGTGAAGAAAAGCCTGTACAGTCCCACTCCACCTCCCCAATTCTGCGTGCGTGCTCAGTCGCTTCAGTCGTGTCTGACCCAATTCTGCGTGCGTGCTCAGTCGCTTCAGTCGTGTCTGACCCAATTCCGCGTGCGTGCTCAGTCGCTTCAGTCGTGTCTGACCCAGTTCTGTGTGTGTGCTCAGTCGCTTCAGTCATGTCTGACTCTGCGATCCTATGGACTATAGCCTACCAGGATCCTCTGTCCATGGGATTCTGCAGGCAAGAATGTTGGAGTGGATTGCCATTCCCTTCTCTAGGGGATCTTCCCAACCCAGGGATGCAACTCGCCTCTCTTACGTCTCCTGCATTGGCAGGTGAGTTCTTTATCTCTAGTGCCACTTGGGAACCCCCCTCCCCTTCTTGGTTCCTCATAAACCCCGGTGGCTTCACCTTTTCTCAGAAATCTTCTCAGGAGCGTTTTTCATCAGTTTGGAGAACGGACGTCTTTTCTCCCCTCCTGTCCACCCTCCCTGGACTCCAGGAACTGGTCCAGGAGCTTTAAATCTAACCCAAAGAGGAGATAAAGACACTGGGTGTGTGGGTAAGAGCATCCCCCGAGGGTAACGGGGGCAGTGGGCCTGGGCGCAGCGGAGGTGGGGGAGNAGAATTACAACAGCAGCCTGGCCCCGCCCCTCAGGGTTGTATGCAAATAAGGCCTGGTGTGTAGCCCCGCCCCTGAGCCGTGCCCTGACCCCCACGCCCCTGAGTGGATGTCCGGGCATCCCGCCAACTCCGTGCCAATCGTGCTTGGCGGCCCAACCCCTGTGGGCACTGCCCATCTTCCCTCCAGCCTCCTACCCAGCAGGCGCTAAGGGTCTGAGGAGGGGCTGAGGACTCCCCCTTTCCTCGTCGGCTAGACTTCAGGTCATGTGGGTGGTGGGAGAAGGGGCTCGCTCAGGTCTGGGGGTTCGGAGGAGAGTCTCCTGAGGGTGTGAACATCTGCACTGCAGCCCTGGCTTGTTCCCCCATCTGTTAGCACCTTGGCAGGTGACTCCAGAGTCAGAGGAGGTGGGTGGAATGGCGGCGAGGGGAGGATTGGTCCTGGCACAGCCTTCTGAAGGCGGGGCAGGGGAACCAGAGGTGGATCTTGGCAGCGGGACTGGAAAACANGGCCTGGTGTGTAGCCCCGCCCCTGAGCCGTGCCCTGACCCCCACGCCCCTGAGTGGATGTTCGGGCATCCCGCCAACTCCGTGCCAATCGTGCTTGGCGGCCCAACCCCTGTGGGCACTGCCCATCTACCCTCCAGCCTCCTACCCAGCAGGCGCTAAGGGTCTGAGGAGGGGCTGAGGACTCCCCCTTTCCTCGTCTGCCAGCCAGACTTCAGGTCATGTGGGTGGTGGGAGAAGGGGCTCGCTCAGGTCTGGGGGTTCGGAGGAGAGTCTCCTGAGGGTGTGAACATCTGCACTGCGGCCCTGGCTTGTTCCCCCATCTGTTAGCACCTTGGCAGGTGACTCCAGAGTCAGAGGAGGTGGGTGGAATGGCGGCGAGGGGAGGATTGGTCCTGGCACAGCCTTCTGAAGGCGGGGCAGGGGAACCAGAGGTGGATCTTGGCAGCGGGACTGGAAAACAGCTTCCCTCTCCCTCTGGAGCTGCTGGGCCACCCCCGGGGGCACAGAGATGGGCACAGCACATGAGAGCCGACGCCGAGTCTGGAGCCTCCCGTCTGGCGAGGTGGGACTCCAGACTGCGTGTGCGCCATGCTCCTCTCTCTGCAGGGCCCCACGGAGGTGGCAGCTGGGAGAGAAGCCTGATCCTGCCAGAAGCTGGATGGACCTGCAAGGCTCCATGTGCGCATCTGGGGAATGAAAAAGCTTGGGGTTTTTTTGAACTTTTTATTTTGTATCGGGGTGCGTGCTAAGTCCCTTCAGTCGTGTTGTACTCTTTGTGACCCTCTGGACTGTAACGTGCCAGGCTTCTCTGTCGATGGAATTTTCCAGCCAAGAATACTGGAGTGTGTTCCCATGCCTTCCTCCAAGGGATCTTCCCAACCCAGGGGATCGAACCCACGTTTCTATATCTCCTGCATTGGCAGGCGGGTTCTTTACCATTAGCGACACCTGGGAAGTCCCTGTATTGGGGTATAGGGGTATAACTGGTTATCAATGTTGTGATAGTTTCAGGTGGACAGAGAAAGGACTCAGCCATACATATACATGTATCCATTCTCCCCCAGACTCCCCTCCCATCCAGGTTGGCACAGAACATTGAGGAGAGTTCCCTGTGGTACAGTGTAGGTCCTTGACGGTTATCCATTTTAAAAGTAGCAGTGTGTATCTGTCCATCCCAAACTATCCCTTCCTCTGGCAACCATAAGTTCATCTGAAAAATGAAAATTTTTTTCAAAGCATCAGTCATGTCAGCCCCTCTTGCACAAAACCCTTCTAGGGCTCCCCAGACTCCTAGGGTATCCCCCACCCCAACTTTAACTCTGATGCACTTCTCCAGGTCCCCTTCCTCCTGTGCTCCATCCACCCTGGTCTTTCACTTTCCTACCACAGGACCTTTGCACATACTGTTCTGGCTCCAGGAACATGAGTCCCTTCTCCACCCAGTGAATGGCCCTGTGCTTTAGTTCACAGCTCTCAGTCAGTTCCCCAGGAAGGGCTAGCTTGCTCTCTCTGATGGGTCCTTGCAGCTTCCTTTCCTTCTCAGCTCTGGGTATAAATCCTATTCCTTAGGCCAGCCTTTCCAACTCCCTTGTGAAGTTCTTATTTATTTATTTGGCTACACCAGGTCTTAGTTGTGGCATGTGAACTCTTAGTTGTGGCATGCAGGATCTAGTTCCCTGACCAGGGATTGAACCTGGGCCCCCTGCATTGGGAATGTGAAGTCTTAGCCACTGGATCACCAGGGCAGTCCTTTTGTAAAATGCAGATCCCTGGGCCCTTCTCAGCCTTAGAGTCAGAAAGCCCAGCAAGAGGTTCTGGGTGCTGTTTAATGAGTCCCTTGGGGGATCCTTTCCATTACTGTAGGTGGGGGGCTGATAGGTGTGTGCCTACTCCCACTCAGTTCTGAGTCCCCAGAGGTGGGCACCATCCCCTTTATTTTTGCAACCCTACCTCCAGCACAGCATCTGGCACATGACAGGCCTCAAGAAATATTTGTTAAATGGATGGATGATGATAGAATGAATAGAATTAGTTCCAGTGACTAACTTTAATTCAATTCCAAGTGTATTTATTACCCTGCCTACACAAGAGCGGAACACTAGGAGAATCCCAAGATGGACTGATGTGTCCCTGAGCTGAGAGAGTGAACGGGATATGAACAAACCCAAGCTGGAGACCCTGCCTGGGCTGTAAGCTCTGAGCAGAGGACAGAAGTGTCCCGGGGACCATCCTGGGGCAGCTAAACCCACTCTTTTCTCTGGGAAGGCAACTTCCCCTCCCCAGCACAGGTGGAGACAGAGACACCATGCACCCATGTGCGGAACTGAGGCCCCAGAAAGAAGACAGGGTAACAACAGGAACAGCAGCAATAATAATAAACACAATTAAGATACGAAGTTTTGGCATCCCTGTTCACAGATTCCACAAGTTAGCTCATGCAATCTGGTAGCTGTTTGGGCAGAGATAGCGCCTTGATTTCCTGCCCTGCACCCACTTCCTCTCCCTTTCCTCCCCCTCAACTCCCACCAAGTGTTAAGCTCTGAATTGAAAGAGATCCATCATCCGAATCTCCACTCCACCTGGGGGTCCTGGATTTCAAACAGTCTGCATGCAAAGCACACCTGCTTCTCATACCACTCTCTGGATTGGGGGTTCTGAAAACTTCCCCACGGCCCTAGAGTGGGCCTCCCAGATGGCGCTGATGGTAAAGAACCTGCTTGCCAAAGCAGGAGATGCGGGAGACGCAGGTTTGGTCCCTGAATCAGGAAGGAGCCCCTGCTCCCACCCTTGGAGGAAGGCATGGCAACCCACTCCAGTACTCTTGCCTAAAAAATCCCATGGACAGAGGAGCCTCGTGGGCTACAGTCTTCAGGGTCGCAAAGAGTCAGACACGACTGAAGTGACCTAGCACCCATGCCCGCCCTAGAGTGGGGGTGTGGGTCTGCGGGGGGGGCGGGCTATGTCTGATGCCAGAGTGAAGAGTGTAAGGGGAAGAGGAGTTGGGTGCCACCGAGGGAGCCAGCCCCACCCGACTCTTCTTGGGCACCCATGAGGCGGTGGCTTGCCTTTCAGGATTTTGAGCTTGGCAGAACGCCTGCAAAGTTCATTTCTGAGGGGGCAGGGAATGGAAAGAGAGGACGGATGGAGCCAGAGGCTTTTCCCGGGCCCTGCCCAGGCTGGGATGGACAAGATCTTTGAGATTAAGAAAAAAAAAAAAACAGCTGGCTTGCACCCAGGTCTGCGGGGAGTCCCTCCCTCTTGATGAAGGAGAGGATGGATGGGGATATAAAATAGGGGTGGGAGATGGCGGATATTCTGCAGTCACTGGGCCCTGAGGGGTTACGATCAGGCCCCACCCCCCCAGAAAACAGAGAGGACGTGTTTCGGAGCCGGGTGGGCTGCACAGACACTGAAGGCTTGTTTGCCAGCTGCCCACGCTCACCGGGAATTGCCCGGGCGGCTGGGCACCCTGGAGCTGTCACTTATGCCATTGCCTGTGCCAGCCGGCCAGGCCCCCTGCTCCCCTGCCCTGCCTGCACCCCTGCCTCCCTGGGAGCAGCTCCAAGGGCCCCAGAGGTCAAGGGCCTGTGAGTGGTGACCTTTAGGACAGGGGAGAGTGGGCCCAGAGAGAGCTGGAGCCCCTGGACTTTGCCAGGCTACCTATACAGAGCCCCTGAGAGGCAAAAAGCTCTGAAGTCTCTGCCAGCCTCCCTCCTCCCCGGGGGATGGGGAGTGCATGTACACGGCCAACTGGGTGACTGGAAGGTGGGGAGTGTGTGGACAGGCTGGGACTTGTTCCTGCCCGGGGCTCCTAGGAGCAGGCATCCCCCTGAAACCAGGAACACTCAATCCACCCTTGAGCAAAGCTGAATCAGTGTTAGCTACCCCCAGTATATTCTCCTTCCCAACCTGGCCCCTGGTTCTGCTCTGGTGGGTTCACAGAAAGGAGGCCCCCTCGGAATCCTGGGTTCAGGATTTCAAAAGGAAGCAGGCAGCAAGGCATTTCTTTGGCAAGGCACACATCTGGGCCAAGGTTCCACGGGTCGGGTCGGAGGAGTGAGATGTGCCCACAGGCAGGAGGTCCCCGAGTTTCTGA
>SJYQ01003473.1:167026-178936 GCA_006410935.1 Redunca redunca
TCCCATCACTTCATGGGAAATAGATGGGGAAACAGTGGAAACCGTGTCAGACTTTATTTTTGGGGGCTCCAAAATCACTGCAGATGGTGATTGCAGCCATGAAATTAAAAGATGTTTACTCCTTGGAAGAAAAGTTATGACCAACCTAGATAGTATATTCAAAAGCAGACACATTACTTTGCCGACTAAGGTCCGTCTAGTCAAGGCTATGGTTTTTCCTGTGGTCATATATGGATGTGAGAGTTGGACTGTGAAGAAGGCTGAGTGCTGAAGAATTGATGCTTTTGAACTGCAGTGTTGGAGAAGACTCTTGAGAGTCCGTTGGACTGCAAGGAGATCCAACCCGTCCATTCTGAAGGAGATCAGCCGTGGGATTTCTTTGGAAGGAATGATGCTGAAGCTGAAATTCCAGTACTTTGGCCACCTCATGTGAAGAGTTGACTCATTGAAAAAGACTCTGATGCTGGGAGGGATTGGGGGCAGGAGGAGAAGGGGAGGACAGAGGATGAGATGGCTGGATGGCATCACGGACTCGGACGTGAGTCTGAGTGAACTCCGAGAGATGGTGATGGACAGGGAGGCCTGGTGTGCCGCGATTCATGGGGTCGCAAAGAGTCGGAGACGACTGAGTGACTGAACGGAACTGAACATGGCACACTTTACAGACTACAGTTTACTGTAAGCATGGCTGTCTGTGCACTGGGAAACCAAGGGTTCATGTGGCCTGCTTCACTGGGGTATTTGCTTTACTGCGATGCTTGCTGTGTTGTAATATTTGCTGTGCTGCGATGGTGAAACTGAACCTGCAACATCTAACATCCCTGAGGGTTGCTCGTACAGTGCACCGCTATTCGGGACAGCCACATGCCGTGTGCCCAATCATCACAAATGGTTGGCATCAACCAGAGAGTCAGAGGCTGAGAGAAGGAGCCCCAGACTTGGGGCCACATCCTGGTCTTCTCATTTGCTATCTGTCTGACTTTTTTGATTTCCTGTCTTCATTTGAAAAATAACACTATAGGGCTGTGTGGGGTGTCATTTATTGGTTTGTTTTTTCTGGCTTCACCCTTGTGGCCTGTGGGATCTTAGTGTCCTGACCAGGGATTGAACCTGTGCCCTCAGTAATGAAAGTTTGGAGTCCTAACCACCAGGCAGTTCCCCTGTGAGGGTTTTATTTAACGTGAACTTCTATCACCTTTATTTTCTCTTTTTTAAAAAATACTTTTCATTTTCATATTTTTATTGGAATATAGCTGCTTTACAATGTTGTATTAGTTTCTGCTGTAGAGCAAAATGAATCCAGCCACACTTACATTCATAAATCCCTTCTTTTTTGGGTTTCCTTCCCATTAGTTCACCACAGAGCACTGAGTGGTGTTCCCAGCGCTAGGCAGTCTCCCACTCCATCCGACCCTGCTGTGTGGGTTTTAAATAGAATCCATGTAAGGTGTTCAGCTTACTGGCTGGCACTGAGTTGCATGCTAAGTCGCTTCAGTTGAGTCTAACTCTTTGCACCCCCATGGACTGAAGCCCACCAGGCTCCTCTGTCCACGGGATTCTCCAGGCAAGAATACTGGAGTGGGTTGGCATGCCCTGCTCCAGGCGATTTTCCCAACCCAGGAATCGAACGCATCACTTATGTCTCCTCATTGATTGGCAGGCCGGTTCTTTACCACAAGTGCCACCTGCAAAGCCTGGCACAGAATTGAGAGCATAACAAGGTTGTTGATTTGAAGTTACTAATTATTTCCCAATAGCTGATAAGACTGTAAAGACAGTGGACAAAACAAAAGCCAACATGTAAAACTGGTAGGGTGTGGAATTTGGATTCAGCCTAAGAAAAAACTCTAGGGTCGACAGCTACACTGTCCAGTCCTACAGCTGCCAGCCTCATCTGGCCCTGGAGCATGGAGGGAGCTAGTCCAACCAAGAAATGCTGAAATGTAAAATACACACTGGATCTCCAGGACTTAGTGCAAAAAACCAGGATGTACAACATTTCACTAAATTATTTACCGTTGATTACATGCTGATATCACATTTGAATTACTGGGTTAAGGGAAATGTATGATTACAATTATTATTATTGCTTTTTAAAATGACATGAATGTTCTCGTGTTATATTTCTGTGGAACAGCACTGGTTTAGAACTCTGCAACAGTGGGATACAATGCTTGGTCGAGTAGTGAGTTCCCGGTCCTGAGAGTGTCTCAAGCTGAGGATGGGTCATGGGGAAGTAGGAGCAGTACACGATGACTTCAGAGCTGGGGACTAGAGGGTTCCTTCAGCCTGAGTCTCCTAGTCATGGAGGGGTTTCTGGGGCCATTGCTCAGCGCCTGGCTGGTAAGCAGTAGATGTCTGTCTGGGGGTGGCTTAGAAAGCAGCCCTCACTCCTGCACTTCAGGACTCCACTCATCCAAACAGGAGGCCAGCATGGCACACTGTTGGCTCAGGGGGGCAGCGACTGGCCGGAGGAAGGACTGGGCCCCACCTGCCTTCTGCATCCTCGTGGCTTGGACCAGCTCAAAGTCAGCCCGTGAGGTCCCTTTTTCTCCCAGCTCCCAGACACTGTCTAGAGGGAGGGGCCCTCATGATCTCTGCTCAGCCCCAGATCCTGGGCAAAGCTCCCACGGGAAGAGAGAGTGCTTGGCTGCCTGGATGCCTGGAGAGGCCTTGGAGTAAGTATCTTAGTGTATGTGAGGCTGGGAGCAGCTGTTTCCTTCACCCCAGTGTCCAGACAGCTTCCTCCTCAAGGGCCTGCATCTCATCAGGGAAGGATCAACCCAGCACCCCAGTGTGGGCTTGCCTGATGCAAGCCAGGCAACCAAGAACTTGCATGAATTTCGCTTAATAATTAAAACCCACAACCAGCAGGATGGCATAGCCTGGAGGTTCTGTTTCAGCCCTGAGGCTCTCCCATTACCACAAGACCAAAGTCCTTTGCCATCTTTGGGTTTTCCGTATTCATCAAACAAGAATGGGGACACCAAGTAGCCTTTCCAGTTTTTTTAAATTCAGGGATCCTTTGATTCCTCCTGGCTGTGGCATCCTCTTATTTCTCACTGCTAAGTCCTGTCTGTCCCAGCTGGATGACAATGATAATAGCAACAGTAAACAGCAACTAACTCAAAAGGTAAAGAATCTGCCTGCAATGCAGGAGATCTGGGTTGATCCCTAGGTTGGAAGATCTCCTGGAGAAGGGCATGACTACTCCAGTATTCTTGCCTGGAGAATTCCATGGACAGAAGAGCCTGGCAGGCTACAGTCCATGGGCTCACAAGGACACAACTGAGCAACTAACACTTTCACAGCATTTGTCAATTGCTGCTTTACGTGCATTTAAATCATTCAATCCTCCCAACAACATGAGGAGTTAGGGACCATTGTTATCTCCATTTTATGAAGGCAGAAACAGAACTATGAGCCCCCTGTGTTAGTCTGTTTGAACTGCCATAACAAAGTATTCAATATCTCAGACTGACTGGCTTAAACAAAAGAAGTTTATCTTACAGTTCTGGAGGCTGGAAGTGCAAGATTGAGGTGTCGGCAGGGTTGATTTCATCTGAGGCCTCTCTCCTGGGCTTGCAGGTGGCCACCTTCTCTGTATGTCTTCACATCATCTTCCTCTGCAGTGTCTGTATCCTCACTTCCTCTTCTCATAGGACACTAGTCATGTTGGAATTAGGGTCCACACATATGACCCCATTTTAACTTAATCACCCTTCCAAGACTCCTGCCTCCAAATAGAGTCATGCCTTGAGGTACTGGGGCTTAGGATTTCAACATATGAATTTGGGGGGGGGACACAATTCAGCTTGTAAAAGCCTCTTGATGAAAGTGAAAGTGGTGAGTGAAAAAGTTGGCTTAAAGCTCAACATTCAGAAAACAAAGATCTTGGCATCTGGTCCCATCACTTCATGGGAAATAGATGGGGAAACAGTGGAAACAGTGTCAGACTTTATTTTGGGGGGCTCCAAAATCACTGCAGATGGTGACTGCAGCCATGAAATTAAAAGATGTTTACTCCTTGGAAGAAAAGTTGCGACCAACCTAGATAGCATATTCAAAAGCAGAGACATTACTTTGCCAACAAAGGTCTGTCTACAAGGTTATGGTTTTTCCAGTGGCCATGTATGGATGTGAGAGTTGGACTGTGAAGAAGGCTAAGCGCTGAAGAATTGATGCTTTTGAACTACAGTGTTGGAGAAGACTCTTGAGAGTCCGTTGGACTGCAAGGAGATCCAACCAATCCATTCTGAAGGAGATCAGCCCTGGGATTTCTTTGGAGGGAATGATGCTAAAGCTGAAACTCTGGTACTTTGGCCACCTCATGCGAAGAGTTGACTCATTGGAAAAGACTCTGATGCTGGGAGGGATTGGGGGCAGGAGGAGAAGGGGAGGACAGAGGATGAGATGGCTGGATGGCATCACGGACTCGATGGACATGAGTCTGAGTGAACTCCGGGAGTTGGTGATGGACAGGGAGGCCTGGCGTGCTGTGATTCATGGGGTCGCAAAGAGTCGGACACGACTGAGTGACTGAACTGACTGACAATTCAGCTTGTAACATTCCTCAAAAAGGCAAGAAGAACTGGCATAAATTATTAAGCAAAATTCACACTGGTTCTGGGTCACCTGGCTTGCGTCAGGCAAGCCCACTCTGGAGTACTGGGTGGACCCTTCCCCAGTGAAACACAGGCCTTTCTCTTGTAATCCTCATGGGCCTGGCACACAACAGAGAACCTCAGATAACCTTTGGTAGAGGGTTGAGTGGGGGATGGGGAGAGGGGATGATTGGGGAGCAGAGGATGAAGGATGCCCCCAAAGTCTACCCTGACAGCACCCCATGGAGTGCTGATGGCCTAGATGGCTCAAATGGCCAAGGGAACAGAAATTGCCTCCTGATCATAGAAGGGTGCTGACCCCACTGGGAGGGTCAGGAAGACTTCCTGGAGGAGGCACAGTAAGGAGATAAAGAGGTTGGAGAAGAGCTTTCCAAGCAGAGAAAACAACAGGTGCAAGCTGGTGTGCCTGAGATGGGGTGTCTTGTGATGGGGGCTCTTAAGCATCCAGTTCAAAATCAGGGGACAGAAGTGGCAAGAGAAAGGAGAGGGAATTCCAGGAAGGTCCTGGACGCTAAGGACCATGGACTTAACTTAGTGCTCCAGGAGTTATTGAATGATGTCAAGCAAGGGAGTGGAAGGTGATTTTACAATATTCATCACAATGGTGTCATATCTTTTTGCCTTTTCATACTGTTCATAGGGTTTCCATCCACATTCCAGTACAGATGTGAGAGTTGGATCATAAAGGAGGCTGTGCACCAAAGAATTAATTCTTTTGAATTGTGATGCTAGAGAGGGTTCTTAAGAGTCCCTTGGACAGCAAGGAGATCAAACCAGTCAATCCTAAAGGAAATCAATCTTGAACATTCATTGGAAGGACTGATGCTGAAGCTAAAGCTCCACTACTTTGGCCACCTGATGTGAAGAGCCGACTCATTGAAAAAGACCTTGATGCTGGGAAACATTGAGGGTAAGAGGAGAAGGGGTGACAGAGGATGAGATGATTGAATTGCATCATTGACTCAATGGACATGAGTTTGAGCAAACTCCAGGAGATAGTGAAGGACAGGGAAGCCTGGTGTGCTGCAGTCCATGGGGCCACAAAGAGTTGGACATGACTTAGCAAGTGAACAATAACAATAATCACAACGGTGAGTGGGCTCTAGGCCAAGCTGTCAGTCAGCCCGCCACATGCCACACCTCATCTCTGCCCGCTCTCTGGTCCCTGCCATGCCTCTCACTCACTCACAGTCCTTTCTTCCCTTCCTCTGGGAACCCAGGGTCCCTTCTCATCTACTCTTCAGCTAGAACCACCCTGAATGGTTCAGCTTCCCATCATTAGTATTGAGCAGTATCTTTTCAAACATGGTTTTTGGGCACAGAGTCTGGGAAGGCTGTCTCCCAACCACACTGAAAGCTGGTGGTCATCTCTGTCTTTACAAGGAACGTGTGTGTCTTTCTGAGTTCCCTCCACGTGAAACTGGTGGTGGTGGGTCAGGAAGAAGGGTCTCCTCTGGCTGAACCTCTGGGGGCTGGGTGGAAAACCCAGGGACTTGGGGTGGGCGAAACTGGCTATATCCTGTGACACAGAAGTTCCCCCTTCAAAGCTGCAAATAACAATGACAGTAGTAATAATAGAGTAAGTATTTACCAAGCATTTACTTCATGCACACTTTACAATATTAATTCATTTAATATTCACAGCAACCCTTGAGGTAGAACTATTATCTCTGTTTTACAAATGAGGAGACTGAGGCACAAAGTGGCTAAATCACTTGCCCCAAATCAAAGTGAACTGCTCAAATAAAAGAGAAAGGCAGTGTTTTGCTGAGTGTCGATGAAGAAATCTCCCCACAGCTTGGAAACAGTTCTACTATCAATTTTGAGCCAAATGCTTCCTAAAAATTAAAGGATGCAAACTAGTGTCTCCATTTTTTTTCTACACAAAGCTCTAAAATCGAGATGCAGTTATTTCAGTGGAGGAATTTCTTGAAAGATCTGGCTCCTGGCTCCCTCTTGGAAAACTGGAAGTGCTAGCACCCTGGGCCCACATTCCCACGTAGGGTATAATAGTGAAAGATGTCAGACAGAGAAAGGCAAATACTGTATGTTTTTACTAATATGTGGAATCTAAAGAGAGTGAAGTCGCTCAGTTGTGTCCGACTCTTTGCCACCCCATGGACTGTAGCCCACCAGGCTCCTCTGTCCATGGCATTCTCCAGGCAAGAATACAGGAGTGGGTTGCCATTTCCTTCTCCAGGGGATCTTCCTGACCCAGGGGTTGAACCCAGGTCTCCCGCATTGTAGGCAGACGCTTTACCGTCTGAGCCACCAGGGATGTGGCATCTAAAAGGCAAAACAAAAGAAAGTAACAAAACAGAAATAGACTCAGGCTTTTGTTGTTGTTTAGCCGCTAAGTTGTGTCCAACTGTTTTTCGACTCTGTAGACTCACAGGTAAGGAGAACAAATGAGTGGTTACCAGAAGGGAGAGGTGTGGCGGAGAGAAGGGGATAAAAGAGGCAGAAACTACTGGGCATAAAATAAGTGACAATGTAATATACAGCAGAGGAAATAAAGTCAGTGTTTTATAATAAGATTGTATGCAATATATTCCATAAAAACATTGAATTACTACATTGTACATCTGAAACTAATGTTAATATTGCAAATCAAATATACTTCAATTTAAAAGTTACATAAATGGTGTTCTGTGATGACCTAGAGGGATGGGATAGAGGGAGGGGAGTGGGAGGGAGGCTTAAGATGGAAGGGATACACACACACACACAGAAAGCTGATTCACGATGTGGCGAAGTAGAAGCCAGCACAACATTGTAAAGCAATTATCCTTCAATTAAAAATAAATTTAAGTAAATTAAAAAAAAGGTTACACAGAATATATAAATATGGACCAAACAAAAACAGAATCTATACATTTTCATATGTAAGATGTCATCGTCTGTAAATAATCACTTGGGGAAGTAATTACAATGCAGATTCCTCAGCCCCTTCCCCAGAGGTTCTGATTCAGTAAATCTTCCCCGAGGTCCAGAAATCAATGTTCTCACAAGCATCCCCCCCCCCCAACCACACATAGTGGGGATTCCCTCACTGGTGATTCCGGGACTATATTTAGAGAAACGCTGCTTTAGTCCTTGGGCACTCAGCAATACCGGATGACACGCTACCAAATGGGAGTCCAAAGGCTCAGGTTTTATCCTGAGTGATCAGGACAAATCTGCCTTCAGCTTACTCAATGAAAATGTCTTCTGAACACCAAGGCTGTGCCTGGGGCTTCTCCTCCAGGACCGCCTAGTCCAGACTCACACACCTGCATTTTCGGGCTTTAAAGAAGCTCTTCAGCCCCTCCCCGTCTTCACTCTCTCTACCTGCCCCACCTCCCACCTATAGCCGAAGGTGCCAGGTCTGCATGGAAACTGTTGCCCGGCTTGTTGTGCAGGTTTGGAGGAAACACGCTTTGGGTTGGGATGGGTTTTTAGAGGAGAGGGCCTGGCTACAGCCCTCTCCAACTCTCATGACACAGAGGACCGGTATGTGATCACGTACAAAGGCTTACAGATAAGGAGTTACACTTACCAGCCCGCCCTGCTGGCAGCTGGGGCATTTGTTATTGCCTAGAAAATCAACGGGCAGGTAATGGTCCCATTCACCGCAATCCCCCAACCCCGCATCCCCCGCCCAGACAGAACACACTGCATTTACAACAAGAAATCAAAGCGGGCATGTGGGCCAACGGATCCCATCTTGCCAGCTACCCAAGAGGTGGGGCAGGGCTCTCATACACAATGTGCTCCCCAAAGGTCGACATCAGCCCTCAGCATCAACGTGCCAGCATGTGACCATCATTTGTCCCCAAGAGAGAAACCTCTGTGGATGAGGGGCTGTGGCCCCAGGCATGTGGTTTGGTCACCAGTGGCGAGGGAGAATGAAGACCTCACAGGACCACCTCTCCTCTTCTCTTGTTCTGGCTGCTCTACATGATCAGGCACAAATCCCATCACAAAGAAACATCTGTTCTGCTCTTTAGCATTCAGGACCCACATTTCACCTAATTCTCATCTGTGTGTAAACATCCTGAGATGCTGCAATTAGCCCCATCTCATGATGAGGACATGGAGCCTCAGAGCTCATCAGAGGCCCCGCAGGCGGTGGCGCTGGGTTTTTAATAAAAGGAATGAAGACTCTTTTATGTCTCAGAGGGACTGGGACTCATTCTCCTGGACACCCAGTTCAGCTCAGTCGCCCAGTCGTGTCCCACTCTTTGTGTCCCCATGCACTGCAGCAGGCCAGCCCTCCCTGTCCATCACCAACTCCCGGAGCTCACTCAGACTCATGCCCACTGAGTTGGTGATGCCATCCAACATCTCATCCTATGTCATCCCCTTCTCCTCCTGCCTTCAATCTTTCCCAGCATCAGGGTCTTTTCAAATGAGTTAGCTCTTCGCATCAGGTGGCCAAAGTATTGGAGTTTCAGCTTTAACATCAGTCCTTCCAATGAATATTCAGGACTGATTTCCTTTAGGATGGACTGGTTGGATCTCCTTACAGTCCAAGGGACTCTCTAGAGTCTTCTCCAACACTACAGTTCAAAAGCATCAATTCTTTGGCACTCAGATTTCTTTATAGTCAAACTCTCACATCCATACATGACTACTGGAAAAACCATAGCCTTGACTAGATGGACCTTTCTTGGCAAAGTAATGTCTCTGCTTTTTAATATGCTATCTAGGTCAGCTATAACTTTTCTTCCAGGGAGTAAGCGTCTTTTAACTTCATGGCTGCAGTCATCATCTGCAGTGATTTTGGAGCTCAAAAAAATAAAGTCTGACACTGTTTCCACTGTTTCCCCATCTATTTCCCATGAAGTGATGGGACCAGATGTCATGATCTTTGTTTTCTGAATGTTGTGCTTTAAGCCAACTTTTTCACTCTCCTCTTTCACTTTTATCAAGAGGCTTTTTAGCTCCTCTTCACTTTCTGCCATAAGGGTGGTGTCATCTGCATATCTGAGGTTATTGATATTTCTCCTGGCAATCTTGATTCCAGCTTGTGCTTCATCCAGCCCAGCGTTTCTCATGATGTACTCTGCATATGTTAAAGAAGCACAGTCACAATATACAGCCTTGACATACTCCTTTTCTTATTTGGAACCAGTCGGTTGTTCCATGTCCAGTTCTAACTGTTGCTTCCTGGACACCCAGCATAGGTCAAACTAGTCAGTATGTCCCAGCAGGTTTGAATAGCTTTGAATTTAACAAGATGGGATGGTAGCTGCACTGTCTAATAACGGGGCCACAGGCCAGAGGTGGCCACTGAACACCTGAAGTGTGGCCAGTACAAACTGAGATTCTCTAACTGTAAAATACATGCCAGGGTTTGAAGATAAAATGCAAAAAAAGGGGGTGGGTGGGATGGAAAATATGTGTTTTTATCTTAAGCGTGTGCTGCAATGATAACATTTGAGATACTAGGTTAAAGAAAATCTTTTTGACACATTATTGACCAGAGATGTATTAATATGTCTTTTGTTACCCAAATGTTATTGACCAGAGATAATATTAATATCACATAAGAAACTGCCACCCACAGGCATTAGTTTCTGCAAAAAATCCCCTAATCAATAATGAGGTAAGATTACATTCATCTGTTTCTCCATTTGTTTAAAAATACAGATACTAGAAAATAAAATTGGGTATATGACTCCCATTTTACTTCCACCAGACAGTGTCTCAATTACTTCCCTTTCAGAAGGCCCCTGCCTCTTTTATCAAAATTTCCTAACTATAGCCTAGTCACCTTTCAATTACAAATCACCATGGGAGGAAAAAATGGGTGACCCTTCTTCACCTGCCTACAGAGCCCAAGTCAGAAAAATCCCCTAGCACTCTCTCTCTCTCGTCCCCTCCTTCCTGCTTATAACCATACAGATGAAAAAGGAACCCTATTAGCCTTCTTGGGCTGCTGTAACCAGTCACCACAATCTGGATGGCTTACAGTGACAGCAACTTACTCTCCCACACTTCTGAGCTCTGGAAGTCAGAAATGGAGGTGTTGGCAGGGGTGGTTTCTTCAAGGCTCTGTTCCTAGCTCCAGGGGGTGGCCAACATCCTTGCCATTCCTCAACTTGTGGCTGCATCACTTCAATCTGCTTTTGTCATCACACGGCCTCCCCTCCTACCCCCATGCATGTGTCCAAACTTTCCCTTTTCCTATAAGGACACCAGCCATTGGACTGGGACCCACCTTACTTTGGTGTGACCTCATCTTAAATACTAACTAGTAACAGTTGCAAGGACCCTATTTCCTAATAAGGTTACATTCTGAGGTTTCACGTTGGGGGGGTGGTCACTGTTCATCACAGTACAGGTACACATGTGCATTGTGCATGCCCAGTCATGTCTGACTCTCTGTGGCCCCACTGGCTGTAGTCTGCCCACCAGGCTCCTCTGTCCATGGGATTTTCTAGGCAAGAACACTGGAGTGGGTAGCCATTCCTTCTCCAGGGGATCTTTCCAACCCAGGAATCGAACCCACAGTCTCCTGGATTGCAAATGAATTCTTTACCACTGAGCCACCGGGGAAGGCCACACCTAAAAGTAACACATTGTAAATCAACTTCACTTCAATAAAGTGTAAAGAATCTGTACGGTTAAGTCGACAAAGTGTTGACAAAAGAAAGAAAAGTTAGGTTGCTCTCTGTATTCGAGGTGGGAAACAAAACTGGATTTGTGTGGTAGATGGTTACAGATAACACATACTATGCGGGGAGGTACTTTAACAAACAGGCAACTAACTGCCCTGGTGCCAGAACTCCTGCAGACACACGAGCCCTGCCAGTGAATCCCCAGGGATCCGGTTGTCATTGCCACTATGAGAACCTAAACCAGACCGTGCCTGAGTTGACCACCCGCTGTTTGCACAGAGGTCTCATGTGGCTGCATCTGGCTTGTGATCCAGGACTTGGGTCCTAGATACACAGAGCCTTGAGACTGAGGCGGGTTCTGTCTGTTTGGTTTGCAAAACAGCTCTGTCTGTACGTCAGTGAGTGCAGCTCATTACCAGGGATACTTCTCCAGAGACAGAATATGAGTGGAAGATCAAGGGCAGTCATGGATATGAGAAATACCCATAATATTCCACTTTACAGATGCAACAACGGAGGCACAGAGAGGTCAAGTGACTCGCCCAAGGCAACACAGCTAACACATGGTAGAGGTCTGACTCAAATCCCAGCCATCCAGCTACAGAGCTGAGCTCTCATACCTACAGGAAGGGTTTGGACACGTCGAGGTGGGAGGTGGGAGAGGTCCCGTCTGATGCAGA
>SJYQ01003473.1:179915-202544 GCA_006410935.1 Redunca redunca
AGACTTGGGTGATCAAAGGCACAGGAGGAGGGGGCAGGTTCCTGGAAAAAGACCCATCATTCCTCATATCCTGATGAAAAGGGCAATGAGAGAGGGGCTGGCAGCCTGGGATGTCAGCAACGAGGACCCACAGAACTCCCACTGCCTGACACCTCTCAGGTAACTTGATTCCAGGGCCCAGAGTGACCACATACCTGAGTTGGGGTCTCCAACACCAGAGGACCATGTAGGAGGCCTGGGGCTCCCCATGTGGCTGGCTCCCATCACTCAGCCCCGCGTCCTCCCATCCCTCCCCCACTGGGAGGGCAGGCCTCTCGAAGCTGGCTGGTCCTGGAGCCAGGTTGACACTGATGGTAAACAGGGACATTCCAGACCTGGCAGAATCGTAACAATGTGTCACCAGGGGCTGAGGGCAGGGAGGGGATGTCGGGCAGGGTTCCACCCCAGCTCAGCTGCAGTGACCTTCGCAAATACTTCAAGTGCCTACTGTGTGCGAGACGTGGGGGGTGTGGTGGGGGGGGGGCGCATTCCTGAGTTCCCTGTCCAGAAACTGTGGCAGCCAGCCCTTTGGGTGCGGGTCAGCCTCCTCTCTGAGGAGTGGGGAGAGTTTCGATCTACCTCTCCCACTTCTGGAGAACTCAGGGAGGGGCAAGGCGGGGCCCTCGGAGCCGCCATCCCCAAGGAGGCTGGGTCCAGACTGCATTTCTCCCCACCCCACCCCGGCAGGCCAGGCAGAGGGGTGAGCGGTCCCTCAGCCCTGTGCATTCCTCCCGGGCTGGAATCTGAGCCAGAAGGTATAAAACAAACATCTTAAGAGAAGTGGAAGGACTCCAGGCCAAGGCGGTGTGGTGCTGACAAGTGCAGAGCTGGGCAGAATTGCTTTCTCCCCGCTGCCCCCAGCCCTGAAGAGGTTTCCCTTGAATTGTGGGAGGACCCAGGAGTTAGATTCTGGCCTGGGAGAGTCCTCCCCATCCCCAACCTCCTTGCTCCTGAGGTTTCCTCCTGGTTCCCAACCAGGATCTCTTCTGTCAGGGACAGGCATTGTATTAACCAGGGATACACATTGTATATGTATATACCTGACTGGCACCCCTATCATCCAAAGCTCCAGCCCCTGGGTGGGTCTCTGGGGCCTTAGATTAGCCAACAGCTACCCACCCATCCTTGGTGTGTCCAGAGCTATGCAGCTCAGAGTGTGGTACCAAAAGTGTCCCACTGCCCTCGAAAAGCTGAGCCCAACTTAGGGAGTGAAGGTTTACACATCTTTACAGCCACTGCTGTAACCTGCAGGCATCTGAAGCTTATTGTCACATGTTACAATAGTATAGTCAAAGCTGTGGTTTTTCTACCAGTCAGGTATGGATGTGAGAGTTGGACCACAAAGAACGCTGAGCACCTAAGAATTGATGCATTTGAACTGTGGTGCTGGAGAAAACTCTTGAGAGTCCCTTGGATAGCAAGGAGATCAAACCAGTCCATCCTAAAGGAAATCAACCCTGAACGTTCATCGGAAGGACTGATGCTGAAGCTTTGGCTACCTGATGCGAAGAGGTGACTCATTGGAAAAACCCCTGATGCTGATAAAGAAAGACTGAAGGCAAAAGGAGAAGGGTGTGGCAGAAAGATAGTTAGAGAGCATCAGTAGCTCAATGCACGTGAATTTGAGCAAACTCCGGGAGATAGTGGAGGACAGAGAAGACTGGCATGCTGCAGTCCATGGGGTCGCAGAGTTGGACATGACTGAGTGACTGAACAAGATAAAAGTATCAGTCCATGATGAATCCCTAGTTAAAAACAAGCCATCAAACTGGTCCCTCGCCGCAAATTTGATAAGCACCCAGCTGCCAGAACAACAGAGCAGGAAAATCTTTCCCTGGGAGCCAGCAGGACCACAAGCCTCATGCTCCTTCCCTTTGTCTCTAGGGGCTCAGCTTCCTGAGAACATCAGGACCATCAGAACTTCCCTGCAGGGTGGGGAGTAGGCACGGCTCGGATGAAGTCTGGGGGTGCCACTGACAATGAACCAACCAGCAGATGAACCAGGCCATTTCAGGTGGAAATAGGACAGTGTGATAGGGAGCGAAAAAGGTGAGTTTGGGGGTGCAGTATATTAAATGAGAAACAATATGCCACTTACAGGTGGTAGGATTGTAGACAGCTTAAATCAGGCCCAAGGAGTCATCCTAGAAACCCTCAAGGAAAGAGAGAAGGACAGAACGGAGGAGAGGAAGAGGAGCTGAGTGCTGGAGGCTTGGCCCTGCCCAGTTCAAGGTCAGCCTGGCCTCTCTGCTTGCTCACAGCCTGGGCAGGAGGCGAGCCACCACTGTCTGGGGGACTGCAGGCAGGGCAAGGGAGCATCCCCCTCCTACCCTCTCCCGCCTTCCAAGTGCAAGAGAAATCGAGATCCTACCTGAACCGGTTACATTCCCAGGGCCCCCAGGTCTTGCCCAGGCCTGGGGTGGGATCTATGCAACGATATTGATCTGTCCCAACCCCCATGCAATCCCCTCCTACCTGCACATCAGACGTTCGTGAGCGTCATCTCCCAGCACTGCCACCGTGAGTTCCGGGGTGCGCTGAACTGGGCGGGGCAGTGGCAGGACTGCGCATGCTTCCTGCGCACCTGCGGCGCCGTCACCCTGGCCGCTCTGTCTGCCTGGCCTTATGGGCCGCAGACTTCCCACCTCCTCCTCACGCTCCTCTCAGAGTTTCCAGGGCCTTTGGGGGAGCCTGGTTGTGAGCGTCAGGACTCCACAGCTCCTTCTCCAGCTGGAGTGAGTGAATTGGCTTCTCCCTTGGCATGACACGTTCCCACAAACTTTGAAGCAGTAACCACACATGTATTAGCTCCCAGTTCTGCAGGTCAGAAATCCAGGCATGGCGGGGCTGGGTTCCCTGCTCTGGTGCAGACGAGGCCGAAGTCAGGGGTGTCAGCTTTTGAGTGGAGGACCCCGGGCAGACTGCTCTCCAGCTTGTTTTGGTTGTTGGCAGGATTCAGTTCTCATTCCAATATTCTTGCCTGGAGAATCCCAAAGACAGAAGAGGCTAGTGGGCTGCCGTCTCTGGGGTCGCACAGAGTCAGACATGACTGAAGCGACTTAGCAGCAGCAGCAGCAGGATTCAGTCCCTCGTGGGGGTTGCCTGAAAAGTCGACATCCTTGCTGGCTGTCAGCAGTACGACTCATCTGCTCCTAGAGACCCCCCATCCCCACATTCCTGCTCACGTGGCCCCATTTTCAAAACCAGCTACAGTATACTGAGTCCTTTTGGAATCTCTTGATTCCCTCTTCTGCCACAGGCCAAACTCTCGGCTTTTAAAGGGCTGGTGTGATGAGATTAATCCCACCTGGGTAATCAACCTTTTGAGAAACTTAAAGTCCACTGATAAATTCCTTTTGTAAGGTAACAGAGGGCTTCTCTGGGGTCGCTAAGAGTTGGACATGACTGAACTACTTCACTTTCACTTTTCACTTTCATGCATTGGAGAAGGAAATGGCAACCCACTCCGGTGTTCTTGCCTGGAGAATCCCAGGGATGGGGGAGCCTGGTGGGCTGCTGTCTATGGGGTCGCACAGAGTCGGCCACAACTGAAGTGACTTAGCAGCAGCAGCTGGTGACTCAGCAGTAAAGAATCCGCCTGCCGACGCAGGAGATGTGGGTTCAGTTCCTGGGTCGGGAAGATCTCCTGGAGAAGGAAATGGCATAGATCCCACCCCAGGCCTGGGCAAGCCCTGGGGGGCCTGGGCAAGCCCTGGGGGCCCTGGGGATGTAACCAGTTCAGGTAGGATCTTGACTTCTCTTGCACTTGGAAGGCGGGAGAGGGTGGGAGGGGGATGCTCCCTTGCCCTGCCTGCAGTCCCCCAGACAGTGGTGGCCCGCCCCCTACCCAGGCTGTGAGTCTTCTTGCCTGGGAAATCCCATGGACAGAGGAGCCTGGCAGGCTACAGTCCATGGGGTTGCAAAAGAGTCAGACATGACTTAGCAACTAGACAACAAGGTAACAGAACCATAGGAATCCTAGCTCATCATATTCACAGGTTCCCACACACCTAAAGTGGGGGGATTATACCGGGGCAAGCGTCCATGGAGGCCAATCTTTCAGTTCTACTTACCTCCGCCAGCATCTAGTTCCAGGTGTACCACGTAGACCTCATCTGAGACTTCCCTGTCCAGGCACCTGGGCTAGCCTGGGGACCACAGAACTTCATTTTGAGCTCTGCTTTTGCCTGGCGGCGCTAGTGGTAAAGACTCAGCCTGCCAATGCAGGAGATGCAAGAGATGTGAGTTCGATCCTTTGGTTGGGAAGATCCCCTGGAGCAGGAAATGGCAGACCATTCCAGTATTCTTGCTTGGAAAATTCCATGGACAGAGGAGCCTGGTGGGTTACAGTCCATGGGGCCGCAAAGAGTCCGACGCGACTGAACGACTGAGCACGGCGGTGTGACCTTGGGCCAGTCATTTTCCTCTGGTCCTTGGTCCCCCTGTCTGTACCCCAGGGAGACTGGACTATCAGAGGCTCTCCACCCTCACTGCCGGTTCAAGTCCCCTGGAGAAGCTTTAAAAAATATATAGTGCCTCCTGCTCGCTATCCTGCTTGATCCTAGCTTAATGGGTCTGGGATGGGACCCAGACACAGGTTTATTAGAAAAACTTGCCCAGGAGATTGAGAGGATCAGCCAGTGCTGAGAAGCGTAGAATCAGAAACTTTCTAAAATGGAGGTTCTCAACCACGGCAGCCCATTAGAATCCCCTGAGGAGATTTTTTTTTTCCCCTAAAAGACCCCTTTGGTGGGGGGGGGGTCTTAGCTGAATTTGTTGGAGGCAGGATCCTGGCAGTGGCATCTTTTAAAATCACCCCAGGGGTTGCCTAGTGCAGGCAGGCGATTTTAATTTCCAACTTCCTGTCTTCTTCCACCTTTCCACCAGGTGGGATGGAGACAAGAAAATGTCAGATTGAAGGAGGAATCAGGGAGAGGGAGGGGGAAACCTGAGTTCTGGGTCAGCCTCGAAGACTCCTCCCCTCCCTGGGGTCGTGACCTTCCTCCTGAACCCCCTTCACAGGCTCAAGGGTTAAAAAGCCATCAGGAGTTGAGTTAGTTCTAACAAGGTGGATGAACCTAGAGTGTATTATAGAGTGAAGTGAGTCAGAAAGAGAAAAACAAACACCATATATTGACCATATATATGGAATCTAGAAAGACGGTACTGATGAATCTATTTGCATGGCAGCAACGGAAACACAGACATAGACGACAGACTTGGGGACTCAGGGAGGGAAGGAGGCGGGGGACAAATGGAGAGGGTAGCAAGGAAACATGTACACGATCGTATGTGACAGAGGACGACGTGGTTCGATCGCATGACTGACTCAAAAGACATGAGTTTGCGCAAACTCCGGGAGATAGCGTGGGACAGGAAAGCCTAGTGTGCTGCAGCTCATGCGGTCACAAAGAGCTGGACACAACTTAGCTACTGAATACCTTCCCAGGTGGTGCCAGTGGTAAAGAACCTGCCTGCCAATGCAGGAGACCCGAGAGGCTGGGGTTCCATCCCTGGGTCAGGAAAGATCCCCTCGAGAAGGGCATGGCAACCTACTCCGGTATTCTTGCCTGGAGAATCCTGGTAAGAAGAGCCTGGTGGGCTTTGTCCGTTGGGTCACCAAGAGTTGGACGTGACTGAACAACTAACACTTTACACTTTTTAGCTTCTGAATAGCAACAAAAGTATGTAAAATAGATAGCCAGTGGGAATTTGCTGTATGACTCAGGGAGCTCAAACTAGGGCTCTGTGACAACCTATAGGTGTGGGATGGAGTAGGAGGTGGAAGGAGGTTCAAGAGGGAGAGGACATATGTATACCTATGGCTGATTCATGTTGATGTTTGGCAGGAAACCAACACAGTATTGTAAAGCAATTATCCTCCAATTAAAAATAAATTAATTTTTTTAGAAAGCCATCATGTCTCTGGTTGCTGAGCTCAGTTGCTCCAAAAATGGCAATAAAGTCTTGGGGGCTCCCTGGAGCAAGGAGGAGCAGGTGCCTGGCTGAACCAGACTTCCTTGGCCCCAGGAAGGCACCCCTCCCGCCCCCCAATTCCTCAGCTACTGGAATCTTAGCCCTCGTGCTCCAGCTTGGCCCTGATGCAGGCCCCGGCCCTATTTTCAAGGTGGCCACTGCCTCTTTCTGCACCATTTCCTTCCAAACAAACAGCTTCCCCTTTGGGGAGGTTATCAGAGCACGTCCAGTGTGGGCAGGGCTGGATTTCTGCCCGGGGCACTCCCCGGAGGTGGGAAGGACCAGAGGATGTGGCGCTGGCAGGGCTGACGGACCGGGGCTGATCCTGGACTGGAGATGCAGGCAGGGCTGCCGCGGTGCTTGCTATCTGCCCAGGGCACCCAGGACGCAGGAAGTTCTCTTTCAGTCTTGGAATACAGCAGTCTTGCAAACAGGGACCAGCCTGCTGGCCAGTGAGCGGTGCTCTGGGATGGCGGTTGCCCAGGTAACCATCTAACCACTCTGCAGGGACCTGGGGATGGATCCTCATCAAAAGTCCCGCAACTACTCTCTCCTCTTCCAACCCGTGAGTGCGTGCTAAGTTGCTTCAGTAGTGTCTGACTCTTTGAGACTCTATGCACTGTAGCCTGCCAGGCTCCTCTGTCCGTGGGATTCTCCAGGCAAGAATACTGAAGAGGGTTGCCATGCGCTCCTCCAGGGGATCTTCCCGACCCAGGGATCAAACCTGCATCTCTTACCTCTCCTGCACTGACAGGCAGATTCTTTGCTACTAGCGCCACTTGGGAAGCCTCCCCTTCCAACCTAGCCCCCTTCATTTTGTTTTCCTGGCAAGGGGCTACAGTGGTCTTTAGAAAACGTGGGTGGGATTTGTCATTCCCCTGCTGAAACTTTTCATGGGTTTCATGTTGCCCCAACTCAGTCAGTAAAGAATCTGCCTGCAATTCAGGAGACCCAGGTTTGAGTCCTGGGTCGGGAAGATCCCCTGGAGAAGGAAATGGCAATCCACTCCAGTTTTCTTGCCTGGGAAATCCCATGGACAGAGGAGCCTGGTGGGCTACAGTCCATAGCGTCGCAAGAGTCAGACACGACTTAAGCAACTGAATCACCACCATCAACAAGTAAACTCCTACCACAACCCGTGAGAGCTGCTCACTGCGGTCCCAGCTCTCTGATCTCTCTACCCGCCATCCCCGCCCTTGCTCATTCTGGTCCCAACACCTCTGCTTTTCCTCCCCAGGGCCCTTTCACTTGCTCTTTATTCCCGTGGCTCGTGGTTCTTCTCTTCCACCTGTCACCCTTCAGAGAGGCCTTCCCAGATCAGCCTGCTTGAAATAGCCCTCGCACCACTGTCTCCCTGTTTCATTTCTTTCCAACATGTATCACTATTAAAATAAGTCTTCTTTATTGATTTGGGTTTTTTTTTTCCTTCATGGTCTATCTCTACCCCTAGAAAGTTAAGTTCCTCAAGGACAGGAACCTTGTCTGGCCTGTTTGCTCTGAGTTCCTGGGCCTGGCAAGTACTCACTAAGTGTTGGCTGAATGAACGAATGAAAGAAATTGGTGCAGATTTTCACAGTGCATAGGGGTTAAGAAAGAATGCATCACCAGCCCAAGAGGAATACATGCCAAGGAGGTATGTTGTTCCACACGCTTTAGTGTGTGAACCCGATCTTTCAGCAGCTCTATGAAATGGGCAGTCGAATATCATTCACAATTTATAGATGAGAAAATGTAGGCACAGAGCGGTTAAGTGGCAGCCTGAGGTCACATAGCTGCCAAACCCGGGCACAGCCACCTCTCTATGCTGCCTCATCTATGGGGAAACATGAGGTGTGATGCAAATTGCTTAGACAGGTTACACAAGACAAAGAAAGTCCATTTTGTTGCATGTGGCCACGCCCACTGGAGGGCAGGAAAACCTGGTGTGCTGCAGTCCATGGGGTCACTAAGAGTCGGACACAACTTAGCGACTGAACAAACAAACTTCCACATGGGTGTAATCAAGCTGCAGACAGCAGGAGGCAAGGGAATAAAGGATCCCCTAAAAGAAGCAGCAGAATCCTAGGGTGCAGCGGCTCAGAAGCCCCTGTGTCTCCTGCCACCCCAGACTCAGTTTCTCCATTTCCAAAGTGCAAAGAGGATGGTGGTAGTGGGGTGGAGATGACAGTGGGATGCAGGCAGCAGGGCTAAGTCTGAGGATCGAGGTCAGAACCCGGAGGTGGAGTGCCGTGCACACCTGCAGTTTCTGCTTGCCTGGTGTCTGGGTCCCCTTCCTCTGCAGGGAACACCCATTCTCTTTTGGGAGGCACACCCTGGCGGGGCAGGGGAGGGGGCTGTCCAACAAGGTGCCCTGCCTGCCCCTGGCCACCTGGTGGGCGTGTGACCCAACTGAAGCCAGTGGAATCCTCTCCAAACTGGCAGAGTCCCAGCTTGGGGGAGCAGGAGGGAAGGAGGAAGGCATACCCTTTCCAGGCTCTGCCCAAAGCATGCACATCTTCCTAGCTGGGGAGCCCCCGCCACACTCACCGTCCTCAGGACCTGACCTCATTTCTTACCACTTCCCCATCACTTGCCACTTTCCTGCAACACCATCACCTTTCTATTCCCCAGACCAGGCAAACTTCTTCCCACCCCAGGACATTTGTGGCTTGCTGTTCCCTCCACTTGGAACGCTGAGCTCCAGACCTTCCTTGGCACAACTGGCTTCTTCTCATCATTTCAGCCTCCATCAGAGGTGTCCTTGGAGAAGCCTGCCAAGATCTCCCACTGAGCCCTGACCCACGCAGCTGGCCAGTGTCTACCGCATCCTCCGATTGTGTTTCTTCATGCATCCATCATCACAGCTCAGGTTGTTTCACTGATTTACTTGTTGGCTTATTTCTCTCTGCCTCCCATCACTTGATGTCAGCCCCCTGAGAGCCCTTCTCTGATTGAGTATCTCACTTCTCACTGCCTCCCTGGGCTTGACAGAGCTCCGGGCACTTGGTTGGTGCTCAATAAATAAATATTAACACTCTCCTGGTGGGTCAGATGGCAAAGAATCTGCCTGCAATGCTGGAGACCTGGGTTCGATTCCTGGGTCAGGATGATCCCCTGGAGAAGGAAATGGCAACCCATTCCAGTGTTCTTGCATGGAGAATCTCATGGACGGAGCTGGAGAGCTACAGTCCTGGGGTTGCAGAGTTGGACACAACTGAGCGACCAGCAATTTCCCTGCATATATACGGAAGCTGGAAAAATGGTGAACCTACTTACAGAGCAGGAATAGAAACACAGACGTGGAGAACAGACTTTGGACGATGCAGGGGAAAGGGAGGGTGGAACAGATTGAGAGAGTAGCGTTGAAACATATACATCACTGTATGTAAAATAGATAGCTAATGGGAAGTTGCCCTGTAACACAGGGAGCTCAAAGTGGTGCCCCATGACAACCTAGAAGGGTGGGATAGGGTAGGGGGTAGTGGGGTGGTTCCAGACGGAGGGGGCATATGTATATATACCTATGGCTGGTTCAGGTTGTTGTATAGCAGAAGCTAACACACTACTGTAAAAATCAAAAATAAATTTCAAAAACACAATAAAAAATTTTAAAGTTTACAAATAAATAGCATTTGAATGAATGGGACAATGGAGTAAGTCTAACCCCAGGGAATCCTCACAGGGAATAATACTTCGAGGAGCAAGAGGGTGAGGGAATTCTTTGTCCTGTCTTCGACCAGGAAACCTGGTGCCCAGCAGGAGGAGAGGTGACCAGTCAGGACTCATTCAACCTGCTCTTCCTTCCCTGGTGGAGCAGAGTTTTACAACCTCCCTTGGGCTTTGGGGTCACTTCACACAATTGTGTGCAGAGTCTCCCAGAGGGCAGGGAATCCTCATCTGAGGGCCTCCCTTTCTCCTCTCCCTGAGCTTCCAGGAATGACTTTTTGCTTCTCTTCTTTTCGAGAAACACGTGTGGCCCTAGGAACCTTTGAACACCTGGACCGGAGGCACCTGGGAAGCGGGAGGGTGGGAGGACAGACAGCCGACAGGCTGGGTCCTGCCCCTGTGCCCGTCCAAACGCATCGGCTGGCATGTGGGCGGTGTGGTCCGACTGGTTGGGTAAGGATAGGGTGTGGGCTGGCAAGGGTGCCAGCCAGTGAACTGCGACACCCCCACCCTGGAGATGGGCAGGCTCTGTAGGAAGACAGCTCGTCTCTAGCCCCATCAGCGCTGACTCTGGGTTTAGGACCCTCAACTCAAGAAGCCCTGAGATTCCCTGGCATCTTTCCAGGAGCCCGGGAGCTGCTGGGCTAGATGACACTGCCATTTGTAGGGGGAAGAATTTTCTGGGTTTCCCTGGTGGCTCAGTGGTAAAGAACTCACCTGCCAATGCAGGAGTCTTGAGTTTGATCCCTGGGTCAGGAAGATCCCCTGGCGAAGGGAATGGCAACCCACTCCAGTATTCTTGCCTGGAGAATCCCGTGGACAGAGGAGCCTGGTGGGCTACAATCCCTGGGGTCACAAAAGTGTCGGACACAACTTAGTGACTAGACAACAACAATAAGAATTTGCCACCCTAAAATATGTGTCTTTGACATATTAATTATTTTAAGCTGGTTATTTTCTGGAAAACTCTGAAAACCAAGTAGGGGTTACCCTTTTGTCAGAAACATTTACATTAGGAAGGGGAATCTCCATTTGCAAGGGTGTCTCTCTCTGCACCTGGAACAGGAGGCTGACCAAACCTCTAGAAACTCTTGCTGGGGAGAAAGCAAGGACTTGAATTTGCATAACGACCTTACCTTTGTTTACCGTGCATTTCCTGGTCACCTCCCAGAAATGACTTTCCCACCCTCAACATCCGCTTTTGTCTTTAGCTGAACATAGAATTTAGGTGAGGCTTTCGGTCATCTTGGGCTTCTCAGGTGGCTCAGTGTTAAAGAAATCTGTCACTGTGGGAGACGCAGGAGATCCCAGGAAATCGACGCGGGTTCAATCCCACGGAAGACCCCTTGGAGGAGGCAATGGCAACCCACTCCAGTATGCTTGCCTGGAGAATCCCATGGACAGAGGGGCCTGGCAGGCTACAGCCCATAGCGCAAAGAGTCAGACACGGCTGAGCAACTAAGCACGCACACCGTGAAGATGGTGTTAAAGGTGAGGGTTTGGCCATTCGGGGGAATAACTCAGTTTTCCTGAGTCTCTTCTAAATATACATTTTTTTTTTTTTTTTTTTACTTTTTACTTTTTTAACTTTTGTTTTATTTTCTCCTGTTACTCTGTCTCATGTCAGGTTACGTTTTAGACCAGCAAAAAGAACCTAGAAGGATAGAGGAAAATTTCCACCTCCCTGACACATACATACAACAGATGCTTGTTGAATATCTCCGATGTGTTCCATAACATCATCTTATGGAAAAACCCTAACAAACTTTTTTGGCCAACCCAGTATCATGCCCGATAGTGGCTGTTGCCCTTGGGGGACCTACTTGGTGCCAACTATTGTTTTAAGCATCTCATATGAACTAATTTGTTCGGCTCCCTTTACAGCCGATGAGGTGGATACCGTCGTCTCCTTTTATGGGCATGCTGAGGTACAGAGAGGTTGAGAAATCTGTGAAAGGTCCACAACGAGAGGTTGAAAAAATTGTAAACGTTCCACCACTAGCTAAGTTGTATTATCCCCAAATTCATCTAGTTTTCGTTGAAGTCTTAACCCCTCGGGATGTGACTGTTTGGACTTCGGGTCCTAAGAGGAGTAATGAAAGTAAAAATGAGCTTATCAGGTTTTCTTAGAAGAAGAGGAGGTTAGGACCCTCAACATACTGTTGCGTGAGGACACAGGAGAAGATGTCCCTCAAGAATCCAAGGAAGAAGCCTCAGAGAAGACTCACCCCGCTGACACCTTGATCTTGGGACTTCCAGCCTCCAGAATTGTGAGACAATTTCTGTTGTGTGAGCCGCGCATCTGTGTTCCTTTGTTATCCAGTCCAAACAGACTGACGCAGAGATGCAGAGCCTGGATGTGGATCCAGGCAGCTTAGAGTGCCTGTCATAACCACCAAGCTCTCTCCACCAAGCTCTGCTCTAGGCATCCTAGCACCTAACTAAGCCTCCCTCCTTGTGGTCATCAGAGAGACCGATGGGACTTAGAAATAGAACACCATTCTTCTTCTTAAAAATTTTTATTTATTTAATTTTGGCTGCTCTGGGTCTTCATCACAGTGTGCAGGCTTTCTCTATTTGTGGGATGGGGGCTCTCTAACCATGGCACGTGGGCTTAGTTGCCCCATGGCATGTGGGATCTTAGTTTCCCTACCAGGAGCTGAACCCGCGTACCCTGCCTTGGAAGGCAGATTCTTAACCACTGGACCACCAGGAAAGTCCCTCAGAATAACATTCTTAATCCATGATTTAGTGTTACTAATGGCATCCCTATGTATCCCATGAAAGAAACCATCGCCAGGACTGCCAGGGTGTATGGATCTCACTTTGGGAAGTATAAACTGGACCAATTAGGATCAGCCTGGGTCCCTGACAACCCACAGGCCCCAGTTCCCTAGTGGTCGGCTCTCTCAGGCTTTTGCAGGATAGCTGAGCATCTTCAGAGTCTCCAGACTGGCACTTATCTCTACTGATCTGCATGAGCTTGACCACCAAAAGCCGTCTCTCTCTGGGATCCCGCCATATGGACCGGCCCCTGTGTGACCTCATGGAGTAGGGCAAGGCTTCTCAGTCTAACGTGCATCTTCTGGAGATCCTGCTTCAGTTTGGCCTGGGCGGGGCCTGAGACGCTGCATCTCTGACAAGCTCCCAGGTGATGTTGATGCTGCTGGTGGGGAGGGAGGGTGACTCAGGATCTGCTCATGTGAAGACTCAACAGATGCTATGGGTCCCTGCCATGCACCAGAAGTCAGTGGTTGAAGAGAAGGTTACTCCCCCTGGGAATGGGAAAGTTTAGAAATCATTTTCAGAAAAAAACAAAACATCTCCTTACTTAATCTACCAAAGGGCTCATTTGCAAGTTTTCTGACCCCCAAATCTGGGATTTGCCATGAAAGAGGTCATGGAGTTAGCTGGTTCTAAGCCATAGGACCAGGGTCTAGTAGACTTTCACACTCCTGAAGCCAAGAGTAAGACTGGGAGCCGTGGCTTAAGATCTGCAGAGTGATACAGAATTGAGGTGAGCTGGGGAGGCCCCTAGAGCTGCGAGGGGAGGGGATGAACCAAAACGGATGAGTAGTCAATGCCCTCTCCTTCTCTGAGAGTCTTACATTCTGAGTTCTGACATTCCACACTCCAATTCATCGCATGATCCTGGACAAGATTTGAGCATTCATTCCAGAATCTTCCAACTCCTTCCTCAAGGATCACCCACTTTCCAGGATCAAAAGACACTTCTTCAGAGAGAGCTTCCTTTCCTAGATCCCCATGGCTATTCTGTCTGATACAACTCCTTCCCCTCGTCTGTTGTTAGACTGTCTTACAATTTTTTTTTATACTGTGATCACTGATTTTTTTTTTCACTTCCTTAATAGCAATTACCACACCTTGAAATTACATGTTTGTTTATTTACTTATTTATCTCATGGCCCCTCTACCAAATTGTACCTTCTACTGGGTTGAGGACCATGTCGTTTTCATCCATCCATATCGTTTGTCTCCCAGCACTGTATGGAGCCTCGCCCTTGAGAGGTCTTAGATAAATAGTTGTTGGATGAAGAAATAAGGACACCACCACTTCTGAACTTTAACATACATATGATTCATCTGGGGATTTTGTTAAAATGCAGATTCTGATTCAACTGGTCTGGATGGGGCCTGAGAGTCTGCCTTTTTTTTTTTGGCTGCTCTGGGTCTTCGTAGCTGTAAGAGTGCTTTCACTAGTTGTGGTGAGCGGGGGCTACTGCAGTTGCAGTGAGCGGGCTTCTCATTGCAGTGGCTTCTCTTGTTGCAGAGCCCTGGCTCTAGAGCGCAGGCTCAGTAGTTGTGGCACAGGGGCTTAATTGCCCCAAGGCATGTGGGATCTTCCCGGACCAGGGACTGAACCCTGTGCCCTGCATTAGCAGGCAGATTCTTAACCACTGGACCACCAGGGAAATCCCAAGAGCCTGCATTTCTCAGAGGTTCCCAGAGGCTGCTCAGGCTGCTGGTCTGCGGACCATGCTGTAAGTAGCAAGGACCCAGGGAAAGTCTGTCCTCATCATCCATGCAGCCCACCATCCACTGCCCCTTCCTCATTGCTCAGTACCCGAGGAGAGGTCTCAGAAGCAAGGAAGGGGCTACTGAAATCCAAGGAGGATTAATAACGAAGTAGAGGAAATTCCAAGGAGCTCAGGATTAATGATGGTGCAGATGCTTAGCTGAGCGCAGCACACCAGGCTGACAGCTTACATGACTTGGATTGTCTAGACCTGGGAGAGCTGGACGAGGATGGTCTTAGGATCACTCCCAGCAAGGAGCTAGG
Source organism: Redunca redunca (assembly GCA_006410935.1). Lineage (NCBI taxonomy): Eukaryota > Metazoa > Chordata > Mammalia > Artiodactyla > Bovidae > Redunca > Redunca redunca. The sequence goes on from SJYQ01003473.1 coordinate 194,377, forward strand.
CTGTTTCAGGTCTGGAAAACCTAATCCTTGCCGTACCAGCTTATCTCCACTCTCAATGCCAAGTTCACCGTGTACATCCCAGCAGTATGACACACCTGACCTGGATGTTTCAGTGGTGGGTGCTCCACATTGCCTTGGTGACAATACCTGTCCCCCCCCCCACCAAATCACTCACACATAGTGCTCTCCAGCAGTGGGGAGATGCGCAGCTCTCCTGGGACCCACCTCTGTCGGAAGGTAAGATGGCCTTCCATCAGCCAAGAAAACCTTTCGCAAAAGGATGTCATCTCACACGTGACTAGGGTGTTGGGAAACCTGATGTTCAATCTGATGCTCAGTGACTATGACCATATTTGGTTAAAGGACTAATGCAGAGTTTCTCAAGCTGTGGTCCACATATGACCAGCATCAGAAACATTTTGCAGTTGGGGATTGGTGAAAGACCTTGTTAAATATGCAGATTTTGGGGTTTCACCATCAGACCTACTGTTGCAGCACTTCTAGAAGCGGGAGTGGGGGGTGTGGAATTTTCACGGTTCGTAGGTTCTCCCAGGTGATTCATGTGTGCTGTCTCCTTTCAAACTCAATGGGCTCATATATCTGCTTCCTTCTCAGTCTGTGTACTTTTTATTTCCTTTTGTGTCAGTTCTATTGTGTGTGTGTCTTTGATCGTCAAGCTACCTTAAATCCCTTTGGAAACCAAATAAGTAGAGTAAATACACGAGGCTTCAAATGTGACCGGGTGTCCCAGGGAACCAGCCCTGCCCCTTTGATGCTCTTCTTGTCAGTGAATCTACCATCAAAGCTAAGCTCACACAGAAGCTGCCCAATGAGCCTTCCTTTATACCTGAATTGAGCCAACTGGTCCCTGTGTCTTTAGGAAACATCTTCAGCTCTTCAGGAAACATCTGCACCCTTGGACACGCCAATGGATCAAGCCAAGCCCTTCACACTGGCTCAAGAGAAGTGTCCGTTATAAGTGAGCCCCAGACCCCTCAGATTTCTATGTAAGATTACTTTTTACAGCTCTCTGAAGGGGCTTCTGAGTCTCGTTTGGGTTATTCTTCTCCCAAACCCAGCATCATTCTAAAGTAGGAGTAAATTCTTGGGTTACAAGTTACTATCATTTCTCACCTCTTAATCTCTCTGCCTGAGCCCACTCTCATCACCCCCCAACCTTCTCCACACAACAGTCAACCAGAGCTTTCCTGGCTCAGTGGTAAAGAATCCGCCTGCCAATGCAAAGGACACCAGTTTTGATCCTTGGTCCAGGAAGATCCCACATGCCTAAGAGCAGCTAAGCCCGTGTGCCATGACTACTGAGCTGGCACTTTAGAACCCATGGGCCGCAACTACTGAGTCCACGTGATGCAACTATTGAAGCCCGTGCACCCAAGAACCTCTGCAAGAGAAGCTACCACAATGAGAAGCCCCTGAACTGCAACAGAATAGCCCCTCTTCACGGCAACTAGAGAAAGCCTGCGTGCAGCGATGAAGACCCACCACAACCAAATAATTAATAAGCAAACCTTAAAAACATAAACACAATCAAACCACCTCACTACTGCCTTAAAACCTTCAACTGTCCTCATCACTCCTAGAATGAAGTCCCCAAACTACCTTAGCCCAACTGCCTTCCCAACCTCATCCTCACATCCCCCCTTCCCAGCCACACTGGCTTCTCTCAGACCCTCCTACCTACCACCTTCCCACCCACAGGGCCTTTGATCGTGCTGCTTCCTCCCTCCCCTTTTGTCCAGCCAACTCCTAGCTACCGTTCAGCACCACCTCCTCAGGGAAGCCCTCCCTGATATTTCTGTCTGGGTCAAATCCTGTTACTGCAGGCTCAAAAAGCACCATTTTCCTTGTCCCTCATAGCACACGTCACATTTGTTTGTGGTTGCTTAATTGTAGTAAGGGTGCTTGTGCACCCCAGTTTCCATAGGTCAGTTCTTATTTATGACTATTGTCCCACTGGAATTATCATAGCCTCCCTTTCTAGTTAGGGAGGTTGGGATGGACATGTACCCACTACTATATTTAAGATGGATAACCAACAAGGACCTACTGTATAGCACAGGGAACTCTGCTTAATGTTATGTGGCAGCCTGGATGGGAGGGGCATTTGGGGGAGAACGGATACATGTATATGTATGGCTGAGCCCCTTTGCTGTTCATCTGAAACTATCACAAGTCATTGTTAATCGGCTATACTCCAACATAAAATTAAAAAATAGCATCCCTTTCACTCTTAAGGGTCTTCCCTGGTGGCTCAAATGGTAAAGAATCTGCCTGCAATGCAGGAGACCTGGGTTCAATCCCTGGGTTGGTAAGATCCTCTGGAGAAGGAAATGGTAACCCACTTCAGTATTCTTGCCTGAAGAATTCCCATGGACAGAGGAGCCTGTCTGGCTACAGTTCATGGGGTCACAAAGAGTTGGGCAACTGAGTGACTAACTCTTTTTTTCACTCTTAAAAGTGTCTTACTTCAGATGACCAATTATATGGCTGTCCCCATGACAGCCCACCGCACCAGACTGTATGCTCTCTGAGGACGTTGCTCATCCTTGCACTTGAGAGAGCCAGGCAGAGCCGGCATGGCTATTGATGACCTACCCTTGATACTGACATAGCATCACTCCCACCATGTTCTGTTGGTTCAATAGATGAGCCCTAACTCTTAATGATCTGAGTATTTTAAAGAATTTGCAGACAAGTCTTAAAACCCCCACATATCTCCAAAGACTTGAATTTCATTCACTAATTCATTTGTCAAATATTTATGGATTCTGGTGCTCCTGCCTCTTGTCAGTAGTTTGGGCACAAGAGTTCCTAGCTGAGAGTTAAGGGGTGAAATCTAGACTGTTCACTAAGCCAATATGCCTGGCTTGGAGTTGTATCTGCTTGGAGGAAGGAGCATTTTTTTCTCCCCTTTGTATGAAGGTGACCTCTTTATGGGCTTCTGTGGTGGCTCAGATGGTAAAGAATCCGCCTGCAAAGTGGGGGACTGGGGTTTGATCCCTAGAGCAGGAAGATCCCCTGGAGAAGGGAATGGCTACCTGCTCCAGTATTCTTGCCTAAATCTATGGACAGAGGAGCCTGGTGGGCTACAATCCATGGGGTTGCAAAGTCAGTACCGACTGAGCAACTAACATATACACTATGGCCCTCTTTATACCAAGCTGTATGTGCCGAAAGGATGCCTTTTAAAAATCACCAGGTTGGAAGGGGCACTTTTTCTGATTTTCATAAAAGTGCTGTAAAGACTAGCAGAGACCCTGACTGGTCATCTGTGACGTGTCAAACACGAATGAAAAAGCCACGGGCAAGACAAGAGATGGCCTCTGCTCTTGGAGACCTCATGTTCTATCGGGGAGTGAAGACAATGAATGAGAAAGCACATAAATAAAAAATTAACAAATACAATTGCAGATTATAAACAGTGTGAGGGGAAAAAAGTCCTGTGTCTGAGCACCTTCTCTGTGCTGGTTGCAGGAGGCAGAGGCTGAACACCAGGCTGCTTTATCCAGGGCATCAACCTCCCAGGGGTGGTCATGCAGGGGAGCAAACAGAAATGGGCTGTGTTCAGAAGGAGTCCTATCCCAGGTAAGGAGGGAATTCCAGACTATTCAGGTATAAGAACTTGCCGATCAAGAAGTGCCCAGAATGGTTTAAATACCTTCTTGCCCAGAAGCATCGAATGGACATGAATTTCTGGGTCTCCTCCTGTCCTGTCACTCTTTGAATTTTGAACTGCTGGACCATGAGTGTGGTGTGCAAGTGTATGCCTATGTGTGTGTGTGTGTGTGTGTGTGTGTGTGTGTGTACCTTCTGTTGGAAATAGAAGGCACCCCTATTTCTCTATACCCAAAGATTCCTAAAGACTTGTAAGCCCGGCTTCAGTTCTGAGGTTGGAGTTGCCTGGCTGGTTGACAGTCACTCAGCTGAGGGGAATGTGTCCATGGTTTTACAGCCTAAGAGACAAGCCACATACACAAACATACCCATCTTAGAAAGCAAAGCAAAACAAAAACTCATATCAGTGTCAAGCACAATAGTGAGTGCAGCTGACTGGGGCTGGTTAGTAAGTTCCAGGGAGCAAAGGTTTTTTTGACCAGCTTGTTCCCTGCTGTCTTCCCAGTGCCTAACACACCGACGAGTCACAGCAAGTACACTTTAAGCAAATGATTGGAAAAATATTGTTTTCCTGAGCAATTGCTTGGCAGAAAGGAAGGAAAGGATGTTTTTTTAAGAAACATTAAAAGTATTTAGAAAAGCACAAAGGATGCTCTCATAGACTGCAGGAATAATATTTATGATTGTACTTAAGATCCCAGGAAAACAAGAGCGCACCCTGGGACACTATTAGCAACAGGAACTGTTTTCTTCCTTTTCCTTCTTGGTGCCCAACGGTACTCCGTCTTTTCAGAAGATGGGCCAAGAGAACTGGCCTTTATGCACCTTGTGTGTTGGGAGGCACATGGCGACTTGCTTTCGAACCTGCCCAGAACATCCCCTGGGCCATCCTGGACTCCAGATGCTTGGGTGGTAATGGCATGGGTGGTGGGAGCAAACTCCCACGCTTCCTGTTAGTCTTTCTGACTGTATTTCAGGCAAATTCAAACCTGGGAGCCCTCTGAAGCTCTGTCCCTGGGGTGCCAAGACTCCTGCTGCAAACTAGAAGTGCAGTCAAGCAGCCAGACATTTTTGGATCTCAGTGCCAAATATTCCTATAATGGGAAAAACTCAGACTCAACCCTCAGGTTCTGCTCACAGTACATTTGTGTTCATTACATGGTGGAAAAAAGACATGAAAGACATGAAAGTCCCAAACAGCATGAGTGTGCTCAGTCGATAAGTTGCATCTGACTCTTTGAGACCAAATGGACTGTAGCCTGCCAGGCTCCTCCGTCCATGGAATTTTCCAGGCAAGAATACTGGAGTGTGAGTCCATTTCCTGCTCCAGGAAATCTTCCCCACCCAGGGATCGAACCTCCATCTCCGGCATTGGCAGGTAGATTCTTTACCACTGAGCCACCTGGGAAGCCCAACAGCATGGAATGGGTAACATTTCCAGAGGTTTGGAGATTCTATGGCTCTTGTCTCTGGTTATCAGCCATCAGTCAAATGGACAATATTTGTCTTGTGAATTCTTGCACTGGAAGGAAATTTGATGATAAAGAGAAGGGGTGGGACCCAGAGCTCCAAGGTTTAAGTGGGAGGACATGAGGACTTGTTTCTCTGCTGGAAACCATTGTTTCCATCCTGCCCCCAACCCTGTCTGCGGAGGTGGGCGACAGGGAGGAAATGGTCTCCAGAGAGTGTATTTCTCAGCTACGTACTCTGGGAATTCAGATTTCCTGAATCTCTAGACAGCAGGCATGAAAGGGCTTTTCCCAGATGTCTGTCTGTGGCAAGACGGGCAGGCAACCGAGCCCCATCTAGAAGTGCTGATGACAGGATCTGGTTTGCAGGACCCTACTCCATATCTGGAAGAGGAGCCAAGAGAAAATGTTGCTTGCTAGGCCTTTGGATGTGCTTGTTATATTCCTACACTGAGAAGCATTTAGCACTGTAAGCCGAATGCAAAGATAGAGTTGGACCCTGAGGGGTGAATGACTTGCCAAGACAACAAGGTTAGTGGGAGATGTTTTTGCTGCTTGGCTTCATGACTTGCTTTGCCAATGAAATGTGAGCATGTAGAAGCTTTTAATAGCCAGTGAGTGGTTCATCCTCTTTTCTTCCCAATTCCCTGAGACCAGCAGTGGTCCTTGTAGAGGCTGCTCCATCTGCCTGCCTCTGGAAGTAAAGTTGATACAGACTCACGGTCAAAATCAATCCAGAACGGACATATATTATGATCAAGATATATCAATACTTTGGACATCGCTGGTGGTTCAGTGGGTAAGACTCTGTGCTCCCAATGCAGGGGGGACGCAGGTTCGATCCCTGGTCAGGGAACTAGATCCCATATGCTACAGCTAAAGAGTTCGCATGCTGCAACTAAAGATCCTGCATGTTGCAACTAAGACCTGGCACTGCCAAATAAATAAAAATAAATCAATCAGTATTTTAAAAATGGGTAGCAGAACCTGAAAACACTCAAGCCAGAAAGACACGCAACAGGTCACTAAGTTTTCAACTACTTTCTATCTCCACCCCTGAACCAGCGCTCCAGCCTTATCCATGTTCTTTCATGCCTTCAGATATCTTCCTTACGTTTCTCTCTCCCAACATGAGATGATCCTTTGATCAACCAGCTACAGCTGGGAAACTGACAACCAGGATGCCCCAGTGATGTGCAAGAACAGACATCATTTCTCATTTACACGTCCGCAGCATGGCTGGAGCACTTCTGCGTCCCACGTGGAAGTTCTGCAGGTCACGTAGGGAGCCGCTGCTCCCATGTACATTTTTCAGGGGCCAATGGACTACTGGAGGTTTATTCTGCTCAAACAAATGGCAAAAGCACAGAAGGGCAAGCCCTACCACTCAGACACGTTTCCAGCCTTTGCCTGTGTTGAGTCTGCTAATATCTCATTGGCCAAGGCCAGTCACGTGGCTTAACTCAAGGCCAAGGGGGTTAGTACGCTCTACTAGCCAGGAGATTACAGCTGCAGTGTGGGTATACTGCTCTACAGTGGGGTGAAGAATTGGGACCCAGAACTCAATCGAACACACTCTTACTTCCCCCCTACACCATGCTGAAGTTTCAAACTTACTACTGAAACACCAGGAATGGGGATACAGTGGGTATGACGTAGGCTTCGGCCTCTGCTTTTCCTGGAGAGACAGGTGTGTATTTACTGATTTAATAGTTACTTTTTCATATTATTTTGGCGGTGCTGGGTCTTCGTTGCAGCTTGTGGGCCCTTTGTTGCAAAGCACGGGCTTCTCTATTCTCTAGTTGTGGCACGTAAGCTGAGTTGCCTCACAGCATGTGGGATCTTAGTTCCCTCCCCAACCGGGGATCCAACCGGCATGCCCTGCATTGGAAGGTGGATTCTTAACCACTGGACCACAGGGAAGTCCCCAGGTGTATATTTAAAGAGAGAAAAAAACTAAGAGGTGCAAGTAGCAGGTAAATTGCTCAGGCAGGTGGGGCTCTGGAGAAGGTTTGGAAACAAGTGAGAGATGCAACCCATCATTCCTTTCTCTGGTCCTAGAGAAGCATCTTGGTGCCTGGCCAGGTTCTTCCCTGTGTGGGGCATGCCCTGCGGGCAGGCAAATGGGAGGTGTTTTTTGGTGACAGGAGGAGGCGGCATTGTCCAGCTTTGAGTCACAGAGTGAGAACGTATCCTCTTTGCCAATGATCTTGCAGTAGTTCTGATGACAAGACAAAGTCTCCTGAGCTAGCTTGACTCTACCACCTGTCTTACACTTGCTGATCTCCCTTTTTAACAGATCCTAAACCCCAGGCTCATAGACTCTTTCGGGCAACAGTATTTGGTTGGAAGGTACTAACACTGTTTTCTCTGGGTAGTGTTTATATTTGCAAGCTTGTCTTCTATTTTTGGTGGTTGGGCATTGGTTTCCTGTTTACCATACGACACAGGGCTTCCTTTTTTAAAAATAAATATAGTTAGATAAACAGAGTTGATTGAAAGAAAAATATTAAGTGAATACTGGTTCAGTTGGCCTGTGGATATGGCGGAAATCATGGAGAGTGTTTTGTAAATAGCGATATAGTGGGAGGAAGAGAGTGAGGTTTGCTACAGTCAGAGTGGGTTCAAATTCACACTCCGTCTCTCAGATAGGGCCTTTGGGTGAGCTAGTTAGGTAGCTCCTCTGAACTCCAGTGTCTTTATGGGCTGTTGGGTCATGTTCATGATAGAGTTCGTGGCACAGTGTGAGGCCTCAGCAAATGGCAGAAACACGCCTCTCCAGCCTGTACCTGGACTGTCCATTCTGGGAGAGCCTTTGGGTTTTTCTGTCCCCCAGGTAGCCACGGGATAGGCAGGCATCAATGCTCCTGCTGATGGTGGGCCCTGCACAGACCCCCTCTGCAGCAGCCAGACCCCCTCTCCTCCCCTTTTACGTGGGACCTCAGTTCACATGGACACATTCCTGGCCCCTTGCCAGCCCCACAAAGAATCTCTTGCTTGGGAGATGAAAGTCTTGATTAGTCACAGAATTTCAAAATGAAAAGAAATGTGGGATGTCAGACA
>SJYQ01003474.1:0-65420 GCA_006410935.1 Redunca redunca
GAAAAAGAATGGATACTTGTATGAGTATAACTGGATCACTTTGCTGTACAACCGTAACACATCATTGTTAATCAAATATAAAACAAAATGAAATTTTTTTAAGTGTAACCAGGATGAAACTTATGTCATTGTTCCTTTGCATGGTTTTGTGAATGGCAGTTTTACTACATATTATTTATCCTTTATTTCTTAATGAAGATGGAGGCAGGTTGAGTTTTATGAAGGCACTTTTTTCAGGTGCCATAGGGACAGATCATAAGTGAAAAAGAAGGGGACAGTAGAGGATGAGATGATTGTATGGCATCACCAACTTAATGGATTTGAATTTGAGCAAACTCTGGAAGATAGTGAAGGACAGGGGAGCCTGACATGCTGCAGTCCGTGGGTTCACAAAGAGTCAGACACGACCTAGCAACTGAACAGCTAATACAAATTAAATCCCATTAAATTTGTTAGACATTAGATTTTAACAGTGTAAATACACTGTTGGAAATTATACCTTTTTGTTTACGGTATGCCAAATGCTTTACCTATAAAAACTTAGATTTTCTAAATGCAACACTATATGGTAGTACTATTATTAATGACCTTTTATGGATGAAGAAAACACTTGGAGAAGTTAATTTGCTGAACCCAGTTCTCCCTAACTACAGAGCTACACTGTAGACCACTGTGAAATAGTGTCTCTCTATAGATAAATTTTTTAAAAGTTGACTTAAAGTATTGATGCTCCGTAAACATTTAAATTTTTTGTTTTGTGGCTAATGGTTTTGAAATTTTCTCCACTGCTGCCCACCTTCAACTCCTAGACCTGTATTAGGGATTTTTTTCCTTAAAGTGATTCAGCTCTTTGACATAAAAAGGAGTAAAAGATACTGAAAGTCAGTTACAACTTAGTAACTAATCCTTTTTTAATGGGGAAGGAAATGGCAACCCACTTCAGTTTTCTTGCCTAGGAAATGCCATGAACCTCAGAGGAGCCTGGCTGGGCTACAGACCATGGGGTCAGACAGGACTTAGTGACTGAACAACAATCCTCTTTAAATAATGTTTGCTATAATGTAATTTTGTGTGTTCTTAAAGTTTTCCTAAAAAAGAAACATGTTGCTGAGAGCTCTGATTGGTAATGAATTGTTGCAACAAATGTCACCCTGTATTAAGGCATTGTTCCAGTTGCATAATCCATCAGACAGTTACTCTAAGAAAGTGGCTGCCCTCCATGACATCTAATTAACACGTATATAATTGGGGAGTGCAGGTTGGTCATTCACTCACAGTATGAAACTTCTAAGGTTAGAAGCATAATACACGTCCACCAACCTCATTTAATAACCGAGTTCTGCTTTGTCATGTTGGTTTGGCCCCTCAGTGGTAAGGCATTCCAGTCCATTAATTACCCACTGAATGAAGTCATTTATTTGCAGAAGTTGGATTTAAACTTTGGAGGGTTGCCTTCTCAAATTAATATGTCAGATTGTGGTGAACTAGTATATATCATTCATTGTTTGGGGACTTTTTTATCCCTTAACCTTTTATTTCTAACTAGAATAGTTGTAATTCTTTTAATGTGTCCTCATTTCTCTTGTGAAATATAAATATCAACTGTTGGTTTCCTTCTTTTAAGTTGCCAGGAAAATTACATTTCTGATTTTAACTGTTACCTACTTCTAGCTCATCAAACAACATAATGAAGATGTTTTAGAGTATAAAAGAAGAAATGGGTTGGAATAAACTTTTGAAATACTAAAACAGTAAGTATACAATTTTACAGGATGAACAAAAGATGCAGGATAATTTGACCTCTTTAAATGTGTTTTGCTTGTTATTTTATCAGGTTTATACTTTTCAGCACCTATATTCCTGTGTTTGAAAAATTTATGAATTTTTAGTACCTGGTTCAGATGCCTCTTAGCATAGTCATTTTTAACCATTATGCTTTGACTGCATTCAAAGGAAGTTGTGCTTAAGAGTGAAACCGAAATCATATTTTCTTAAATTTAATAGTGCTGTACACAGTGCCTTTCTAGCACTTAGGACAAGTTATCATTGCTTGTGTATGACTTTCTTAATATGTCTTTGTCATATACCACATGAGTGTAAAATTCGATGAAAACAGGGCATTCAATTGTTAAAAAAAATTTTTAAATGCATGATGATTTTGTTATGATTGTCACTACAGCTAATACCTAGTTGGACAATTCATAATAAAACTTAGCTATGTATATGGGTGCCATATTTCTGAAAAAGAAATCCTGTATTGAGCCTTTTGTAAAAGGAAAAATCACTTTTCTAAATCTCAGCTTTCGTGGATTAAGTTGATTAAACTAGGTAACTTAGATCTGCTGGATAATAAAATTTAATCACTAATACTTATCACCTTGCCCACTTCGCTGCTTCAGTCAACCAGTCAAGAGAAATATGAAATAGGTATTTAAATTGAAACCAGATGCTTTTGCTACTCCTGTAGTTGGGATGAAAAAAAATGTTTTTTGCTAAAACTTAGATGAAAATGAGGAGTTGATATTTTTTTGTGGATTTGGTTTTTAAACTTGCCCTGCTGCTATAAAATGAATTATTCAAAATGGTCTAATTTTAATATTATTTCTGCTGGTTAATGCTATAGCTTTCTTTTCTTTTTTTCATTATAGGTGTGTTCCATATAGTGATTATAGCAGTTCCTCTGGATTCATGAATCTGTTGAGTTGTAAACGTGAGAGAAAGAATTACGTGTGAATATATGTCGAGTCAGCAATTGTGTTTTACATAATTAAATTAAAAAATACTTCTGTATTCTTCAGATTATATATATTGTGACAATGTATAGAATGTCAGTTCTAAGGTAAATTATTAAAAGTATTTTAATGTGGAATGTGCCATCTGATAATAGGGTCAATGATAATCAAGGACACATGGGTAAGAAAACTTTTTAAGGATATAGATTTTTAAAAAGTCACTGCTGGAGGATTTACTCCTTATATCAACTTTTAATTTCTAATCAAAGCATTTACTCTTTAGTGATCAGGGTGGTAGAGCTACTCCTATTCTATTGTCTAAAATACAAAAGAACCCAAATACTGTTTTCTTCTAGAGGAGAAAGTGAAGGTGAATCCTCTCCAGAAAGAGTTTCTTCTGACTCCATTTCCCTGAATTTGGGTGACTTTCATTTGGGTAACAGTTTTCACACCTATATGGCCACACAGTCTGTGGCCTCTTTTTGCTAACATGAATTTTATCCAGTGAATAGCAGACTAATTCAAAAAGTGAGGGAGGCAGGGTTGGTGGAAGTTAATAGACACAAATTAACAAACACATCATTTATCCCTCATCAGAACCCTTTCTTATGAATCAGTTAAAATTTCTTTATCTGCCATTTCACTCCATTCTGATGTTAAATAGAAAGTTTGATTGACTTTGTGTGTTTCTGGGGCTCTGGCCAGCACTTATTCTGGGAGATTGATTGCTCAATGTCTTTGGAAGTTACTTCCAAACATAAATTGATAGTTAAATTATTTCAGAATAAGTGTTTAATCCAACTTCAGTGAAAGACCAAATAAAATAGTAACTATTAGCATTTGTCAGTTCAGAGTTTTAGCTGGTAGAAGTGGAAAGGACCTTAGGGGTCATATAGACCAATTTCATAATTTTACATGTGCAAAAACCAGAGGCAAAAAGTCATTTGCCCAGCATCAATGGAAAGTAGAATAATGGATCCTTAAAGATGACCAGCTCCTATTCGCTGGAGTTTGTGTATATGTTAGGTTATATGGCAAAGGGGAATTAAAGTGGCATATGGAACTAAATTTGCTAATCAGACCTACAGATAGATTATCCTGGATTATCTGGCTGGGCCCGATGTAATCACAAGGGTCCTTATAAGTGGAAGAGGGAGGCACCAGAGTGTGTCAGAGTAATGTGATTGGAGAAGGTTTCAGTCAGCTGTGGCTAGCTTTGAAAAGGGAAGAGAGCTAAGGAATGGAGAAGGCAAAGAACTTCTCCCCTGGAGCCTCCAGAAAGGAACTCAGCCTTGCTGACACCTTGATTTTAGCCCAGTGAGACCCATGTTGGATTTCTCACCTACAGAAATATAAGATGATAAATTTTTGTTGTTTTAAACCACTAAGCCTGTTAACAGCAGCAGTAGGAACCCATTATTGTCACATCGTATTGGACCAAGAAGTTGGGTACCAGCTCCCAATTCAAAGAACTTTAAAAGAATCACTTAAAATTCACATCCCTAAAGGAAGCAGAAAACTCTAAGACACTAAATTCTGGAAGCTGATAGCCTCAGTTGGAAATAAAATACAGCTTTAATAAGCAGGATCTACTGTACATCAGGCCTTGAAAATATTGCTACCCTGTGTGGACTTTGATCTTGATTGTGCCAGTGTAACCACATGGAGAGCCATCCTGAAGACGGGCTGTCCAAAAGAATCATCTGCAGCGATGGAAATGTTCTGTCTGTGCTAACCAATGCAGGAGCCCCTACTTCCATGTGACTATTGAGTGTTTATTTCATTTTCATTATTTTAAATAGCCACATGGGGCTGGTGGCTGCAGTATTGAACGATAGAGGTGCGGATTCTGAGTAACACCTCCTAGAGTTGTGCCACACAGGGGCACTGGTAGAAGATGGTTTCTAAACTGTTGAAACCTAACTCAAATTATATTAAACTAACAAAAATTAAGAGGCTACAGAATTGACTCTAAGACTCCCTTAACAGGCATGCACCTGTGCCCAGGAATAATTGAGGCCTGGAACTCAAACGTCATCAAGACTTTTGGTCTTGGCTCTGCTGTCTATCTGCTTTATTGCCTTTGCACACAGACCTTCTCTTCCCCAATTCACATTCTAAAGAGAAAGCCACAGTCAATAGCCCCCGGATTTACACCTCAGTTTAAGAGAGAACCTGAACTGAACAAGAATCATTTTGATACTGAATACCTAAGAGAAACTTGGCCAAATGACAGTTCCTTTAGCAATAACATAAAAGAACTTCCATAAAAAAGATGCAGGCAAAATCACATGTCCAATGCTGTCAAGTTTTTTAGGTCAGAATCAGACTTTTTTTTTTTTTCAGATTTAGTATCTGTGAGATAGTCATTTAAATTATTTTCTTAAGTTGCAGTAGAAAAAAAAAAAAAAAGCTTTATGAGCTTAGTTTTAAGAAGTTGCGGTTTATGTTTTGGCCCCAAAAAGATAAGTGAAGTCCTGACCCCCAGTATCTCAAAATGTTACCTTGTTTGGACATAGGTTTGCAAATGAGTGTACTGGAGTAGTGTGTGTGCTTAGTTGTATCCACCAGGCTCCTCTGTCCATGGAAATTTTCGGGCAAGAATACTGGAGTGGGTTGCCATTTCCTTCTCTGCAGGACCTTACCCACCCAGGGATTGAACCCACGTTTCCTGTGAGTCCTGCATTGCAGGAGGATCCTTTATCCACGGAGCCATTGGGGAAGCCCTTTGTAAAATGGATCCTTAATCCAATATGAGTGATGCATTTCTAAGAAGAAAAGAAGCAGAGAAGATAACCTTAAATGAGGGAGGCAGAGATTGGAGTGATGCGTCTGTAAAGCAGAGATGACTGGTAAACATCAGGAGCTGGAAGAGGCAAAAGGGGATTCTTGCCTACAGGTTTCATGCATTGATTTCAGACTTCTAACCTCCAGAACTGTGAGAGAATAAATTTTGTTGTTTTAAACCATCCAAGTTTGTAGTCATTTGTTTTGGTAACCTTAGGAAAATAATATGGAAATGGTAGGGAATGTCTTGTTTTCTTTTACTACAGAAGAGAAAGTGAGTAGATGAGAGGAGTGCTGAGGAACCGCCAAGAAAAATTACCATCTTGATTACCCTTTCTCCATTTTATTGAAATATTTTAGGCCATTAAAAGGGTGCTTCTCAGCACCTTCTCAATTGCTTGCCAGTTTGTCTTCCTAGATACTTTTTTTAAAAGTATTTATTTCTTTGGCTGCACAGGAGTCTTAGTTGTAGCATGCAGCATCTTTAGTTGGAGCAGGGATTGACACCACCCCGTGCTTTGGGAGCACAGAAGTCCACCACCAGGGAAGTCCCCCCTATATTCTAAATTGTTTCACCATATATCCATATTGATCTGTTGAAAGTACAAGTTATAGCCTAGGGATTTAATACCAAGAAAAACAAAGCTGTTTCTAGCTTTCTATGGAATCTAGGAAGTCAGTCTTTGAAAATTGCCTTTAATTATATGGAACTTAAGCCTTGAATAAATATTAATATTGTCAGTAGAGGATTCTTAGAATATGTTTTCAAAATTAATATTGTCAACAATCACAATTAGGCGGAAATCATTAGACAAACCAATATAACTCCAACCCTAGATTCTTGTTTTCCCAACAAGACCAAGAAAAAATGTCAAGGATGTACTCAAGGGCAGCATTATAAACAATGTGACTAACAGCTGGGAAACTTGTCTGAGTCTTACAGAGTCATCTGTAGCAAAGACCTACTATTAAAATTCTCTTGGGGTTCTGGAGAAACAGCTTGCTATAGAATGAATTTGACAACCCACAGGCATGTCCTCTCTTGGGAAGTATTTCATCAAGATGTGAAAAGAGGCTGGCATCAAAATGGAAAGCCACATATCCTCCAAGAGCAGTAGTTCAGTTCAGTTGCTCTCTCGTGTCCGACTCTGCGACCCCATGAATCGCAGCTCGCCAGGCCTCCCTGTCCATCACCAACTCCTGGAGTTTACTCGAACTCACGTGCATTGAGTCGGTGATGCCATCCAGCCATCTCATCCTCTGTCGTCCCCTTCTCCTGACCCCAATCCCTCCCAGCATCAAGAGCAGTAGAGTAGGTAGCAAATTCCCTTGGATCCAAGAGGCACAAGCGTAAAGCTAAGATGAAAATGGATCTGGAGACGTGGCACTGTTTATCTCCCAGTTCTTGCCTCAGCTAGGATGGCCACATCCAACATAGAGGACACACTGAACTCCCCACTGGACTCTACCACATGATGAGAGGGTGGAATGTAATGGGTACTGTCATATGCCCACTGAGCAGCTTCAGAACATTGTAAGGGAAACCGGAGCTTCAGTTTAGGCCGGAAGTCAGAAGCTAGCACTGCCTCCCCCAACTAGCTGAGCATGTTTTACACCTAATGTGCTTTTGCGCTTCCCAAAACCCTATGAGTAAAGGAATTACCCACATTTTACTCAGTCCAGTAGATTAAAACAGGTATGTGACTCCCAAACTAAGACTGTCAACAACGTTATACTACCTTGATTTTTTTCATGTGTAATACAAGGATAATCAACATTCCCCCGCCTACTCCTTAGGCTTGTGTAGAGGACTAAGTACAGATGTGACAACATGTTGGGAAAAATTTTAAAGCCCGACATACATGTGAGTTGGGCTTCCCTAGTAGCTCAGCTGGTAAAGAATCCTCCTGCAATGCAAGAGACCCTGGTTCAATTCCTGGGTGGGGAAGTTACCCTGAAGACAGAATAGATGACCCACTCCAGTATTCTTGGGCTTCCCTGGTGGCTCAGAGGTTAAAAGAATCTGCCTGCAATGTCGGACACCTGGTTTCAATCCCTGGGTTAGGACGATACACTGGAGGAGAGCATAGCAATCCACTCCAGTATTCTTGCCTGGAGAATTCCCATGGACAGAGGAGCCTGGCAAGCTACAGTCCATTGGGTCCCAAAGAGACACAATTGAGCGACTGAGCAAAACAGCACATACATGTGAGTTATTTTTGTATTGTTTGAATTAGTTGGTTTGCATTGTTTAAACCAGTTTGGCTCTAACCAGCGCTCTTCTTTTACATTTATTATTGATATCTGGTCAGAGATAGCTTTGTGATCATTGACCCCCATTAATGGGAGGCTTGGCAGCCACTGCTGAGAAAAAATGTTGCTTCCATGTATGTCTCTGTAACCTGAAACTGTGAGCAGTACCAATAATCATATCTTGTTCCTTGAAGAATGCCCCAGAACGCCAGTGATAAGATACTTGGTAAATATTTGTGAAATAGATTATAAGCAGTCCTCAGCATCTAGAACATGTATGTTGTAGGCATTCTGATAGACCCTGATAGACAGTGTGAGTGACTGACAGCAGGTGGCTTCTGTGGAACCTGGGGATCCAGAGAAGCTCAGTCTATACTGAGACCCTGAGTCTACATTGGAATTCCGAAGGGAGAGATCTAGAACGGTGTTCTGGGAGCCATTACCATTTACAGGTGTTTTACTCAGAGAGAATCCTGTTTTAGGGGATCTGCCAGTACAGTAATACCAGTATAATATATACACTAGTTCTTTTTCTTTTTTTGACTGTGTCACCTCTCTTGCAATATCTTAGTTCCCTGACCCTGGATTGAACCCAGGCCCCCGACAGTGAAAGAGCCTAGTCCTAACCACTGGACTGCCAGGGAATTCCCTGGCATTCTTTTTTTTCCCCTCTAGATTAATTTATTTAAATGCATTTACTGCCTTTGACTATTTCCTCTCCCTGGAAGCTTTCAAAATTCAGGCCTAAGTAGGCCAAAGAATGAGCTGTAGTGATAGACAGATTTTTTTTTTTTAATCCAGCAGCACCAAATTGGAAATGGTTAGGAGCTCTCCCCACTGATTTGATTCTATTTGTCAGTCTGTTCTATCTGCTGGCAGTTCATTCTAGAATGTGTGCTTGATGCTGGCCAAAGGTAGCAAGTATACTAATCTGCATTTTGTTATATTTCAGGACTACCTAACTTCTTGGTAGATGGTCTGGGTCTAGCCCCATCTTCCAGGCTTGGAAGTCTAAATTAGACCTCTCATTAACAGCTTGCCTAATTGCTCTTAAGATTTAGTCACTAGGAATAGCTCATTATTCTGACCATCAAAAAATAAAAAAACCAGTTCTGATCATTGGCTTGTACTTGTTAAATCGGAGTATATTAAATATTATTAGAATTGGGTTAAAACTAGAACCTCTGAGGAATGTTTAGTTATTTGCATAGCAAATGAGTAAATATTTTGCGTGTAATATGCCCAGAGAACTTGAAACTAGAAGGACCATGTTCAAGTCCTTAAAAAAAAAGTCACTGCCATTGTTTTGCTAAATGGAATAATTGCACCTTCCTCAGAGGGGTGAAATGAAAATTAAAAGAAAATTATGTGAAAGTGCTTTGTAAACTGTCAAATGCCAAACATGCATAAGAGGTTATTACAGTAGGAAATGGTCCCTTTCAAAGGTTGATCATTTCAGGGAAGTCCCAAAGATTCATCATTTAAGAAACGTTACAAGCATAAATTACTAGTTTCTGTATTCAAACTATGACAGATTCTTGAAGACATGATGAGGAAAGTAATTGAAATTTGGAGGAAAAGCCTAATTAGTGTTTTTAATTGATTTGGAAATACTAGTTTCACATCCCTGAGAAGGAAATGGCAACCCACTCCAGTATTCTTGCCTGGAGAATCCCGTGGACAGAGAAGCCTCACAGGCTGCTGTCCATGGGGTCGCACAGAGTCAGATACAACTGAAGCGACTTAGCAGCAGCATCAGTTTCACACCCCATAGAGGAATATGCAACACTTTTGGAGATTATATTTTAAAGTCATTGTAATAGTGAATTGCCTAGAGATTCACCCATTACCTGGGAGTTTTCTTAGGATTCTGAACATCACCCAGAGCGCCAGTGGAATGCTGAGGCTGTCTCTCTCTTTGATTCGTCTTCTGGGAGCTTGCAGCTACCCTTTCCACTCCTAGGAATGCTAGTGGAGTACATGAGATAAAGTGGGTTCCGATTTCATGGGGCATGATCAGTCATGTCTGTCTTATTCCAGATGCGAGGTCCGAAACATTTCCAGTCCACTCCGAGTGGAAGATAAGGCAGTGGGCAGGCAGATGACAGCGACTTCACGTTTCCCTATCCCAATACTGAGGTGCCGCCGTCAGCTGAGTTCTCAGGCCCAGGAGAGAGCAACAGGATCTGGAGATGGGGTTGAGGGAGGATGGTGCAGAAGACCAACCCCTATGCCCATCCCCAGAGACCGCCCGGGCGGGCGGGCCAGGGGTCGGCGCCCCTCCCCGGGGCGGGGCTCGCAGCAGCAGCCGGCCCAGGGCTAGAGAGGTTGCTTCGCTGCTAGCAGCTGGCGCGATGTACCTCCGCCGGGCGGTCTCCAAGACCCTGGCGCTCCCCCTGAGGGCACCCCCAGGCCCCGCGCCGCTCCGGAAAGACGGTGAGTCCCAGGTGCCGACCGGGGATCCTCTCCCGGCGTCCAAGCCTGAAGACGGGTGCCTCGCGGACAGACTGCGGGGGCGCCCCCCAGGGCCCATCTGCCCTTGGTGGGTCAAATCCATCCCCAGGCAGCAGAAGCCTGAGGTTGATGGGGGAGAGAGGGGAGAGAATGGCCGGGAAATCTCCCCGAAATTCTTGGAGATCTTGGAAGTAGGGAACCTTTCCAGCGCGGGCTTCTGAATCCGGACTAGATTTCCCGAGTTCGAATCTTGATCTTGGGCAAGTGATTTAACTTCAGTTTTCTCAACTGGTAAATGGACAACAATTGTGAGTTTTAATGAATTATTATGTAGTTAGAAACGCTTAGAGAACCGCCTGGCTAAGGTAGGCATAGCTTCCCACTGGTATTGTCATAGGGACCAAGGCGTTCTCCATCTTTACGAGGAAGCAGAGGTATTGGTGGGCAGATGGTCACAGATCTGCGGGCCAGGCGGGTTGCGGGAGGCAGTGTCGGTCCATTAGAAACTGGGTAACTGCTCTTGAGAAATAAACTCCAGACTTGGCCAGGACTCGGCCCGCACGGGCCGTGGCATCCCAGCTGAGGAAGCGGCTTCGTCGCACCTTCTTTGGGGGCTGCAGAGAAAACTGGAGCTCACCAGCTGTTCGCCTGCGGCGCCCCTGGATCTGTAACCCGTAGATTTTCTAAAACATGGGGAAAGGGACATATTTCCTAGAAGTGAAGTGGCAGTGCGACTTGGAAGCTTATTAAATAAAAGTTGACACGTACGAAAGCGCCTAGCATAGGGCCTGGGACATTGCAGACGCTTAAGTGTGAGCATTGAGAGCATCTCTCCTGGGCAGCCGGCGATCCTGGACCCAGGTCCGCGCTCCCGAAGAACTTCTGCCCCGGCCGGCTCATTCCTAGTCCCCATCCCTCTCCCCTGTCTTTTCTGTCCCTGATTGGGTCACCGGCTCTTAGACAACCTCATGGAGAATTCTTAGTTCTCCCTTCACTTTGCCTCTCTCCTAAGGCTTTAGCATAGATCGTGCGTTGGAGTCGGGGAGAGGGGAAAGAGAAAGACTCCGGCGGAAAATTCCATGGCCCATTTCCACACACCCTCCCCTCACTCTGATTAAGCCTGTGGTGGTGATTAGTGGTAGCGGGAGGGAAGCAGGGTCTGCCTAACTAGCATTACTTTTCCTCTTAAAATGCTCCTGGGAAGAAATTGCCTCCGTTAACAGAAATAAGGAGGCTTCGTTTTCCTTGATCTTTATGCCGAGTAAGATAGAGCAGGTTTTCCGCTGGTGAAATAAGAGGAAACCATTCATTTGAAATTTCTGAAGATAACGGGGGAGACAGATGAGCCCCCTGACCGTGGCCTTTCGCGTTATCTCACCGCAGCCCTCACCGGCCACTCGGACAAGCATATATATCTTTTTATCTTTTTGGTAGCTACACATATTTCAGATAATTACTTGGGGCAAAAGAAAAGCAGTTTTAAAATTCTAAGTAGGTTAGCAATACTGGTTGTATCAGTACTACAAAAAAAGACCAGTACTTTTTCTCATTTTCATCTAATTACTTTTTTGATTTATTTAAGTATTTTCAGAACTGTTATTGTCTGAAAATTTGGCTTTGGTCGTGAGCATTAACCTTTTATTGGTTCTTTCAACTTTGATGAAAAATGTAATTGATTCAGTTTATTGAAGGATTAAATTTTTACTGTGCCTCATCAAATTTTGTTCTCTGGTTTTTGCTTTTAAAAATGTAAAATTTTAATGCATAAATAAATTAGGTTTATAGTAAATCACTGGAAAAACTCAGAGGGGCAAAATAGAAGTCGCTGATAAATCCTATCACTTAGTGAATACCACTGTTTATTTGTATTTTAGTGTACACAGTGTTCCACACCATTTTTTCTCCGTGCATTTTTTTCTTTTGTACATTGCTTCCACAAATCTGGGATAGTCCTATAAAGATTATTTTACTGTAACTTTTCACTTAATATATTGTAAATATTTTCTCATATAGTCTTCTGCAAAAATTAAAATATTTATGTTTCATATTATGAATATGCTAAAATTTATCTAATCCTTGCTGAATATTTATTTCTCATTTTACTGCTCATTTGAATATCTTTGTCATAATTGTGTTTGTATTTGTCTTTACTTTGTAATTTTCTCTATTTCTTCCTATTAAAAAAAAACCTTTATGATATTTATGCCTGGTTGCTGACTATGAAAACTACATATTCCCTATTTAATAACAGATATATTTTTAAACCAACAAAAGCTCCACTAGAAGTCTAAGACATAACTTCTTACCATAGCCTCTCTGGGCACATTTGTGGGGGAAAAAAAATGTTTTTTTCCTAAGCAATGATCATTTATATGCAAACTAAGAACATACATACAAAATCTTTCCAGTTGTGCTACTACAGAGATTTGTAGTTTGTGAAGATGTCTTAAGATTTGCCTTCTGCAAATCAGAGCTTCTTCTTGGTCCCCACACCCTTATTCTCTGTGTCAGGTCACATCAAAATACTTTGCATTTTCCTCATCACACAGGCCTCATGCTTTTGCACACGCTCTGCCTTCTGCCTCCAGCGCCATTTTCCCTCCCCTTATTTATCTGACAAACTCCTCCTTTCCCTCAAAGCTAGGTCATGTCTCTTCAACTGTGACAGTTACACTGAGCTGGCTGGCTGAGTTCTTTCACTGCATTTTCCCGCTGTTGTTGCTTCGGCTTTCCTATTTCATCTATTNGCATTATGCTGAGCATCAAGATGACAGGTTTCATAAGTAATTATCAAATCAGATTGAGAAAAATGTCAAGTGGAATTATTGCCCTACCTTGTAATACTGTATTCCTTTAAGCTAAAATCAGTTGGTGTTAATATAGTCTATGCTCACTGAGGGGAAAAAAATTTTTTTTATGTAATCATTTAAAATAGTTTTGCCCATGGTGGAGCTAACTGTGTTTAAACTTGTTTTCGTAGCATCTCTTCGCTGGATATCATCTAACAAATTCCCTGGATCATCTGGATCAAATATGATCTATTATCTGGTTGTAGGTGTCACAGTCAGTGCTGGTGGATATTATGTAAGTGATTAAATAACCTTGGGGTTCAGGAATTCATATATTTTACAACCTGTGGCAAAACTCAAAGCAATGTCAAGATCAGGACCTACGAGTAATTGAATATACAAGAGTATGAAAAAAGAATTTAAGTATAAAATGCTTAATACCACTAAGTATGGATGACTTTCAGTAAAAAACAATGTTATTATAAATACGAGTAGTACTAATGGCTGACATTTGAGACCATATTTCAGACTCATGACTCATTTAATAATTACAACAATTCTTTAAGGTAAGTACTATTAATAACATTCACCAAGGACTGTTTTGAGAGAGAAACTTTTAAAAAACTTAATAGACTTTATTTTAAAGACGAGTTTTAGGTTTACAGAAAAATAAGCAGGAAGTGCAGAGAATTCCCATATTCCCCCCTTAACCCTCTGATCCCCTTTTCCTTATCAACAACCTCCCCTTAGTGAGCTGCTTTCTTACAACTGATGTGTCAATACTGATACATTGTTATTAACTGAAGTCTGCAATTTACATGAGAGTGTACTCTTAGTGTTGTACATTATATGGATTTTGACAAAGATATAATGACATGTATTCGCCATAACGCCTTCCCTGGTGGCTCAGCGGTAAAGAATCTGCTTGCAATGCAGAAGTCTCAGGAGAGGCAGACTCAGTCCCTGGGTCCGGAAGATGCCTTAGAGCAGAGCATGGCAACCCACTCCAGTATTCCTGCCTGGAGAATCTCCATGGACAGAGGAGCCTGGTGGGCAACAGTCCGTAGTGTCACAAAGAGCCGGACACGACTGAAGCATCTTCGCACGCACACATGCGCATTCACCATTTCAGCAGTATACAGTCTCACTGCCCTAAAAATCCTCTGTGCTCCAAGTAGTCATTCTTCCTTCTTTCCCCACAATCTTTTTATTGTCTCCATAGTTTTTATTAGCTTTATATTTTTCTTATTAAAAAATAATATTTGTCAATATTTTTTTTTTAATTCAAAATACCCACATATAGAACATCAAAAGAATGTTTTCCTGCCTGGTTTCCCTTATTTACTCCCTGCCCACAAATCACTATAAAAGAGTGCTTTTAATAGTATGATTTTGAAGCTAAAAAAAAAAAAACCAACTGAAACAGGGAATCCCCTAGCAGTCCAGTGGTAGAACTCAGCCCTTTCAGAGCTGTGGGCACAGTTCAATCCTTGGTCAGGGAACTAAGATCCCCAAAACTGTGCAGTGTGGCCAAAATAATAATAATAATTCTATTAAATTGAGTCATTCCTCATTTTGTCATAAACTTTCTAAATTGAAATAAAATCTTTATTATGGATAAAAGTAGAATAAGTATTATTCTTCAGAAACCATAAGACTACACAATCACTACATTTTGGTTGGACACTACAGAAAGTTTTAGTCTTAATTACGAGCAGTTTGTAGGACTCTGAAGACAATAAAACCAAAACGCATATTCTAATCTTCAGGAATTTGAAAGCCTCAAGAATCTAGTAAAGTTCAAAGATGTCATTTTTATTATTGTCCTCCTCTAATCGGCTTTCACTCTTACCTAGATTCCTTTGCTTTTACCATCTTTCCACTGCTTAATATTGAATTCACTGCCCACGGCTACTCTAGTCAGATATAGGCCACTGGATAAAACAGATTAAACTAGGTCATGTGATTATGTGGGAAGCTGGAAGACTGAATTTCATCTGGACATCGCCACATCCCTAATTATGCTTACTAGTGCCAGACATGAACCTCTCCAGTCCACTAAATCTTTCTCTGCAAAAGCAGGAGTAAACTGGACCGTTAGAAACTGGCTACTCATGAGAGCTCTTTCTGAGCTTGTTCTCCGACAGTGGGAGTGGAAATTGGACAAGGCAATGATCTCTAAGTCCCTTTCCACCACTAAGATTATGTAGTTTTAATTTTGAATGTTGGAAGCCTTAATTCCCAAGAATCTTAGGCTACTTTCAGGAGGAAATACAGAATGTGAGGCACTCCAAAAACCTGTATTCTTATAATATTATACTATCATATTAGAATAATATTATTCTAATATAGAATAAGAAATTCTATATTAGATTTAATCCAAATTGCATCTACAGATGTTCTGTAGCCAAGAACACTTTTCATGTCCAAATAAAATCTACTATGAGAACCTCTTAAAATCTGAGAAAGACCCAGGTCACTTCAATTTTTTGAGAGTCCAGCTATCGTTTAAAAAAATGATTCACTTACTTCTGGCCGCCCGAGCGGCGCATGGAGTCTTAGCTCCTCAACGATTGAATCTGCACTCCCTGCCGTGGGAGCTCAGCATCTCAGCCACTGGACCACCGGGAAGCCCAAGGTCTGGGGATCTTGAAAAACGAAATGCCAGACTGGGTTTTAAAAGCTGCGGTAGATTTTAAACGCTCATATTTAATAAATGTATAATGTCAGTTGGAAATTATTTCCAAAGTCTAACTCTGAGACCCTCTCTTTTAATCGACCTTTCTTCTACTCTGCTTGATTATGTTAGATTTTAAAAAGCTAGGTCCTCTAGGTTACACATGAGTGTGAGTTATTCTTCTATCTCTTTAATTCTACTTTAACAGCTCAATTGTGTTTTAGCCCCTTGAACAATAAGACTAACATCCTTGGGACGTTCCTGCTGGGATGGCCATTTCGGGGCCGTGAACTTGGGCACAGGTTCAGCTTTACCGTCCTGAGAACTGACTCAGCATATTAGTCCTGTAAGCCGTCAGGATCCCCCACCCCACTGGGAAAATACTCCTTGCTTTTATACAAAAACGTTGACTCTCTTTCCTGCTGATCCTGTTTGCTCTATGTATTTCAAAGCCAGACGGTTCATGTCAGAATTCACCAAACCCTGAGGGTTGCTTAAGGCCCACTTTTGCGTCATTTTCACCATGAGCTTATACATTTTCCATTTTCATAGTCTAATTTTAACATGCCAAGAAATGGTTTGTAACTTGCATAGGAAAACTTCTAATGAGATTAATGACTACGATTATTAGAAATGTAGAAAATGCTGCATATGCATTTGTTTTTGTTGTTTAGCTGCTCAGACTCTTTTCCAACCCTCCAGGCTCCCCCCGTTCATGGGATTTTCCAGGCAAGAATACTGAAGTGGGTTGCCATTTCCTTTTCCAGACAATCTTCCCAACCCGGGAATTGAACCCATGTCTCCTGTACTGCAGGCGGATTCTTTACCACTGAGCCACCTGGGAAGCCCCACATATAAATATATAACTTTTAAAATTTATCATCCTACCAGTAAGAGAGAAAGAAATCTTTACTAACAGTTTTTAAGCTGAGATAATACAAACAGTATTATCTAACTAGTGAAATTTTCATTTTTAAAATATCATTGTCTAATATGAATACAGGCCAGAGATTACTGCTTGAATTGGAAATGAAAAGATGCCTGTACATTGTATCTAAGGTTAAGATAGCTTTATTCCCAATTCGGTTTTGCAAGTAACCTATGGTAAGTCATATTTCTGCTTCTAATGACTAGCCCTAGAAATCTTCACGGGGCTCTACAAATCTGTCATTTTGGAAGATTTTTTGAAAACTTCTTATTGTGAGAGAATTGAGTTTCATATGCAGTTATAATAACTAATACCAAGACAGCTTATATACCTTTCACCTCATTTCCCCTGTGCCAACATCTCTCCTAACTATCATACAATATCACAGTCAGGAGACTGACACTGATACTATCTGTAGACCTCACTCAGATTCCACCAGCTTTACGTGCACTTGTGCATGTGTTTACGTGTGTGTGTGTGTGTGTTTGTGTGAACACTTAACTGCATGTATTTAGCCCTAAGCAATTTTATCACGTGTGTAGATTCATGTGTTCACCACCACAGACAAGAGGCAAAACTATTCTTTCATCACAAGGATCTCCAGTATTGTTTTTTGTAATCGTGCTTCCTTCCCTCCTGCTCTCTTCTCCCTTCCTCCTACTTCCTGGCAACCACTAATCTATCCTCTATTTCTATATTTCTTATCATTTCAAAAGTGTTATCCAGCCCTCAAATAACATTAAGTAGATGGAGTCTGAAGGTATGTAACCTTTTGAGACTGTTTTTTTTCACTCAGCATGATTTACCTGGAGATTCATCCAAATGGTTTCCTGTACCTATAGTTCACTCCTTTTATCTATTGTTCATCCCTTTATGGCAGACCAGTATCCCATGTGATGGGCGCACCCCAGCCTGTGTAACCAACCAGCCTGTGTAGGACTTCTGGATTACTTCCCATTTTTCTGGCTATTACAATTAAAGCTACCATGAATGTGTGTGTTCTGGTTTTTGTGTGCACATAATTTTCTGCTTCTCTGAGATGAATGCCAGAGGATATTTTTAAATGCTTATCAGAATATTTTTACTCTAGCATAATTTATTACTTTCTTCTTTGTCTTTATCTACTTTGTGTGTTTTCAGTTATCTTTGACCTCTCACAGCATTTCTTTCTTTTCTTTTTTAAATTTAATTTGGCTGTGAGGCATGTGGATTCTTTGCTCCCCCAGCAGGGATAGAACATACAGCCCCTGCATTGGAAGGGTGGAGCCTTAACCACTGGACAACCAGGGAAATCTCTTTATTTTTAGAAAGCATTCTACTTAATGACAAAGATTTCCAAAGAGGACATAAAGAAATAGATGGTGTGCATTGGTTTTTCCTATTTGAACTGTGTATACCTTTAAACTTGGCATGGTGAACCTTCTTGCTCAAGAAATAAATTTAAGCATTCACTTTCAGACTTACAAGAGAGTCACATCAGGGAAGGCCAAACGCAGCGATCATGTAACAGATTTGAAAGAAAAAACCAAAGCGGAGTTACATCCACCTCAAGGTAAAGTGAATTCACCATTTTCTTTTTCCTTGAGGCACTGATTTTTATCATCATAGTCTAGTGATAAACACTATTTGATTTTGGCTTCTTTACTTAGTCCAGAATGGCTGTGGGTAGGAGTTCGTTCAAAACGGAAAAGTCCAACCAAAGCCTAAAGACATTTTGGATGTGTGCGCTTGGTAAATGAAAACATTGTACATTTAAACTGCTGACAAGCATCTTTGACTTCTTTGTGTGATAACATTACTTTTCCCCTACTCAGGCTCCCATTCATGCCTATAAGCTTGACCTTTCATTTCTCTCGTTATTTTTTTAAGTTACGAAACTCATTTTGTTTCAAGTTTGGCTAAGACCGACTGTGTGCAGTGACATTAGTAGAGTCAGTCATCTCTGCTGAGTCCCTCAGTTCAGATGATTGATAAAATGGCAATTAGTAAGAAGAGAAACTTCATATTTTCACCCTAATGTATACTTTTTGCCTGAAAGTGCTTGCTTTATATCATACTTTCTTCCATTTCAGCTATCACGTCATTATTATCAAATACTATGATCACTATTAAGGGACAAGGAAAATAGCTTCTCATGCACCAGTTTTAACCTTTTTGTCATGAGAACAAAAGGAGAATATCATTAATAAACATACTGAATATAATCATGAGATGGTTGACTATAATACTACTAAAATACCGCATTTCCATAGCGTTTCCTTGGTTTTAACTGTTTTCACATATATTATTTTAGTCAGTCCTCCCAATAACTTTGTTAGGTAGATATTATTAATATACCCATTTTACAGGAGACAAAACTGAGGTTGAGGGAGGATTAGTGACTCTTCAAAGTCATCAGTAACTTGGTTGTTTTCCCATGCTATTGCACATGACACATGGCCTGTTTATTTTCATGACCTGTATTTGAATAAATAATACATGTAAATTATTATTTTTTAAAGTTCAAGAGTTTCTAAATGGTTTGCAAAATAGCAGACTCCCCATTTTTCCTCTCCAGAGGCAACTAGTAACACCAGTTTCTTTGTGTCCTCCTGGAGAGTCTTTACAAATATAACTATTTAGGTTTAATCTTACCCTCCTTTTGTCCTATCACAAATAGTACCATACATGTACACTGCTCTTTTCCACTTAACAGGCTATCTTGAAGACCATTTCATATCGGTACTTATTGATTTCTCTCAGTCTTTAATTTTTATATATTTATTAACAAATTTTTTTGGCGGCAAGGCAGAACACGCGGTACCTTACTTCCCTGACCATGGATAGAACCCACAGCCTTGGTAGCAGAGGTACAGAGCCCTGGCCTTTGGACTGCCAGGGAAGTCCCTGACTCAGGGACTTTTAAGATGACTGTAGAGTGTCCACTGTACTCCCGTGCTCTTTAACACTTTTTTTAATGGACTGAATTTTAAAGGCGAAAAGGAGAACCTTGTGGGTGCTGACGAAGCCAGTTTAGAAGCCCCTGAAGGATCTTCAGCGGAAGCTTCTCCGGTGCTTGCTGAAGAGATTCCCGATGCCCCAGCTGTGGTCGTGAAAGAGGCTCCCCCCTGTCCCGATGACGCCGAGGCTGCTCCTGCGGAGACCGTGGCGGCCGGTGCGGAACCTAGGGCAGAGACGACAGACGCGGCGACAGGGCAGACAGCAGAGGTCAGCACTGAAACGACCTCAGAGGTCACGAGCGCAGCTCCGGAGGAAGCTGCTGCCGTGGATAGTGATGAAGGTACATCAGAGAAGGAAAGCCGTGGTGAATGTGCTGAACTGGAAGAAAATTCTCCAGTTGAGTCAGAATCCTCTGCCAGGGAGGATTTACAGGAAGAAGCCTGTGCAGGTTCTGAAGCCGCCTCAGCCCAAGGTTAATCTCATGCTGATTGACACCTCAGCAAAAAATGCCATAGAGGGGCTGATAGGTGTTTTTGTAGTTTTAGTAACCTTAGATTTAAAAAAGAAAAAAAAAGCTTCTTTTCTGGAAAACGGTATTGTGCCTTGAGGATTTTTGTTTTTGTTATCTACTGGTCGATTTCAGAATGGAGAGATTTGAGATTTTACGTGTCTGAATAGTTTTCTGCTCTCTGGGATCAGAGTATGACATGGCAGTAAAGAGCTTAAAGAATTTCATCTGTGAATTTAAATTTTATGTGACAGAGATTGAGCTATCTTTACAACCTGCATTCACATTAATTTTGCTATAACTCTACCTTTCTTTAATGTATGTAAATCTAGGTTCTTGAGTTTTAATTTGAACTCTAAATAAATTTGGAAAATCTTTAATGCTTCTATTATTATTCACTCACATCTATATGTATGAATAGTATATATTAACATGCACATATATAACATCACATGAACATTGCAGTGTTATCAAAGAAAACATAATCTATGGAAAACTCTGTGTATGGCAATATGTATATCCTTTCTCCCATCTATGTTACATGGGGACTGTGCTGATATTTTCCATATTAGCTTAGTTCTCTTTGAGCAGTGTTTATTGAGGACTTACACTTTGTGCTAGGGATCATTCATTCATTCCCATATTCAGCAAGTATTAACTGAGCATGTATAATTTACCAGGCACTACAGTGCTGAGATTTAAAAAAAAAGCAAAAATCCCTGCCCTTCCCAGCTCATGTTCTATGGTATATATATATTAATAAATACTCTGTGCTGTGCTTAGTCGCTCAGTCATGTTCCTCTCTTTGTGACCCCATGGATTGTAGCCCACCAGGCTCCTCTGTCCATGGGGATTCTCTAGGCAAAAATACTGGAGTGAGTTGCCATGCCCTCCTCCAGGGGATCGTCTCAGCCCAGGGATCAAACCCAGGCCAAAAGATAATAAATAGTAAGCAAGATAAATAAGAAAAGTCTAAACAGATAAATAATAAACAAGATAAATATAGTCTTTTAGATACTGATAAGTGTTTGGAAAAAAGTAATGAAAGTAAAGGAATCCTACATGTTGGCTTAGGGGTGGGAGTTGTCGGTTTAGGCAGTCCAGCCAGAGAAGACCTTATTGAGAAGCTGTCTTGTGAGTAAAAACCTGAAGGATGTAGAAGGGACCTTGTCATGAGAACATGGGAAGGTAAAGAGCAGCAGAAAAACATTCCAGATGAGAAGACTGAAAGGATCTGAAGCGTGAATGTGTTAAAGAATTTGAGGAGTTGCAAGGTGGCCAATGTGTGGTTAAGGTGGAATAAAAAAGAGAGAGTAGTGAAGATGATTTCAGAGAGAAAGAATGGTTATGCAGGGGTGGGCTAGATCACTCAGAGTCTAGTACAGTTTTGGCTGCCCAAGTAAGCTGGGAAGTTGCAGAGGATGCTGTTTGTGCTCTGACTAGATCCCCTTAACTGGGCCAGTGCACACACTCCCTGCTGCTGTGAGTGTTACACACACCCTGCTCTGACCCCACCCCCAGTGGCTCATGGTGATGACTGACTACCGTGCTGGCACAAAAGGTGGGGCTGACACCGTGGGGCGACTCAGAGCTCCCCAGGGGCTCGGGTTGAAGCTGGTTTCCTGCTGAGATTACATCATGGCTTGGCTGTTTCTCCTGTTGCTTTTTGCTTGCTTCCCTCCTGTTCTCCTGAGAGCGCTCCTTTTAATAAATCACCTGCCTCCAAATTCGTGTTTCAAGCTGTTGCCAGGAAGTCCACCGAGGATAATTGTACCAAATGTCCTAGGAAGCAGACCCTAAGAGTAGGGCTCTGGAATTGTATTACTCGCCAGCTAGATGGCAATAAGGACCCCATCACTGGTGGTGGGTGGAGGACCACTAGTCCCTGGCCTTCTGTAACAGTGTGGTTGCTAAGATGTTCACTCAAAGTAAAGTAGGGTAGACTGTAGGTGGAAGGTGGTAGACTGTAGGTGGAAGGTGGTAGACTGTAGGTGGAAGGTGGTATACTGGCTGATTTAATCCCTGTGGAATAATAACTAGGACTTGATCGTTGCAGAGCAACATTTTATTCTGAAGTATAGAATGTACCTGGGATTGGTTTTGAATTTGCCTCGATACCAATTCCGCATTAGACTTGTAAGTCTACGGTCTTTGCACAATGACGGGATGCTGTTTCACTCAACGTTCTGTAAGATGGAGCAGAAATACTACCCAGTACCACTCTTACAACCTCAAAATACACACAAAAATGCAGTCTTCTCCACTGTTTTGGTTAGGATGGTTTCTGCTGCAAATAACAGAAACCAACTCAAAACTAAGTAAACGACAGAGATAGTTAACAATCTAGCCAGCTCTCCAGAGGCCAGTCAGCTGCCAGGTTGACTTATTCTGTGGCTCAGTTGTCAAGAGCCGGGTTATTTCTATTATTCTGCTCTACTATCAAGAATGTTTTGGCTTTATCCTTTCGGCTTTCCTCATAATCACAGGATAAATCACTGTAATTCTAGGTATTTTATTCAGCCACAATAATGTCCACTCAGAGTCTTTCAAAAGCAAGAATTTCCTCATCTTAAAAAAGAAAGTATATATATTTTTTGTTTTTAATGTTATATTGTGGAAATTTTCAGACCAAAAAATGTAGAAAGAGCAGTATAAGAAATCTTCATGTGCTCTCACTCAGATTTACCAGCTATCAACTCTTGGTAAATCTTGTATTCGTAGTCTCACCCACTTAATCTTCTACCACTACCACTGCCTGTATGTAAAATAATAATAATTGTTATTAAATAATAATAACAATAATAAGTAACTAATGAGAAAGCAAATTTCCTCAACTGCCTCATAGAGGATTTTCTCCCTACCTTCAGTTTGTTTTTGGCTCAGAATCTGAAGTCCACAAATTGCAATTGGTTAATAACACACGAAGAGTTGACTCATTGGAAAAGACTCTGATGCTGGGAGAAATTGGGGGCAGGAGGAGAAGGGGACGACAGAGGATGAGATGGCTGGATGACATCACTGATGTGATGGACGTGAGTCTGAGTGAACTCCGGGAGTTGGTGATGGACAGGGTGGCCTGGCGTGCTGCGATTCATGGGGTCGCAAAGAGTAGGACACGACTGAGTGACTGAACTGAACTGAATGTATCCTTAAGTCTTTTTTCTATAGGTTCCCCCTCATCTCCCTTTTGTTTCTCTTTGTAATTTTTTTTTAAATAAACTGAGTCCTTTAATCTATAGAATGACCAGATGATTCACAGTCTGGGTTTTGCTTATTGCCACTACATGTATTTTTTTGGTTTTATTTTTACATGTTCTTCTTTGTACTGCCTATAAGTTGGTGTTTAGATCTAGAGGTTTGATCAGATTTAGGCTTATTGTTTGGACAGGAATACTTCATAATATTCCTGTATAATACTATTAGGGCTTTCAATGTATAATTGTTTTTTTCTTTTTGATGAAGTCATCCATCCATTATTGGAATCACCCATTATTTCACTAGCAGTTGTAAAATGGTGATATTGTCATTTTATCATTACATATGAGCAGGACTACTTCTATAATGGAGAACTTCATTCACCAACTCTTTGATTATACTGAGGTAGATTTCATATAGGAAAGACAGATTAAATACTTGGGTCTTTCTTTTTTTTTTCTTTTTTTGGTGTGGACTATTTTTAAAGCTTTTATTCAGTTTGTTACAGTATTGCTTCTGTCATGTTTTGGAGGGTTTTGGGCCCCAGGAATTGTGGGCTCTTAGTTATCTAACCATGGATCTTGAGCCAGCATCACCTTCATTGGAAGGCGAAGCTTTAACCACTGGACCACCAGGGAAGTCCTGGATCTTTCTTTTTATTTCCAAGTTTCAAAACATGATGGCTCTCCAGCATGCTCCATAAGTGACCAATACATTATTTTTTATGATCATTATGAACTCAGCAATTTAAACATAAATTATATGCTTTAATCAATTGCAGTTATTATCCTTATTAATACTCAGATTTCCCATCCTTGACAAATGGGATATTCTTAAATGCGCTTCTTGACTCTTTTTGACTTAAAACTAGTAGTCTTGGATGGATAGCTTCTTTGCTTTCTGTATACAGGCTATGAAAATCCTATCCCAAACCTGGAATCAGCTATTTCTTTAAGAAGCTTTGCTTTTTTTTTTAAGAAGCCTTGCTTCTTTTTTAATGTGATTGTAGTATTTAAGGATTTAAGTATTGAAGCTACAGTCTAGGCGGATGTCCTTTGCTACTGGGTTGGTCATTGTATTTAGGCCTTTAAGTAGACACAGTCATGTCATTTCACATTCCCCCAAACAGCACTCTATGTGAATACTTGTTTCCCATCAGAGTATACTGTCAAATGTTCAGATTTTTGCTCACAGGATGGATAAAAAATATCTAAGTTTGGGTTTAATTTGCATTTCCTTTATTAACAGTAAGGTTGAACATTTTTTCATTTGTTTAAGAATCATGTACATTTCTTTCGTGCAAACTATTTGTTCATATCTTTAGTATATTTTCTGTGTTGTTGTCAATCCTTTTTTTTATTTTTAGAGGTTCTTTACGTAACAGAGATGGTAAACTTTTGTCTATGATGTAGACAAAAATATAAACACTTTTTCAAGCTTGTCATTAATCTTCATTTGCTTACAATGTTTTTGTAAAATAAGAGATTTTTAGTTTTTATATAATCAAATTGATTAATCTTTTCCTGTATTGTTTCTGAATTTTGAGCTATGATTAGTGTAGCAGATTGGGAAAAAAAAGTAGATACACATTTTTCCCTTGTATGCACACTCCTGTGAAGTGTGACTTTACATCTCTTCCTGTCAAGAGATGGGGACTATTTTTTTACCTCCTTGAATTTAGGCTTGCCTTGTACTTTGCGTGGTAGAATGCTGAGGAAGTGACCTCATGAGCGTTCTCCCTCTCTTGGATCTCTGGGACCACTGAGTGGAAAAGCCTGGGCTAGTCCATGAGGATGAGAGACCATGTGGAGAGAGGCCCCATCTATCACTGCGCCAGCCACAGATCTGTGAGTGAGGCCCCCTAGATCAGCATGCCTTATTGCTGCAACTGTGAGTGGCCCAGGCAAGACCGGATAGGAACCACCCAGCTGAACACAGACCAGATTGCTGGTCCTCAAAACTGTGAGCAAAAAAGATGGTTGTGTGTTAAGCCGTGAATCTGGAGCAGTTTAAGCAGAGATGTACTTAAGATATTAGGAAATAAAATTTTC
Source organism: Redunca redunca (assembly GCA_006410935.1). Lineage (NCBI taxonomy): Eukaryota > Metazoa > Chordata > Mammalia > Artiodactyla > Bovidae > Redunca > Redunca redunca. The sequence goes on from SJYQ01003474.1 coordinate 25,315, forward strand.
AATTTGGTGCAGCCCAGCTTTCATATGTTACATTTCACATTCCTTAACTGGGATGAAAAAAGAACTAGCTGTGCCCAGCAGATACAGAATTGATCTGGCTTAACCTGGCCAGATGTTGCCTTTTCTGAAATTTTTTTTTAGAACTACTAAATGTCAAGTGTGACTGTACACAGAGGTTTTTTTTTTTCTTTTAAAACTCAATATTTATTGAAAATAATTTTTTCAAGTCTAACAGCAACTTATATTTTATTAACTTTTTTTGACTTTAACAACCAGTGTAATGAAAGCTTAACAGTGGTATTCTATAAGCAGCATTTTAACGATCAGACCACCAACTGATTTTAATAGAACAAAAAGATGCATTTAAAGAAAAAGTCAAAATGGGAGAAATATAGAATGTGGGGCCTAAGATGGAAAACCCATTGCAAAAGATAAAACTTGGCATCAAAATCAGACAACCAAGTTACTTCTCTTTGAAGAAGACAGAGATATAAAGGAAGAGTAAGTTTAGGAAAATGTAACACACATTCTAATCAATGACATGCTCATGAAATTTAAATATTAGTTTAAATGTTGAAAGAAATGTATGGAGCAGTCTTGAACAGTGGATCTGAGGTAACTACTCTGTCCAGTTTTTCAAAATGTGAATTTTCTATTACAGTGTATTCCACAGCCAGCTTTTGAGAGTTGAAGCTGAATTCAAAGAAGATTAGTTTCTGGATGTGTTAGCAGTTTCTGTGCCAAGTATTAGTCCTGTCAGATAGCATCTGTTGACCAGAGGCAACACTGCCCTGTATAATAAAGCACATCATACAATGTTTTCCCTCAGTTAAAAATCCCTCTAAAGAAATTTCTAGAAAAAAAAATGTATTTATTTTAACTTTGGGGTTAAGTTTTTAGTGAATACACTGGAGGAATTTAGAAAGTTAAGCATTATTATTGGACTTTTTCACATGGATATATAATTTTAGATATTCATTGCCCCTATTAGTGATTAAACTTAACCTGAAAAACTTAACCTTTATTTTCTGAGATTAAGTCATATGGAGTGATTTCTGGGTTGTAGGATGAGAATAAAGAGAAAATTAATGTTTTGGAGGAATTTGCTAGTGGTCTAGTGGTTCGGACTCTGAGCTTTCACTGCTGAGGGTGAGTATTCAGTCCCTGGTTGCAGAATTAAGATACCACAAGACAGGCAGCATGAGCAACAACAACAATAACAGAAACAAATAAAATGGCCAATTAAGCTGATTATTAAAACTCACATTTGGATGATGATTGAATTAATACTGAAGTGATTTTTATATGAAACTTTCAAGAAGGAAAACAATCTATTTTATAAGGACTCAAACAGTAGCAAAGTATTCTGCAATTAAGCTTTTGTACAAATTTATCACCATCACACCTCTAGCTCCTCCCAGTCCATTTCATCTCCAGACTGTCTCGAAATTGTCGCCTTAGTTCAATTCCTCATACCTGCAGCCTCTTAGCAAGTCTCCATATTGGTCAGTTCACTGTTACTTTTCTAGAATGGTTAATTGATCATGTTATCTCCCAGTTTAAACTCTTCGCTAACCCACCAATATCTGATTGAATTTGTGACTATTTTGCAGTCAAACGTCTTATTTTCTGGTATGATATTTAGGGCCCTCCACAAACCACAACTGTCCAATATCTCTTCAATCTTATTTTTTTTGGTCCTTACTCCTATTTTCCTACAGTTTCCAGCTACCTCCCCTCTCACATGACCCAAACAGCCTCAATGATTTGGCAGCACCGTTACTTGAATTTCCTATCCTGTATTTTGCCTCAAATAACTTGTACACATGGTTCACTCCAAATGGAAAGACTCTCCCAATCCCTCAGCTGGCTCAACTTCTTTCTGATTACTCAATTCAAACATTATCTGCTCTGCAACACTTTTCCTCACCTGACTAAGCTGAAGCCACCACACCTTCTTTTGTGTCAGTCGCTAAGAGTCCAACACGACTGAGCAACTTCACTTTGACTTTTCACTTTCATGCATTGGAGAAGGAAATGGCAACCCACTCCAGTGTTCTTGCCTAGAGAATCCCAGGGACGGGGGAGCCTGGTGGGCTGCCGTCTATGGGGTCGCACAGAGTCGGACACGACTGAAGCGACTTAGCAGTAGCATATCTCACTCTGGGGGCTTACCAGGTGGCGCTGGTGGTAAAGAACCCACCTGCCAATACAGGAAATATCCCCTGAGGAGAGCATAGCAACTCACTCCAGTATTCTTGCCTGGAGAATGCCATGGAGAGAAGAGCCCGGAAGACTATGGACCATAGGGTGGCAAAGAGTCAGACCCAACTGAAGCCACATAGCACGCATACACATACTTCATTCTCTTACTGCACTTATCATTTTGTTTTCCAGTCATTTGCTTATATTTTGGAACTCTGAAGAGACTGAAAGTTCCCTGCAATGAAAGACCACGTTAAGGCCTCAATAAGTGTTTGGTGAACGAGATCATGATGCTTACAGAGTGTGGCCTGTTTTGTAGAGTTGCTTCTATGAAACTGCTGATATTTGGCCATTTTGACCTATCAAAATGGCATTTTTATAAAATTCAACCTAAATGTATGCCAAGAGGTAAATCTTGAGAAACGTTCAGATTGCCAATGTTATTGAAATATTTATAATTTTGATTGTAAACACAGAATTTTCTAAGAGTATTTGGAAAATCAACTGAAGAAATCCCCAATTGTAGATACTTGTGTGTGTGTGTATATATATATATATATTTTATTTTTGGTAAAGAAATCAGCCTATATTTTTCTTCTTTTAGTACCAAGCCCACTTGTCATTTTGAATCGAATTTTTATCCCATTTGCACTTTTTTTTTTTAAAGAAAACATTACTTCATAGATATCTTGCTAAGGTTTCCATCCAGACCTTTTCCTTCCTGCTTTTGTTGACAGTCTAGAGAGGGCAAGCACAGGCTTTTGGTTCAATAGTGCTCTGGGAAGACTTTTCAGTTTTGGAACAAGCATCACCATGTTAATCAATTTACATGAGAACTGTAGCTGCAGGCAGATTCCAGTGCAATCACATGTGCCACCTCACATTACTTTAGCTTCACTGTTCCTGAAGAGATTGTTTCCCAAGTATTTCAACATGATTCCACAACAATGACTGTCTCTGTCCTGAAGGGAGAAAGTTGAACGGAAATACCCAATATCTTCATATTATTCCTCAAAATTCATTCAAAAATCAAGTCAGTATAATGAAGTTAATCTGGGAGCTTATATAAATTTTTGTAAAAACATTCCTCGTCCAACAAAAACTCACTTCAAAAGATTTATCCATGAAAACAGTAGTAGTGAAGCAGAGTTCATCTGACTCTTTTTTACCTATTGGCTATTTTGGTTACTGTAGTATTTTTTGCTTCTCCCTGAAAGTCAATTTCCTCATAACTCAGCATTAATTGGAAGCAGAACTTCTCATACTCTTAGTGCACGCAACTGGCCATCATCTGGACTGTGTGCATTATCTTTGTATGGATGATTTCTGTCTAGTCAACTTTCCATAGCTTTCAGTGTAATATAAATATATGGTGAAAAGTGAAGGTAGTTGTGTGATTGTTAACTATACTAGATATAAAAACTTATAAAGCTATAGCAATTAAAGTATTAATAGTTGGTATAGCTGAATAGTGGAGAAGGAAATGACAATCCTCTCCAGTATGACTGAGCGACTAAACAACAGTAATAGCTAAAGAGATGAACAAACAGCAGTGGAAAAAAATAAGCAGCTGACAAACAAGCCTATGTATATCTGAATAGGAGTATTATGATTGGTTTGAAATCACTGAGGAAATGATGAACTCTTTAGTAAGTGATACAGGGACTACTGAATATCCATATGGAAAAATAAAATAAAACTAGCTTCTTATCCCACAACACACACAAAAAAAAGTCCAGATGGATTAACAATTTAAAAGTGAGAAGAAAAATTCTAAAATTTTTGAAAAGAAATATATCTTTGACTTCAGGAAAGAGAAGGATCCTTCAAGACACAAAATTACAAAGCAAAAGAAAAAGACTGATACATTTGATTACATTAATACAAAACCTCTATACAATAAAAATAACCATGATGAAAGTGAAAAGATAAGCCACAAGATATAAAACCTTCAGAGATATAAGAATCTAGGCTATTTCAAGAATTTCTACCAATAGATAGAAAAAGAGAAACATCTTAGCAGCAATTCACAAAGAATAAGAATTTGTAGATGAAAGAAGCTAAATGGCTAATATATATATGAAAAAATTCTCAATTTTACTGGTAACCAATAAAAGAGCAAACAAAAATAATAATATGCAAAAAATGCATACTATCAAATTTGTAGAAACTTCAAAAATCTAATAGTACCACTTCAGTTCAGTTCAGTCACTCAGTCATGTCCGACTCTTTGTGACCCCATGGACTGCAGCGTGCCAGGCTTCCCTGTCCATCACCAACACCTAGAGTTTACTCAAACTCATGTCCATTGAGTTGGTGGTGGCATCCAACCATCTCATCCTCTGTTGTCCCCTTATCCTCCCGCCTTCAATCTTTCCCAGCATCAGGGTCCTTTCCAGTGAGTCAGTTCTTTGCATCAGGTGGTCAAAGTATTGGAGTTTCAGCTTCAGCATCAGTCCTTCCAATGAATATTCAGGACTGATTTCCTTTAGGATGGACTGGTCGGATCTCCTTGCTGTTCAAGGGACTCTCAAGAGTCTCTTCCAACACCACAGTTCAAAAGCATCAATTCTTCAGTGCTCAGCTTTCTTTATAGTCCAACTCTCACATCCATACATGACTACTGGGAAAACCATAGCTTTGACAAGAAAGACCTTTGCTGACAAAGTAATGTCTCTGTTTTTAAATAAGCTGTCTAGGTTGGTATAACTTTTCTTCCAAGGAGCAAGTGTATTTTAATTTCATGGCTGCAGTCACCATCTGCAGTGATTTTGGAGCCCCCCAAAATAAGTCAGCCACTGTTTCCCCATCTATTTGCCATGAAGTGATGGGACCAGATGCCATGACCTTAATATTCTGAATGTTGAATTTTAAACCAACATTTGCACTCTCCTCTTTCACTTTCATCAAGAGGCTCTTTAGTTCTTCTTCACTTTCTGCCATAAGGGTGGTGTCATCTGCATATCTGAGGTGATTGATATTTCTCCCAGCAATTTTGATTCCAGCTTATGCTTCATCCAGTCCAGCATTTCTCATGATGTACTCTCAGTTCAGTCGCTCAGTCGTGTCTGACTCTATGACTCCTTGAATGGCAGCACGCCAGGCCTCCCTGTCCATCACCAACTCCTGGAGTTCACTCAAACTCACATCCATCGAGTCAGTGATTACATCCAGCCATCTCATCCTCAGTCGTCCCCTTCTCCTCCTGCCCCTAATCCTTCCCAGCATCAGAGTCTTTTCCAATGAGTCAACTCTTCGCATGAGGTGGCCAAAGTACTGGAGTTTCAGCTTTAGCATCAGTCCTTCCAAAGAACACCCAGGACTGATCTCCTTTAGAATGGACTGGTTGGATCTCCTTGCAGTCCAAGGGACTCTCAAGAGTCTTCTCCAACACCACAGTTCAAAAGCATCAATTCTTCAGCACTCAGCTTTATTCATAGTCCAACTCTCACATCCATACATGACCACTGGAAAAACCATAGCCTTAACTAGACGGACCTTTGTTGGCAAAGTAATGTCTCTGCTTTTGAATATGCTATCTAGGCTGGTCATAACTTTCCTTCCAAGGAGTAAGCATCTTTAATTTCCTGGCTGCAATCACCATCTGCACTGATTTTGGAGCCGAAAAAAATAAAGTCTGCCCCTGTTTCCACTGTTTCCCCATCTATTTCCCATGAAGTGATGGGACTGGACGCCATGATCTTCGTTTTCTGAATGTTGAGCTTTAAGCCAACTTTTCCACTCTCCTCTTTCACTTTCATCAAGAGGCTTTTTGGTTCCTCTTCACTTTCTGCCATAAGGGTGGTGTCATCTGCATATCTGAGGTGATTGATATTTCTCTGCATATAAGTTAAATAAACAGGATGACAGTTATACAGCCTTGATGTGCTGCTTTTCCTATTTGGAACCAGTCTGTTGTTCCATGTCCAGTTCTAACTGTTGCTTCCTGACCTGCATACAGATTTCTCAAGAGGCAGGTCAGGTGGTCTAGTACTCCCATCTCTCTAAGAATTTTCCACAGTTTTTTGTGATCCACACAGTCAAAGGCTTTGGCATAGTTAATAAAGCAGAAATCGATGTTTTTCCAGAACTCTTTCGCTTTTTCGGTGATCCAGCAGATGTTGGCAATTTGATCTCTGGTACTTTTGCCTTTTCTAAATCCAGTCTGAACATCTGGAAGTTCATAGTTCACGTACTATTGAAGCCTGGCTTGGAGAATATTGAGCATTACTTTGCTAGCGTGTGATATGAATGCAATTATGTGGTAATTTGAGCATTCTTTGGCATTGCCTTTCTTTGGGATTGAAAATGAAAACTGACCTTTTCCAGTCCTGTGGCCACTGCTGAGTTTTCCAAATTTGCTGGCATATTGAGAGCAGCACTTTCACAGCATCATCTTTTAGAATTTGAAATAGCTCTACTGGAATTCCATCACCTCCACTGGCTTTGTTCATAGTGATGCTTCCTGCAGTGCACTTGACTTCACATTCCAGGATGTCTGGTTCTAGGTGAGTGATCACACCATCGTGATTATCTGGGTACCAAGGGATGTGTTTAAATATTCAATGTTTATTGGTAGATTCAATTTGAAAAGGAATTTGGCAAAATGTAGTAAAGATGAATATACCCTATGACCCAACAATTCCATTTTTAGGAATATCTTCTAGAAATGGAAATTCTCACACGTGCTTTTGGTGATATGTACCAGAATGGTCAGAGAAACACTATAATAGTGAATAAAATAAAAACAGCCTAAATGAATCTCAATAGAAAGTGGAAAAATTATTTTGTTCATTGGTATAATTGTGTCCTGGAAAATTGAGATTTTGGGTCAATATTCAATCTGTTTGAGTTCTTTATTCATTTTTCTACTTGGTTACAAAGAGGAATACCCTTATCTATTAAATATACTTTATAATCAATTATATATCTCTCATTAATAAGAAAAAGTTTAGGGAGTTGCCTGGTTGCCCAGTGGTTAGGATTTCACTGTGGTGGCCCGGGTTCAATCCCTGGTTAGGGAACAGAGACCCCACAAGCCATGTGGCTTAACAGGGAAAAGGAAAGTTCAGTGTTTTACATTAGCAGTCAGGTGACAGTGACTAAATATGACAAAGTTATTGAGCAAAATCAACCTCCTATGCAAACCTAATTTATAAACAATTTTCAGCAGCAAACATTTTAGCAAACATAATTACTTATTCAAGTAAACCTTTAACAACTTTTTTGCCCATTTTTAGTAAAGAAACTTAGAAAAGCTATTTTCTGTTGATAGGATAGAAAAATATATGTATATAGATTTCACTTAAATTTTTGGTAACTGGCATGCAAATACAGTATTAATCCTTACATTTCTTTCCAAAGAAAGAATACATTGTTAATGTGGTTCTTGAAGTTCTCAAAATCTCCTTTCACTGGCTTCTTAAAATTTTCTACTAAGTGCCATTGAAATTTATGATCTATTATTTCAACTTCTAATCAATAATGAATTTAAAAAATGGAGGATTATACATTTGTATAAGCAGAAAAGCACTGAGGTGTGTAGGAAGAATGTGAGTAGTATATAGCAGTGAAAATGAAAGAAATAAAATGACATATATCAACATGGATAAATCTCAAAAATATAATGTTGAATGGAAAATGCAAGTTGTCTGTAATGTATAATTGTTGCTTAGGTTCCTTAGTTGTGTCTGACTCTTTGTGAGCCCATGGACTATAGCCCGCAAGTCTCCTCTGCCCATGGGATTTCCCAGGCAAGAATACTGCAGTGGGTTGCCATTTATCTTCCCCACCCAGGGATCGAACCCACGTCTCCTGCATTGACAGGTGGAATCTTTACCACTGTGCCACCAGGCAAGATGTGAGAATTAATACAGAGAAATGTAGAAGCAGGTAGAAAGAAGAGGCAATATTTACAGATTTATGAGTAAGTTTATTGAATATAAACCCTTCCAGTACTTTAAACCATCCACTCAAAGTTAATCATTCACTACAATGACTTCAGTCAGCTGTCATTTTAAAGGAGAATGAATATTATATTTCTTTAGCAGGGAAAAGAAGTATAGTAATGAGAATTCATTCAATTATAATGTAATTGACTCCTACTTAAAACATCTTAGAACTTAGGAAAAGTCATAGATGGAATCCTTTTCTGCCTCCCTACACGAGTCCCGGGGAACTCTGTAGGAGACACAGAAAACATGAATAAACTGCAATTCCCTATCACATTCTCCACTCTCAGAAAAGATAAAACCAGGAACGTCAGTGTCTAGGACTCCATGCTTCCAATGCCAGGTAGCGGGGTAGGAACAAGTTTGATCCTTAGTTAGGAAACTAAAAGCCCACATGCCACCCTGCATAGCCAAAAAATAACAATAAAAATTAAACCAGTTAGGCACTTCCCCAGTCACTTTTGGCTTGGAAGCAGAGCTGCAAGTGACAGCCAAAATGCTCTCCCCAGCCAAAAGAGGCCGACAAGAAGTTGTCTTCTCTCCTCCTTTGGACTCCTGTCATGTAGGAGGTGAGAGAATCCTGGTGTGGGCCCAGGTATGAATGATAAATGACCCAGTGGAAGGAGAGTTGAATCATGGTGTATGATGGTATGGATCAAGGCGTTAGAGCTGGGGTTTTTTGTTTTCCTCTTTGAGATTTTAAGGATTACCTATTACTTGCTTTTTTCTCCCTTGGCAAGTTTTAATTTTACAAAAATTCCTTTCCTCGAAATGATTTGAAAATATTTGATTTTCTTCCAGGCATTTTATTGAAGCAATTTCCTGCTTTATTTTTTAAAAAATGTAAAATGTGGAATGGGGATAAAAAAAGATCTACCTGACTTACTTAGAACAAATCATGCTTATTTAAGGCCTTATCCAACGTATCCCAAGAAAACTGCATGCTTACCATCTTTCATAATTGGTTGAAAAAGTTAAAAAACAAAAAGTCTGTTACTTGATTGCCTTATAATAAATATGGAAAATGATTCCAGTTTCATTTTGAGCCTGCCCAAGTTATAGGACTGAGTACTTTCTGATGATTTCTTTCTGAAATCTGTTACAGTTTCTGTGATTTGCTGAGTGATCAAAGACCTGTGATTATGCCCCTCTGCATAACCTCTCAACTGGAAATTTAAGAACAGTTTTTCTCCTTAGCCATAGGTGTTGCAGATTAGAGGCTAGATTCTCATTTTTTGTTGTCAACAGGAAATTGGGAATGGGCCATCCTGAGTTTGGAAGAGAAAGAAAGGGTCCAGATTGTCCAGAGCAGTTGTTTAGTTTGCTAAGCCATGTCCAACTCTTTGTGACCCCATGGACAATATATAGACCACCGGTCTCCTCTGTCCATGGGTTTCCTTCTGCAGAGGATCTTCCTGACCCAGAGATTGAATCCCATAGATTCAATCTCAACCCAGGGATTGAGTCTCCTGCATCTCCTGCATTTGGCAGGCAGATTCTTTACTATTCCACCATCTGGGAAGCCCTGTATATATATATTTACACACATATATATATGTAATTTAATTAATTAAATAAAATGTTTGGGATTTGCAGGTGATTCCTGTAGGTGGCACTGCTACTGTTCTAATTAGGGTGCATGCCCCAGTAGGCTGGATGCGCTACCCAGAGCACTAACCAGGTGGATATAAGGTTATATACCTTAGGCATCACAGAGCAGGGACTTGTTTGGACAGGACCATTGCTTTTCTGGTCTTTTACCACAGTTAATGCTGTCTTCAGGACTAAAGCATTCCCATGCTTTCACATGAACCAAAAAAAAAAAAAAAAATTAACGTAGGTGTTACATAATCAGAACACGAGTACCTAGAGGCAATGCTTTTTGCCATTAGTCAAATATTTTATTTGTCTCAGTTAACCCATCTGGACTGCTTTGTACTATTTTTCAACTGCAGAAAGTTTCACTTTATTTTAAGGCAATAGAGCATAAGATAATTATGATATTCTAGGGCATTTCCTTGGTTCAGAAGTGAGAAATACAAAATAAGGCATTTTATTAGATGATTTGAATTTAAATTTTAATTTTTCGGGGGGAATAATACATACATCTACAGCCTAACCATTAAACTCTAGACTGGTTCCAAGTAGGAAAAGGAGTACATCAAGGCTGTATATTGTCACCCTGCTTATTTAACTTCTATGCAGAGTACATCATGAGAAACACTGGGCTGGAAGAAGCACAAGCTGGAATCAAGATTGCCGGGAGAACCTCAGATATGCAGATGACACCACCCTTATGGCAGAAAGTGAAGAGGAACTAAAAAGCCTCTTGATGAAAGTGAAAGTGGAGAGTGAAAAAGTTGGCTTAAAGCTCAACATTCAGAAAACAAAGATCATGGCATCAGGTCCCATCACGTCATGGGAAATAGATGGGGAAACAGTGGAAACAGTGTCAGACTGTATTTTTCTGGGCTGCAAAAGCACTGCAGATGGTGATTGCAGCCATGAAATTAAAGACGCTTACTCCTCGGAAGGAAAGTTACAGACAAAGGTCTGTCTAGTCAAGGCTATGGTTTTTCCAGTGGTCATGTATGGATGTGAAAGTTGGACTGTGAAGAAAGCTGAGCGCCGAAGAATTGATGCTTTTGAACTGCGGTGTTGGAGAAGACTCTTGAGAGTCCCTCGGGACTGCAAGGAGATCCACCCAGTCCATCCTAAAGGAGATCAGTCCTGGGTGTTCTTTGGAAGGAATGATGCTAAAGTTGAAACTACAATACTTTGGTCACCTCATGCAAAGAGTTGACTCATAGGAAAAGACCCTGATTCTGGGAAGGATTGGGGACAGGAGGATAAGGGGACGACTGAGGATGAGATGGCTGGATGGCATCACCGACTCGATGGACATGAGTTTGGGTAGGCTCTGGGAGCTGGTGATGGACAGGGAGGCCTGGCGTGCTGCAATTCATGGGGTCGCAAAGAGTCGGACACGACTGAGTGACTAAATTGAGCTGAACTGATGACCCATTTAAGAGATATCATTATTTGAAAGGTATTTTCTTTCCATCTCTCCCCACTCCCCTGTTAAAAAACCCCAAAACCCTAAGCAAGATTACAACTGGACCATGCAAAGGATGATTTCTGTTTCTGAAATCCGGTTACTTCTGTCTAGAACCAAGTCAAAAGTCCCTGTCTTGGGAAAGAGTCGAAGTTTCTGGAGGGCACATAGGAGCAAGGAGGGAGTTAAATCACTCCTGAGCACCAGTGGGATAACCGGGCACCTTCACTCTTGATTTGCTAGAATGAGCTAGTAAAAAGCTTTCCTTTAGATGAAATCATGCTTGACTCAAAGATCACTGATTCCAGACCTTGCCTGCCCTTCATTGTGGCCTCCAGGGTCCTTGCCTCCCTGCCAGGACAGCTGTTGTGGTGAAACACAGATAGAATCACAAGTCAAGGGCCTGGCTGGGTACTTACTCATACATTCTTTCTTTCATTCATTCATCTTTACATAAGTCATTGTTGAGTACCAGCTACATGGCAGGAAGTGTTCTAAACAGACACCAAAACAGACGAAAATCCTCATCTTCAACAGACTTCTATTCAAAAGTATGTTTCTATTAGCTCTGGTGCCCTGCTTTCTGTTTCCATGGCTACTAATATAGGTGTCTGCAAGTATTGCTGGGGTTTGGTGTTTCTTCCAGGCACTTGGCTACACACTAGCAAAGCAATGCTCAAAATTCTCCAAGCCAGGCTTCAAAATACATGAACCGTGAACTTCCAGATGTTCAAGCTGGATTTAGAAAATGCAGAGGAACCAGAGATCAAATTGCCAACATCTGATGGATCATAGAAAAAGCAAAAAAGTTCCAGAAAAACATCTGCCTTATTGACTACAGCAAAACCTTTGACTGTGTGGATCACAACAAATTGGAAAATTCTTAAAGAGATGGGAATACCAGACCACCTTACCTGCCTTCTGAGAAATCTGTATGCAAATCAAGAAGCAACAGTTAGAACAGGATGTGGAACAACAGACTGGTTCCAAAGTGGGAAAGGAGTACATCAAGGCTGTATATTGTCATCCTGCTTATTTAACTTATATGCATAGTATTACATTATGTGAAATGCCGAGCTGGATGAACCACAAGCTGGAATCAAAATTGCTGGGAGAAATATCAAAAACCTCAGATATGCAGATGACAATACCCTTATGGGAGAAAGCGAAGAGGAACTAAAGAGCCTCTTGATGAAAGTGAAAGAGGAGAGAGAAAAAGTTGCCTTAAAACAAAACATTCAAAGAACTAAGACCATGGCATCCAGTCCCATCACTTCATAGCAAATAGACGGGGAAACAACGGAAACAGTGACAGACTTTGTTTTCTTGGGTTTCAAAATCATAGCAGATGGTGACTGCAGCCATGAAATTAAAAAATGCTTGCTCCTTGAAAGAAAAGCTATGACAAACCTAGACAGCATATTAAAAAGCAGAGACATTATTTTGCTGACAAAGGTTTGTCTAATCAAAGCTATCGTTTTTCCAGTAGTCACATATGGATGTGAGAATTGGACCATAAAGAAAACTGAGTATCGAAGAACTGATGCTTTGAACCGTGGTGTTGGAGAAGATTCTTGAGAGTCCCTCAGGCAGCAAGGAGATCCAACCAGTCCATCCTAAAGGAAATCAGTCCTGAATATTCATTGGAAGGACTGATGCTGAAGCTAAGCTCCAATATTTTGGCCACCTGATGCGAAGAGCTGACTCACTGAAAAAGACTCTGATGCTGGGAAAGATTGAAGGCAGGAGGAGAAGGGGATGACAGAGGACGAGATAGTTGGATGCCATCATCGACTCAATGGACACGAGTTTGAGCAAGCTCAGGACGTTGGTGATGGACAGGGAAGCCTGGTGTGCTGCAGTCCAGGGGGTCACAAAGAGTCAGACACAACTGAGTGACTGAACTGAACTGAACTTTTACAAGTGACCTTCTCACTGTGGTGCTTCTGATTGATTACTTGCAGACACTTTCCCCCTGCAAGGCATTTCTTAGTATTTAGGGAGGGAGAAATTCGTGCCTCAGCTTACACTGTGCCCCAGCCAATGATTCAATGTACTCCAATGTACAATGATTCAATGTACCTCCAATGATTCAAGTACTTTGGAAAGGTCTGGATCATCAGCTACATTGTCCCTTCCCTACAGTTAATTTTTCCCCAAAGATTTTCCTCTCTCACTGCCACTTTTTAAAAATTAATTTTTATTGGAGTATAGCTGCTTTGGGCTTCACAGATGGCTCAGTGGTAAAGAATCTGCCTGCCAAACATGAGACATGGTTTCAGTCCTCTGCTCAGGACAATCCCCTGGATAAGGAAATGGCTACCACTCCAGTATTCTTGCCTGGGAAATCCCATGGACAGAGAAGCCTGGTGGGCTAAAGTCCAAGGGGTCACTAAAGAGTCAGACACAACTTAGTGACTAAAATAGCAACAATCTTGTGAAGTAAGGGGTAATTTTTTTAATTGGAGGATAATTGCTTTACAATGCTGTGTTAGTCACTGTACAGCAAGATGATTCATATATATATATATATAGCATATGCTTATCTTCTCTTTTTTGGATTTCTTTCCCATTTAGGTCACCATAGAGTATTGAGTAGAGTTCCCTGTGCTCTGCAGTACCTTCTCATTAATTATCTATTTTGTATATAATATCAGAAGTGTATATATGTCAATCCCAATCTCCCAGTTCCTCCCACCCGCTCTTTTCCCCTTTGGTATTCATACGTTTGTTCTGTATGTCCGTGTCTCTATTTCTGCTTTGCAAAAAAGTTTTTCTGTCTCATTTTTTCTAGATTTCACATACATGTTAATATGCAATACTTGTTTTTCTCTTTCTGCTGTATTTCACTCTGTGTGATAGTCTCTAGGTCCATTCACATTTCTATGAATGACCCAGTTTTGATTCTTCTTATGGCTGAGGAATATTCCACTGAATATATATGTGCCTCATCTTCACCCTTTCCTCTGTTGATGAACATTCAAGTTGCTTCCATGTCCCGGCTATTGTAAATAGTGCTGCAACGAGCCCTGAGGTGTATGTGTCTTTTTGAATTCTGCTTTTCTCTGTATATGGCTGGTATTTCCCACTGTCATTTTAACTGTTCGACTCTTAACCAGGCTTCCCACAGCCTTCTTTGCCATCAGACATGTGCTACAAATGTGATCTTAAAAGGGAGGGTCTACATCCAAAACTCTAATCTCACAAAGGTACGTGATTTTTTTCTCCCACCTCTATGTAATTTTGTAGATGTAAATAAAAATGAGAATAGAATGCTCTCCAGCTTCACTGTACAGCATCCAAGCTCAAAGTCCAATGGTTGTTGCCTCTCTTTATCTATGTGTCTAAGCTCCTTTGTTAACCTAAAATAATCTCCCATATATATGAAATGTTTCTGTTGTTCATTTGCTCAGTTGTGTCCAACTCTTTGTGACCCCATGGATTGCAGCATGCCAGGCTTCCCTGTCTTTCACAGTTTCCTGGAGTTTGCTCAAACTCATGTCCACTGAATCAGTGATACCATCCAGCAATCTCATTCTCTGTCGCCCCCTTCTCCTCCTGTTCTCAGTCTTTCCCAGCATCAGGATCTTATCCAATGAGTCTACTCTTTGCATCAGGTAGCTAAAGGATTGGAGCTGCAGCTTCAGAATCAGTCCTTCCAGTGAATATTCAAGGTTGATTTCCTTTAGGATTGAAGTATTTTTTATATGTATATACACACACACACACACACACACACACACATAGATATAATAAACATTTCTCCTAAAGGTGACTTTTTAAAAAGCTGTTTGAATATTTCTTGGTTTTTTATTTTAAATTATTTCCATGTGCTTGCTTCAGCAGCACATATATTAAAAGTAAGCTCTTCCCAATTTTCATTGTAAAAGTAATATATAATCATTTTTAATTAAAAAATAAATGTAAAGAGACAAGAATATAAGCAATGTTTTACTAACCAAAGGAAATGATACTTATAATTCCATTACATTTTTTATATTCCTATCTCCCAAAAATATTTTAAAATAATTTTAAAACAAATTATTGCCCCCCACACAGAAAATTATAGAGTATTAAAAAGTTCCCAGTTTTCCCCCCAATAGCATTGTTTAATCACTAAATTGTGGCTGTCCTCCTAGAAATTCCTATGCATATTTAATTTTCAGTCTTTTTGAAAACATAGGGTTTTGGGGGGAGGTTGGTTTACAAAATGTTATTTTTCTTTTTTTTCCAGTAATTATGTTGAGGCATATTTTACATATCACATATTTCACTCAAGTGCAGAATTCAGTAATTTTTTTTTTTTTTTNAATGTGGCGTCCAATGGCCCAAGTTCAAATTTCAGCTCTGCCACCTCCTAGTTATGGGACCTGGGGCGAGTTACCTGCAAGTTACTGGCTGAGTTTCTTTTGTAAAATGAGGATATAGTAATACCTGCCTCATGGTGTTATTGTGAGGACTCAATGGATTAAGATGTGTGGAACTCCTTAGAATGTCCTGGCACGTGGTGGGAGTTGAATAAATCGTACATATCTTTCATTCCGGGCTTCCCTGGTAGCTCAGCTGGTAAATAATCTGTCTGTGATGCAGGAGACCTCTGTTTGATTCTTGGATTGGGAAGATCTCCTGGAGAAGAGATAGGCTGCCCAAGCCAGTATTCTTGCTGGAGAATCCCCATGGTCAGAGGAGCCTGGCGGGCTACAGTCTACGGGGTTGCAAAGAGTTGGACATGACTAAGCACAGCACAGCAGAGCATCCTGGGTTCCATTTTTTCTGCCGTCATTCCTGCTACAGTAAATGCCCATGCCAGCCGTTCCCTGAGCTCTCCTATTGTCCCCACCCTTCTTCCCAATGATTTTGCTCTGGCAATTTTCTTATCTTTCTTTGTGATTTCCTCCTCTTCACCTGATCATCCTGCTTCCTTCCATCACCAGTTCATGCCAAAGACGATCCCTGCAAACTTGTGATCAGTCCCCTGCTTAAATCCCTACCTCGTGCTGCCACTCAGCAACCTGAGTATTTAAAAAATATTAACCAAAATTTTCTTGTTTCTGCTCAGAATTAATGTTTTGTGGGGCTGAGTAATTGGCATGTTGTATGTGATGGATGCTGAAAGGCTTTCTTGTCAAAAGTCGCTCCTCCAGGGCCAACTCCTGCTGCCTGAAAGTCCTTGTTTTCTGTTTTCTGGGTCCAGCACTGTAGCCATGGACTTCTCGGTTTTGGAGACAGTCCTGACAAAGGCAAGCATTATATAGAGCCCATTTTCACCCGCAGATGGTGTCTGAGATTAATCTTACTGGTATTAGCCCTACAAACTTGCAGGGTGAGCCAGGGTACCCTAACACTACTATCCTGTAAGCTGCACACCCTCCCCAATCACCTGCTATGTTTGCTTAGGGTATGTCTGCTTTAGACCCCAGGACCATCTGCGGGAAGTAGAATCTTCCCTGACTACAAACACTGGGCTTGTAAAATGCTTAGGCTTTGTCATTTTTCTTTCCAAGGGATTAGACTGGGCCTCCATCCCCCATAGCTTATCTGAGGTCTTGCTGGAAGCTAGGTGTACCACTCAACACTGCCATTCACCTCACTCTGAATAACATCCTTCACTAGGAGAGCCTGTTGACATGTCCTGCCTGCTAGATGACAACTCCTTGGATATAATGGGGTATGGGGATGCTTGAAAAGTGAAAGTGAAAATGTTAGTCACTCAGTTGCTTTGCCTCTGATTCCTTACACCCCCACGGACCGTAGTTCCCATGGACAATAGCCCATCAGGCTCCTCTGTCCATGGGATTCTCCAGGCAAGAATACTGGAGTGGGTTTCCATGCCCTCCTCCAGGAGATCTTCCACACCCCGAGATCGAACTGGATTTCCCACAGTGCAGGCAGATTCTTTAACGTCTGAGCCACCAGGGGATAAGCCGGTGGGGATCCCTATTTTCCCTCAGTTCTAACATATGCAATTGGCCAAGTTCCATGTAGCACCTTAAGTTTATTTTGCCACAAGAGTAGGGAATAGGTCTGCTCCTCTCTTAGCCCTGTCATTCTCAAAGCACTCCCACGTGATAAACTCACCAGGACAGGCTCCCTCCTATTGAGGCTAAGCTGGAGTGAGTAGCCTTTCCCTTCTCCAGGGGATCTTCTCAACCCAGAGATTGAACCCAGGTCTCTTGCATTGTAGGCAGATTCTTTACCAGCTGCGCTACGAGGAAAGCCCCTAGAAAGCAGGACAAGAATTCAAATGGAAGCCCACATATTAAATGTCTACATATGTATAGATCATCAATCAAGTGGACAACTTGTTCAAGAAATTCTATTCCATCCTCCAACCTTGAGAAATATACCTTCAGAGTAATAAAATTGAAATATGTGTAAAGCTATGAGGTGAAGGGGATGACAGAGGATGAGATGGCTGGATAGCATAACCAACTCGATGCACATGAGTTTGGGTGAACTCCGGGAGTTGGTGATGGACAGGGAGGCCTGGCGTGCTGCAATTCATGGGGTCGCACAGAGTCGGACATGACTGAGCAACTGAACTGAACTGATGTCTTTTAATATGACCAAAAATTGGCAAAATATTCAAGATGAATGGTTTTAATTATTACTGCATGTCTTGGCATTCTATTGATGAGAATAAAATAAAGGTAATCATAATTCATAAATTTTTATGTATTTCTTTTTCTGGTCATCATCTCAGCAAATCATTAATTATGATGTTATAATCAAGATTTTTACAATGATTGGCCTTGACACTTGCTGTTTCAGTACTATTTTGGGGAATGGCAAACCTCCTTTGCTCTGGCTTCACATCTAACATTCCTGGCCTTTCTCTGCTCCATTCACTGTCTGGTCCCTAGGGGAGGAGTGATATATTTGAATGGAAAGTTTGAGAGAGGAAACAGAAATTATCAAGTTCATTCTCCTGTTTCTTTTGAGTTTTGTCTGCCCTCAGGGTGTACAGTCTTCTCTGCTTTTCCAGATGATTGTCCAGCACTGCCTATGAGGAGGTAGGTAAGTTCAGTTTAGAGATGACACAGTAAATGGGCTAATGGCTAACCTACCTAGTCTACATCCTTCAATACTTTTAATGGTAACAAAGGTAGTATTCTTGCTCTCTTGCTGCTTTACTCTTTCATTTCCCTCTCAGTAGGTTCCATCTTTTGGCAGGAAACAGAGCTATCATCCATTGGGTCCTATCAACTCTAACACACGTGGTGGATGAGGTTCACATGAACGCATAGCCTGGACATTGAGCTTCTTTCATTGATTTGCCCAAGGTGGGTTCTTTTTTTTTTTTTTCAGAATCACAGTTCCCCTACCAGAGATGGAACCTGAGCTATAGCAGTGAAAGCCTGGAATCCTTACCACTAGGCCATCAGGGAACTCACCAGTATGGCCCAACTTTTAACTACTTCTCCATAACACAATTTAAACCATTGTTTTATCAGGCAGGATTTCAACACAGAAAATAACTTACAACTACAGCTCAATCCCAAATCTATCCTGGAGTCTTGGTCCAAGTTAGTACCCTGCTTGGCTCAAGCACTATTGTTATTGATCTCAGACAGCTTGCTCTTTCACCCCAAGATCTGCTTCATTACTCTAATCTTGCCCTTCTGTCTCAGAAGCCAGACACCACAACCACCCAGTTCCTGCAGACTCTCAGAGAATAGGAGGACTTCTGTCCCAAGTCACAGTCCACTTCTTTTAAGTCCTCAGCTTCTGTGCCTGAACCAAATTTTCCCCAAGTTGAGCAATAATGGGAACATAGTTTGTCAGAGAAAAGTTCACCTCCACATATAGGTGTGAATTCTGGCCCTCTGGTTCTTACAGTGTAGTTCAAAAGTATATTTTCCAAAGTTTTAATTATATAGTGTTAAGTAGTATTATGGGTAGGCATAAACCAATCGGTTACACAATTCACAGTGAACTACATCAAGCCCTAAGATCATGGCATCTCGTCCCATCACTTCATGGCAAATAGAACCGGGAAAAAGTGAAACTAGTGACAGATTTTATTTTCTTGGGCTCCAAAATCACTGTGGACAGTGACCGCAGCCATAAAAATTTTAAAGATGTTTGCTCTTTGAAAGGAAAGCTGTGATAAACCTAGACAGTGTATTAAAAAACAGAGATATCACTTTGCCTACAAAGTTCCATATATAGTCAAAGCTTTATTGACTATGTCAAAGCCTTTGACTCTGTGGATCACAATAAACTGTGGAAAATTCTGAAACATATGGGAATACCAGACCACCTGACCTGCCTCTTGAGAAATCTGTATGCAGGTCAGGAAGCAACAGTTATAACTGGACATGGAACAACAAACTGGTTCCAAATAGGAAAAGGAGTACTCAAGGCTGTATATTGTCACCCTGCTTATTTAACTTCTATGCAGAGTACATCATGAGAAACACTGGGCTGGAAGAAGCACAAGCTGGAATCAAGATTGCTGGGGGAAATATCAATCACCTCAGATATGCAGATGACACCACCCTTATGGCAGAAAGTGAAGAGGAACTAAAAAGCCTCTTGATGAAAGTGAAAGAGGACAGCAAAAAAGTTGGCTTAAAGCTCAACATTCAGGAAACGAAGATCATGGCATCTGGTCCCGTCACTTCCTGGGAAATAGATGGGGAAACAGTGAAAAGAGTGGCTGACTTTATTTTTGGGGGCTCTAAAATCAGTGCAGATGGTGATTGCAGCCATGAAATTAAAGATGCTTACTCCTTGGAAGGAAAGTTATGACCAAAGCAGAGACACTACTTTGCCAACAAAGGTCCGTCTAGTCAAGGCTATGGTTTTTCCAGTGGTCATGTATGCATGTGAGAGTTGGACCACAAAGAAGGCTGAGCACCGAAGAATTGGTGCTTTTAAACTGCGGTGTTGGAGAAGACTCTTGAGAGTCCCTTGGACTGCAAGGAGATCCAACCAGTCCATTCTAAAGGAGATCAGTCCTGGATGTTCTTGGAAGGACTGACGCTAAAGCTGAAACTCCAATACTTTGGCCACCTGATGCGAAGAGTTGACTCATTGGAAAAGACTGATGCTGGGAGGGATTGGGGGCAGGAGGAGAAGGGGACGACAGAGGATGGGATGGCTGGATGGCATCACTGACTCTATGGACATGAGTTTGAGTGAACTCAGGGAATTGGTGATGGACAGGGAGGCCTGGCGTGCTACGATTCATGGGGTCTCAAAGAGTTGGACACGACTGAGCGGCTGAACTGAACTGAACTGAACTTGGTTTTTCCAGTAGTCATGTATGATGTGAGAGTTGGACCACAAAGAAGGCTGAGGCCCGAAGAACTGATATTTTTGAACTTTGGTGCTGGAGAATACTCTTAAGAGTCTTTTGGACTGCAAGGAGATTAAACCAGTCTGAGAGGGTCATTTCCTAGGCAGGTTGATAAGAAGTCTAGGGGTCCCCAAGGAGAGAGGGGTCTGGAATTCTCAAGGAGGAAGAAAGGACAAACATTTTTTCCCTCTACATTCCTTAGGATTAGATAACAATAATGTAGCCTCCCTGAGGACAGTCTCTGGATTAACCCTTCTGGCTAATTCTGTTATTTTAAAATGTAAATTATGGGAGTAGGTCTGGTCTTTCCAAGGATTATATAACAATGTACCCTGCCTGCAGACAGTCTTTGGATTAAACCTTCTGGCTAATTCTGTTATCTTAAAATGTAAATTATGGGAGTAGGTCTGGTGAGGTCTTTACAACCTCCAGACATTCTTTACATTCACTGGAGAGTATATAACTCCATTGCTAACACTAGCAAGGGGGTACTCTTTCTACCCCTTTCTGACGTCTATGTCAGAAGTTTTCTCTATCTCCTTCATACTTTAATAAAACTTTATTACACAAAAGCTCTCAGCGATTAAGCCTCGTCTCTGGCCCCGGATTGAATTCTTCTCCTCCGGAGGCCAAGAATCCCGGAATCTTTGCGTGGTTCAGCAACAACCTTTCATCTCAATCCTAAACGAAAACAACCCTGAATATACACAGGGACTGATGCTGAAGCTCCAATCCTTTGGCCACCTGATGCTAAGAGCCAACTCATTAGAAAAGACCCTGATTCTGGGAAAGATTGCAGGCAAAAGGAGAGGAGGGCGGCAGAGGATGAGATGGTTAGATAGCATCCAGACTCAAAGGACATGAATCTGAGCAGACTCTGGCAGAGGGCGAAGAGTAAGGAGGTCTGGTGTGCTGCAGTGCATGGGATTACAAAGAGTTGGAGACGACTGATCAACAACAAAAATATCAGCCCAGAGCCTTTCCTTCTGCCTGAAGAGAAGACTAGGCCTGTGCATTTCTCCTTTATGTTTCTTCTCTGAATTCTGCCCCTCCAAACAGCTACTCCAAAACAATACAGGACTCACTGAAAGCATGGGAAAGTCTGGTTGCCTAACATTCTAAAAAACTCTAGCAGACACTTAGTGAATTACTGCCTAGCAGTTACAGGCTTTGTGAAGATAATGTCACAGTTGATCAGATATCCTTCATCAGCTATCTCCAACCTCATTATTTTTCATATGTGTCAGTAGGGCCGAAGGAAAGCAGATAATGAGACAGAGATAGGAGATTTATTGGAATTAAGGCTATGAAAGATAAAGGAAAAGGATACAGGATGGGCCAGAGATAGCCTTCAGATCTTGATGGAGATCTGACATGGAGGAGCAAGTAGGATGGGGCAGAGAGAACCTTGGGCAAACATAGATCTGATAAAGGCTCAGCCAAATGTCCGGAGCAGATTGCCTGTTAGAGCAGATTTCTGTTTGGGTAGAAATGACCAGACCTAGTAACCTCGCTGTGCACAGTCATTGGCTGGGGCTGCCAGAGAGAAGCAGCCTGAAAGCCAAGATGGATAATTCCTTGCAGCTGAACAGCAAGTTCTTCCCTGAAAAGAGATCCAAACATGGACACTCCTTGGCTTTCACAGCAGGGAAATTTCTGTCAGCTGACTTTCCATAGTGAGAGGACCAAGTGAACCTTTACAAAGTGTCTTGCTCATCACTTTAGCAAGATCCATGTCCTAACTATTCTCTTTCTTGTTTACTTCTTTCCATCACTACTGCCAGGCTCCACTCCGAGCCTTTATTTCTTGCTAGAAATATTGTAGTTGTCTCTACTGGTCTTCCCATGCCCACTGTTGCACCTTCCATTCTGTTCTTCTCACTGCATTCAGAGCCATCTTTTCAAATCTAAGTCTAATTAAAACCCCTGGTAGCTTAGCATTTCTCTTAAAACACACAGTTAAATTCCTATCATCTTTTTCAAAGTCCTAAGGGTTGCTGCCAACTATCTCTTCAGCCTAATCTCATACTCTTCTTTGGCTAGGCTCTAATACAGTAGCCATCTTTCTAATCCTAAGAAATGTGCCTTGCTTCTTCCTTTCACTGGGCATTTACATATGCAGGTTTCTCTGTCTGGGATGTTTCTTGCATTCTTTCCATGTCTGAGAAATACAGCATGAAGCAGTTGGGGTTTCTTTTCTCCCTATTGAACATATTCCAAATTTCTTTTTTAAAAGTAAACAAAATGTAGATCGGAGGGCAGCATTTTTTATTAAAAAAAGGTATAAATAGACATTTAAGATACTGAAGGACAATATTACCACCCAAGTCATGTGTAGAAAAAATTTGAATACAATGTTGTTTTTAAGAAATAATTTATTCATTATTTTAAATTATTTTTCAGATCACTATAAAGAATAAATTTATAGCCAATTATTTCTTGGAACCATGAAAAAATTATGCAGTGTCTTTTGAAAAAAGTGAAATACAAATTAATACATATAAGACTTTCATTTCTAGCAGTTCAGGCAACCAGATAACTGGATAAACTCCTTGCCATATAATATCTAGAAATTGTAGATAAAAACATAATAAATATTCCTTTTAATGCATAGCTGAGAGATATCTCTAAGGGAAAGAGAGAGAGGGAGAGACAGAAAGACAGAGAAGATACTAATAACTGACAAAATCAGGTGAGGTGTGTATGGGTATTCTTTGAATTATTATTATTATTTTTTTAACTCTTCTATGTGCTTGAAATTTTTCAAATTAAAATAAAGTAACACAATAACAAACATAACAAGATAGGCCCCAAATTAACACAATATCAGGTGAAGCAGGAGAGAGGTTGGGGGGGTGGGGTGATCAGAATTATAGCATTTCAAGGTCCTTGTGTTCTACAGGAAAGTAGAGATAACTTTTGTAACTAGAGAAAAAAGAAGCTGTACATATTTTTCAATTTCTGATAAGTATATTTTTTGTGTATATTAAATATATTAATTTTTAATGTGTATGAATCCCAAAGACATTACACGGCCTCATTTAAATACTTCTAAAAGCAGTGAAAAATATGCACAACAACATTTATCGCAACATTGCTTACAGTAGCTTCACAAATTGTAAACAGCCTAGTTTAGGGTAATAATGTGTGATCATAAATAATAATGACAATCCCCCATATGTACTGACTTGAAAAGATTTCAGGCTTATGACTGAGCAAAATAGGTCACAGAATACATGCAGAAATGTATTTACATAAAATTGCTTTTATACATCTATGATTATGACAATGGTTGTCTCATGACAAGTGACTAGATGGTTTGACTTTGTGCCTTACACTTCTGCATTTGAATTTGTTAAAATGCACATAAAGAAATAAAAACAGTAAAGATGTTCTTAAAGGTAAATGATAAAATAAATTATAAGTACACTCTGCTCAACAGGAAACATGTACATTATCATATGTAAAATAGTTAGCCAATGGAAATTTGCTGTATGACTCAGGGAACTCAAACTGGGGCTCTATAACAACCTAGAGGGGTTGGATGGGGAGGGAGGTAGGAGGGAAATTCAAGAGGGAGGGGACATATGTATACCTATGGCTGATTCATGTTGATGTTTGGCAGAAACCAACACAATATTGTAAAGCAATTATCCTTCAATTAAAAATAAATAAATTTAATTATTTAAAAAAAATTCCAAGTACTTTCTGCTCTTTCATTTCCACCTGGGCTTTGTTAGCAAAGTTGTCTGAAACCATTGCACCTAGAAATGAAGAGAAAGCAGAGACCAAAGCACAGCTCCTCTTTTGTAAGCAGTTGAGTGTGCACTTTGCAATAGGACTTCAACTTTCACAACAGTGAGTATTGTATTCTTCCTATCTGAAAGTCAGGAATACATGGCCCATTCCTGTCTGGCTAGGACATCCACCCATACAAAGGGGTCATCACTTCCCCACGCCAGTGAAAAAAGGGCTGCTCAAGGCTCAGCTGCCACTAGAGGATTAGAAAAGCAGCTGTGATCAAGTAAGTGCCCTAAGGCTGAGGAACTCAATATCAAAGAATCCTTTTCCATTCCAGCATTCAAGATGACCCCTCCCTCCACATTCTTTCAATAGTCCACCTAATTCATCTACCGGAATACTTTCCAGTTCCTTCTCAGCAATTCATTCCTGTCTTTTCTAAACTTTCCATCAGGGATTTAACACCACATGCAGGTGCACTAGTAAGCTTTTTTCTGATCTGGGTGCCTCTTGGGGCCCAAAGGTGCACCCAGGTTTATAACTATTAGAATCACAGAAAAAGAAATGCATCCGAGAATTTAAAAAGCATTTAATATCAGAACATGTCTCTTGACCTCAGTGCCTTCGTTGAGCCTCCTGTTTGTACAGTTATGAACATCTGTCCAGCTTTTAAGTGTTAGTCACTCAGTCGTGTCTGATTGTTTGTGACCCTATGGACTGTAACTCATCAGATGCCTCCGTACATGGGATTCTCCAGTCAAGAATACTGGAGTGGGCTGCCATTCCCTTCTCCAGAGGATTTTTCCAAACCAGGGATCGAACTCTGGTCTCCCGCATTGCAGGCGGATTCTTTATCATCTGAGCTTGCAAAGTCCATTTTCAAAATACTATAGGTTTCTAAATGTTCAACTCCTGGTGGGAGTGCAGGGTAGGCACTCTTGAGCACTACCGTTGAGAGTATAAATTTGTACAATCTTTTTGAAAGAGAAAAACATTGCTATGGACTAATCTATGTCCCCCCAGATTTGTACGTTGAAACACTAACCCTGCCCCCACAACATGCCTGTATTTGGAGATAGGCCCTGTGGGGAAGTAATTCAGGTTAAATGAGGTCATAAGTTCAGTTCAGTCCTTCAGTCGTGTCTGACTCTTTGTGGCCCCATGGACTGCAGCATGCCAGGCTTCTCTGTCCATCACCAACTCCCAGAGCTTGCTCACACTCATGTCCGTCGAGTCAGTGATGCCCAATGAGTGTATCTTTCAGATGGGTATATCTTTCCTTTTCACTTCTCTTCTTTTCTCAGCTATTTGTAAGGCCTTCTCAGACAACCATTTTGCCTTTTTGCGTTTCTTTTCCTTGGGGATGGTTTTGATCACTGCCCCCTGTAAAAAAGAGGTCTTAAGGGTGGGGCCCTAATCCAGTACAACTGGTGTCTCTATATGAAGAGGATGAGACACCAGAATTCTCTTCCTGTCTCTGCACGTGCACAGCAAAAGGCCCTGCGAAGACACGGGGAGAAAGCAGCATCTCCAGGCCAGGAGGAGCTCTCATCAGAAAGTTATTTGCTGGGCCTCTAACCTCCAGAATGTTCTGTTGCTTAAACCATCCAGTCAGTGGTATTTCGTTACGGTAGCCTGAGAAAACTAGTACAGATACCAAAACTTTAAACAATGCTTAATGTTTTACACAGTTCTACTCTAGGAATAACCTCTAAAGAAATCATCATGAATTCACACAAAAATATAAGTTCAAGGGCAGTCTTTGCAGTCTTATAAAAATATGAAAAAAAAACTAGAAACAAATGTCTAGGTCCATATTTTTGAATAAAGGTGAATGCGTGCTCAGTCGCTCAGTCGTGTCTGACTCTTTGTCACCCTATGGGCTGTAGCCCACCGGGCTCCTCTGTCCCTGGGATTCTCCAGGGCAGAATACTGGAGTGGGTTGCCATGCCCTCCTCCAGGGGATCTTTCCGACCCAGGTCTCCTGCAGTTCCTGCAGTGGCAGGAGGCTTCTTTACCACTACACCACCTGGGAAGCCCTGAATAAAGGTAGATTGAACATGTAAATAGATGATGAAATTCTGTCTTTTAATATGCTGTGGAAGGATATTTAACATGGGAAAGGAGTCATAAACATATTATTAGGTGAAAAAACAAGGTTATGAAATAGTGAATACAGTCATTAGGAAAAAATATTGTTATGCACAGAAAGAAGTGGGGGGCCTTTCTTGGTGGTCCAGTGACTAAGACTCAACTCCTAAAGCAAGGGGCCTGGGTTCAATCCCTGGTCAGGGAACTAGATACCACAAGCTGCAATTAAAGATCCTGCTTGCTCCAACTAAGATCCAGCACAGCCAAATAAATAATAAATATATAAATAAATATCTTTAAAAGATTTGTATGTAAATGCCAGTTTACGAATAATTTATTTAAAAAGAAAGAAGTGGGGATGGATTTACTTATATAAACACTTATTCTTTTTTTAATATTTATTTTTATACCAAAACATTAAGAATAATAAGGTCAGGATGATGGATTAACTAGCAATTTTTAGTTTCTTTTTTTGTTTATATACACAAGTTTTTTTTAAAAAAATCACAGTGAATATGTGTTAATAATTTTGGGAATAAGAAAAAAAACCCTACAAAGTTTGTTACCTTCTTATAGTTATGAGCTTGACAGACCAAAACATCAAGCTGGAAAAATACGCTTGTGTTCAGAGTCAAACTGTAATTTTTCAGTAAAGAAACAAACTAACTGAATATCAATCCTTGGGTTTCAGGTGATGATGAACTCACCTAGAGCCAACAGTACAATATAACTGCTAAAAAAGTTAATATAATCTTAGGTTGCACAACAGAAGTACAGCTTATGATACTCTGTTTAGTCCACACTAGGGCTTCGCTGATGGCTCAGTGGTAAAGACTCCAACTGCAAGGCAGGAGATGCAGGAGATGCGGGTTTGATCCCTGGATCTGGAAGATCCCCTGAAGGAGAGCACAGCAACCCACTCCAGTGTTCTTGCCTGGAGAATCCTGTGGACAAAGGAGGCTGGTGGGCTACAGTCCATAGGGTCACAGAGTTGGACACCCTGAAGCGAATTAGCATACACGCATGCAAAATGTAACACTACCACATTTAAATAAAAAGAACGCCACATTTAAAAACAGATAAACTGAGTTCAGAGGAAAACAACTGAAACAATGTAGGCTCACAGGGAGGTTAAACGAGGATGCTTACTGGGCTCATGAAAGAGAAGAAGAAGGATAGACATGGAAGCTGGCAACAGAGGGCTAGCGTATGAAAGACAGAACTGATTTTGTTTTCTATTGTGCCCTTGAGAGAAGAACTAGAATGAATAATTATTGCTTATAGGGAGGCAGTTTTCATATTAACTATAAGAAAGAACTTTCTAACAATCAGCCTAGAGCAACAGGATGGGTGGGAAGCTGTCAAGTAAGGGTTGAGATAAAGGAGATGTAGAAAGTTGTGTATCCAGGTGGAAATTAGGCAGGTAGCCAGTCAGGTCCACTCTACACCCAGGGTTCAGGTTATTTTCAGAGCATACCGCTGAACTCTGTGCTTGTAATAAGGAAACATATCTCAGTGCTCAACAAGGCCAGTCAGGCAGCCAGAGAGCTGCGACTTCAGGCTCTTTCCCACTCCTGTCATGCTTATTTATCATGTATTTGTTCCCTGCCCTGCCCCTCCCCCTAGCCCATAGAAATATCTTTACAAAAATGATTTAAAAGCAATATATATGCTCACTGTAAACAGCTTAAATAATGCAAAAGTTTGAGACTGAAAAAACCCTCCAGACTCCTTTCTGCTCTCTATTTCAGTATTCTTATATCTAAATAATAGCTTCCCTGGTAACTCAGCAGTAAAGAACCTGTCTGCCAGTACAGAAGAGGCTTGTTCGATCCCTGGGTTGGGAAAATCTCCTGGAGAAGGAAATGGCAACCCACTTCAGTATTCTTGCCTGGGAAATCCCACGGACAGAGGAGCCTGGTGGGCTACAGTCCATTTGGTTGCAAACAGTCGGACACGACTGAGCAGAGGAGCACGACACTACTATTATAACAATGATTTTACCTAGACTAGTTGGAAGCAACCAAATGTCCATCAGTTGGCTCACCAGCTGGATAAACATTTAGGATAAACTAAATTTGTATATACATAGAGTGGAATATCATGAAGGAAAATTTGTCACATGCTACAACACAGATGAACCAGGAAACCATTATGCCAAGTGAGATGAGCCAGTCACAGAAAGACAAATACTGTATGATTTCACTTACATGAGGTGGATAAAGTAGCTGAACACACAGAAGCAGAAAGTAGAATGGTAGATGTCAGGGACTAGGTGAGGGGAAATGGGAAGGTGTTGAATGAGTATAGAATTTCAGTTTTACTTGTTGAAAAAGTTCTGGAGATCTGTGTATAACAATGTGAATAAACTTAACACTACTGGACTGTGCACTTAAAAACAGTTAAAATGGTAAATTGTATATTACATGTTTATTACCACAATTTAAAACTTTAAACATTATTGAAAAATCTTCATAGACCATTCTGAAGACCAATCCAATGGTCCCACAGATTTGGGGACCATTGGATTTCACTGCAGCTGTAACTTTTCTCCTTATACATCTTGATCGTGATGGTTTATAAGGGGTCTGTTTCTAAGCCCTTGGGGACAGTTCTAGCAGTTGTGTGTGTGTGTGTGTGTGTGTGTGTGTGTGCTAAGTCGCTTCAGTCATGTCTGATTCTTTGCAGCCCCATGGACTGCAGCCCACCAGGCTCCTCTGTCCATGGAACTCTCCAGGCAAGACTACTGGAGTGGGTAACCATTCCCTTCTCCAGGAGATCTTCCCAACCCAGGGCTTTTAACCCTTATGTCTCCTGCATTGGCAGACAGGTTCTTTACCACTATGGCCAGCTGGGAAGCCTGTTATATCAGTTACATTGCTGCTAAACTTTTATAAAAAACAGAACCCTTCTACACATTAAATTGGGTTCCAAAGTGATTTCATTTTCAAACCCAAAAGAGATTGTTTAATTTTATATTTTGTTAGTGACACCTTTGGGTTTATTGTTTAAAATCATTTTTACATGTTATCTCATTTGATCCTCATAACAACAAACTTTGGGGAAGATAAGGTAGATTTGCTATTTTCATTTCACAGGTGAGAAAATTGAGGTTTAGAGAGTATATGTGACTTGTCATGAGTCAGAAATCCAGTTAGCAAACATGAGAATGGAAACCTAGATCCCCAAACTCCCAGAAGAGAGCTCTGTGCTGTGAAAGTAATGAATATAGTAGGCACCATTTCACATTCATTTTAGCAACTTCAAAGTTTATATTTTGGTAAAAATCACAATTTCACGAGGAAGCAAATTTATCTATTAACCGTGAGAACCACGTCTCGGAATTATCAGTTTGGGGACCATGGGAAAGAACCAAAACACTGGGTTCCACTGGTAGCAGTATAATTTAATCTGGTCAAGGTCAAGGACACTTCACAAACAAGCTTTAGTAAAGTGATGGCTAATTTATCCTCCCTTCTCACAGTATAGAAGGTCAGATCTGGGAGTCTGGGTCTGGGCTTTGTCCTTTTGGGTCTGGGTCACAGCAGACAGGAGTGAAGTTGAAGGTCCTGATGGGGAAAGAAACCTGAGTGGCCATCCCCAGTGTGGCCTTGAGGCTACCCTCATTCTCTGTGCTGAGTGTCTCTATCTCAAATGCTTTTTTTTAAAAAAATTATTATAGTTGATTTATAATGTTGTGTTAGTTTTAGGAGTACAGCAAAGTGATTCTGTTATACATATATTCATTTTCAGATTCTTTTCTCACATAAGTTATTACAGAAGACTGAGTAGGCTTCCCTGTGCTCTGCAGTAGGTCCTTGTGGATTATCTACCTTATATATAGTAGTGTGTGTATATTAATCCCAAGCTCCTGGTTTATCCCTCCCTCCCACCCCACCATTTCCCTTTGGTAACCATAAATTTATTTTTGATAACTATAAGCCTGTTTCTTCTCTGTAAACAAGTTCCTTTGTGTCATTTTTCCCCAATTAGATTCCACATAGGAGTGATGTCAGATGATATTTGTCCTTCTCAATCTGAGTTACTTCTCTTTGTATGCTGCTGCTGCTGCTGCTAAGTCTCTTCAGTCGTGTCCGACTCTGTGCGACCCCATAGACGGCAGCCCATCAGGCTCCCCCATGCCTGGGATTCTCCAGGCAAGAACACTGGAGTGGGTTGCCATTTCTTTCTCCAATGCATGAAAGTGAAAAGTGAAAGTGAAGCCACTCAGTCATGCCCGACTCTTAGCGACCCCGTGGACTGCAGCCTACCAGGCTCCTCCATCCATGGGATTCTCCAGGCAAGAGTACTGGAGTGGGTTGCCATTCTGATCTCTAAATTCACCCAAATGCTTCTGAACTAGCATTTTTCCCACTCCCTCCCAGTTGTAACCTGATTAGAATGGAGAATGTCATCCTCTGTCCTTCTCTGCCCCGTCAGCAGGTAAAGAAGATGGCAATGGAACCGTCATCATTACGGTGATGCTTTAAACATACATTCCCTTCTGTTAAAACAATATTAAAAATGTCAACATTAATGCAGCAAGATAGGTATACCCTGTCTAATGAGAAAGCAAGCAAAGTTGGTTTTGTGCAACTTTTAAAAGTGTTAGTGTTCTCTGAATCAGAAACATGGGAATTTAAAAGGTATTA
The DNA here is from genome assembly GCA_006410935.1 of Redunca redunca. Lineage (NCBI taxonomy): Eukaryota > Metazoa > Chordata > Mammalia > Artiodactyla > Bovidae > Redunca > Redunca redunca. The sequence goes on from SJYQ01003474.1 coordinate 56,314, forward strand.
GGCATAGTTTTGGATAAAGAAAGTGAGACAAAACTAATTTTCAGACTTACTGCTATTGAGGTAATGAAAACAAAGTCCTTTTGAACTTGTTTGTTGACTCCCACATTTCTCAGAAGCTTCCATTTACAACCTGCCCACAAATTTTAAACCTGTCCACAAACCTGTTAGTTTTGCTCCCAATAATTTCAAGTTCTTTCAGGACTGGTCTTCTTTGAGACTAAGGTAAACTGACACTGTTTCCACTGTTTCCCCATCTATTTCCCATGAAGTGACCCAACCAGTCCATCCTAAAGGAGATCAGTCCTGGGTGTTCACTGGAAGGACTGATGCTAAAGCTGAGACTGCAGTACTTTGGCCACCTCATGAGAAGAGTTGACTCATTGGAAAAGACTCTGATGCTGGGAGGGATTGGGGGCAGGAGGAGAAGGGGACGATAGAGGATGAGATGGCTGGATGGCATCACAAACTAGATGGACATGAGTTTGGGTGAACTCCAGGAGTTGGTGATGGACAGGGAGGCCTGGCGTGCTGTGATTCACGGGGTCTCAAAGAGTCGGACATGACTGAGCGACTGAACTGAACTGAACTGAAGGTAAACTGTCTGGATGCTCACTGAAAGTTTTAAACAGGAGAGGGCACTAATTCAGAGAGCTTCCAACACCAAGCTCACCAGAAATGTGAGAGAAAGAGTGAGAGGGAGGAGATGGTAGCTCTGGCAGGGGGGCAAACACGTGGAGGAGGGAGGAGGAAAAAATTGAAGCAGAAGAGAGGCACGATGGATCAATGAGGTTGCAGAATCAAACCCAATTGCAACTGCAAGTCAGGCAGGAAGTAAATATTCATGCGATTTCTCTCTCATGCTGGAAAGCAAGTGGGATTTGGTGCGAGGCATGCAGCTTGAGATTTTGTGTGTAGCACTCTGAAGAAAAGAGTGTAGCTTGAGAGGAATGAAAAGAGTTAGTGTGCTGCATCTAAATGCTATGTGTGAACAAAGGAAATGAATCACTGAAAAGATTCTGTCTGTGTATTCCCTGTGTTTACATGGAAAAGGGCCAGGTGATGATGAAACACATAGTTTTGGTCTTACTGCCAGTATTAAAAAAAAATTTTTAACATGGAAGTATTTCTGTAAATTTTATTAAGTTCTATCCTAGAAGGAAAAGTACTATACTGTTTTTTGTCCACACGGGAACATTCCTTTACAAATGTTTTGGGTAAATTATTGACAGAAGTGTCAGAGGATTTCACTTTTCTGGTTGAATCTAAAAAGAAAAACTTCATAAAATGATGACTTTGGAAACAGATTTGGGAGTAATACAGTTCGAGACCAGTATTCCAGTATCCCGTCATAAGAATAATTTCTTATTTTTTAGGTTGGAAGCTTTCCCTTCCTGGGAGAACTGCCCACATTGTCCCTCCCCTCCCTCTCTTCGGGATGTGCAGACAAGGGTTAACCAAGCTCTCCCTGCTGTAAGAAAAGCCGTTGCCGCACTGTCCATCAGAAACACACTGCCAGTCATGAGTACAATTTTCAGTGTTTCAGAAGCCACGGGAAAAAAAAAGCAAAAAAGAAACAGGTGAAACTGTCTTGGTATATTTAACTCAATATATCCAAAATATTATCAAATCAATATGTTGTCAATTAAAAAAACTGTTATTCAGCTATTTTATTTTTTTGGTATGTCTTTGAAATCCAGAGTGGTTTACACTTACAGCATGTGTCAGTTTTGACAAGCCACAACAAAAGTGCTCAGAGGCCGCATGTGGCTAGTGGCTACTAGACTGAATAGTGCAGATCTGCAACATATTATTTTTTGGTCATGAAAAAAAAAGCAACAATGAATCAGTGAAGTGGCAAATCTAATAATGTATCTAAAAGATGCACTGCCATCTATAATTTTAAACATAATTTAAAATTTAACATTTTTTAAATGTACCACTTCACTCTTAAAATAATTTGTTGAACAGTTTTAAAATACCAAATACCCTTTTCGCTCAGAATGTTTACATAATATTCCCCCTCCTGTGGGTATTAAGAACAAACAGAAAGGAAAGTTTCAGTGTGAAAGCCATTTTTTTTTCATTTTCAACAAAATTATTAAACTACTTAAAAATATATTTCTTATATTTAAATTAGTAATTAATTAACTAATTAATTTTCGGCTGAGCTGGGTTTCCGTTGTGGCTGCAGGCTTTTGCCAGTTGCTGCAGGCAGAGGCTGCTCTTCCTTGCGGTGCACAGGTTTCTCACTGTCGTGGGGTCTCTTGTTATGGAGCGAAAGCTCTAGGGCTTACTGGCCTGAGTAGTTGCAGCTCCTGGACTCCAGAGCATGGGCTCGGTAGCGGCACCCAGGCTTAGCAGCTCCACAGCAGGTGCGATAGTCCCAGACCAGGGATAGAACCTGTGTCCTCTGCATTGGCAAGCAGGCTCTTATCCACTGGACCACCAGGGAAGTCTTGTCTATTTTTATTTGTTTGGCTGTGCTGAGTCTCAGTCTTGGCCTGCAGGGTCTTCAGTTGCAGCATGTGGGATCTAGTTCCCTGACCGGGAATGTAACCCAGGTCTCCTGCATTGGGAGCATGGAGTCTTGGCCACTGGACCACCAGGGAAGTCCCTGAAACCAATTTTGAAACACAAACTTGAGGAGCCATTTCCCCACCACCTAAGAATCTCATAGACACAAAATTCAAAAACACTAAAGGCGAAGTCTAAGAGACTGGCATCTGAGGAACAGTAGCTGCTTTGTAGCCTAAATTTTCAAGGGGAAAATTTATAAGCAATTTATGTTAGTTTTGTAAATGTTATCATAATATTTTAGTTATATTGATGATGCTATTATGGATCTTACATTTCTCTATAAAGATCAACAGAATGCTGCAAATTTTCTTTCATTGAGATGGTTTCCTCTATTTTTCTTAATGAAATACAAATGGAACTAGAATATTCAAAATAAAATAACTCAAATAATCCAGGAAATACATATTTTTTAAATTNCTATTTTTCTTAAGTAATGAAATACAAATGGAACTAGAATATTCAAAATAAAATAACTCAAATAATCCAGGAAATACATATTTTTTAAATTCTATTTTTCATTTCATCTACAATTTTACGTTCAGAATTGTATATGAATAATGTGGTATTGATTCTGATTGGAAAAACTTTTTAACTTAACTTTCCTAAAACTTTAATATGTCTGAACCCTCTCTACAGTTGTGGCACATGGGCTTAGCTGCTCTGTGGCATGTGGAATAATTTTTGCTGCCTCATGTTGCTCTGTGCAGATGACTATGTTCTTAATGAATTCTTTGAACTTAATAGTGAAGTAAAATAAGAAATTATTTAGCATGCTTGTTTACTGAGGACACTTTGGTAGCTGTTTCCTCCACCCCAACCCCAATCCTTTACTTTGGGTACAAACTCAGGTCAGTATCAGATTCTTCTCCCATAGTTATTCCACAGGTGGGATCTCTGGGTTAAATATGGTCTCCCACTGTCTCAGTTGGCTTAAAATAACCAACATCGGAGAAGGCAACGGCAACCCACTCCAGTACTCTTGCCTGGAAAATCCCATGGATGGAGGAGCCTGGTAGGCTGCAGTCCACGGGGTCGCTAAGTGTCGGACACGACTAAGCGACTTCACTTTGACTTTTCACTTTCATGCACTGGAGAAGGAAATGGCAACCCACTCCAGTTTTCTTGCCTGGAGAATCCCAGGGACGGGGGAGCCTCGTGGGCTGCTGTCTATGGGGTTGCACAGAGTCGGACACGACTGAAGTGACTTAGTAGTAGTAGTAGTAAATACCAAAAGGGTCAACTAAAAAACCAAATGTTCCTCTGCTTGTCTTTGCTGCCATTTTAACATGGGTCCTTTCCTTTAAAAAGATGTTCTTTAGATACTGGCTAGTTCATGGATTTACTTTCTTTGTCACTATTCATTTTTACATTTGTTACTTCACAGAGTTAAAGATTTTTTATTTTCACTAAAAATTCCCCTCAAAAAAAAAACAAAGAGAAGGGCATCCTACTCTCCCTTTAGGAGTTTCTTTACCTTCCACTCAGATCTACTTGCATAAATCCCACATTCAGTGAAACAATAAGGTGTAAATATCTATCACAAAAGATAGCAAGTGCTTCTTTCCTTTTGCAGGTCTTTCCTCCCTCCCTCCCTTTTCTTTTTAAAAATTTATTCTGTATTCTTTTCCAGTTTTATTGAAATATAATTGACATATATTATTGTCGTTCAGTTGCCCAGTTGTGTCCAACTCTTCGTGACCCCATGGGCTGCAGCACACAGATAACCCTGTATCATTTTATTTATTTATGTATGTATCTATTTGGCTGTGCTGGGTCTTTGTTGTGGCATGCAGGATTTTCAGTCTTCATTGTGGCACGCCCGAATTTCTAGTTGCTGCCTGTGTGATCTAGTTTCCTGACCAGAGATGGAATCTGGGCCCCCTGGGCCTGGAATCTTAGCCACTGGACCACCAGGGAAGTCCCTAACATTGTATAATTTTAAGATGTATTAAATAACGATGTATACATATATCAAATCATTATTTAGTGGGGTGCCATTGCCTTCTCCGATTAGTGGCTAGGCAAGGGCATTTTTGGAATTGTATGTATGGGAAGAAGACTATGTGTATTAGCATAGTGGTGGGGGAGGCAGCAGTCAAAGAATATAGTGAACAATTTTTTCCTTTCAACTTTTTTTTTATTCTTCTGGAAATAGCACTCAAGTTATTTATTGGTCTACTTTCTATCTATGAGGCCCATGGATATGTGGGGATGTGAGCCTGAAGCCCATAGTATTTCTCATGTAGCAGATGACTTGAGAGAATAAACCCAGACAAGAGAAGTAGAGAAGTAAGATGGAGAAGCAGCATCCTGAAAGTGAGAGGTTTTGTTCCTGTTGTCCTTCCCTGTCCTACGGTTTAGATATGTGAGCCAATAAATTCATTGCCATATTTGGCTAAGCTGGTTCAAGTTAGTTTCTGTCATGTGTCATTGGTAGCCTAGCTAATTCAATGGGTGAAATGAAAAGCTTTTTCTTCTTTTATCTTTTTTTCCCAAAGCTGCAATGATAGTTCTACAACTTTCACCTCTAATTCACTCTCAGCACAGGCTATTCATACCATACTGAGAATGATCTTCACATTTCAGGGAGGCTGCAGTCCATGGGGTCGCTGAGGGTCGGACACAACTGAGCGACTTCACTTTCAGTTTTCACTTTCATGCATTGGAGAAGGAAATGGCAACCCACTCCAGTGTTCTTGTCTGGAGAATCCCAGGGACGGGGGAGCCTGGTGGGCTGCCGTCTATGGGGTCGCACAGAGTCGGACATGACTGAAGTGACTTAGCAGCAGCAGCAGCAGCAGAAGTCAATTTACTTTATAATTTTAAAAGGCATGGATTTATCCTCTTAGTGTTTTAAAATTCTTTAAATGGTCATGTGTTATTTTTATAATAAGAAAAACAGTTAACTTTGTTCTAAAAAATTAAGTCTTCAGATAAGAAAGGATAAAATCCGTATTTCTGTTTGAGGACCCCTAATTTCTGGATAAGTGTTACAGTAAAGCAATCTCCATTTTAAAGTATTTTCCCACATTTGGCTCAAAATTGTTAACACAGAAAGGAAGTTTCCTTATCTTTTATTTCAGCTCTCATAGTGAAGGTGGTCTGCCCTGTTTTGTAGGCAAAATGCTCTACTGTTTTACTTAAAAGTACTTAAAAATGTTTAGCTCTTATTTTCCCTTTGCTTAAAATTTTGTTTAAAGATTCATAATTTTGTAAATAAGCTACCTTTATCTTACCACTCCTAATGTAAACCAGGTGGGATTGGGGCCTCCCCACCCTGGTGCTAGCACTCTCATAATTTATAGACTGTGAGAGTCTAGATCCTGCCTCTAGAGTTCTGTGAATCCCAGGAAGCTCTTGCTTCCTCAGGGTTCCTTGGGTTTCTACCTTAGGCAAAGATGGCTATTAGGAGCACTCTCTCCAATCTTCCTGGTGGTGCAAACGTTAAAGCGTCTACCTGCAATGTGGGAGACCTGGGTTCGATCCCTGGGTCAGGAAGATTCTCTGGAGAAGGAAATGGCAACCCACTCCAGTATTCTTGCCTGGAGAATCCCATGGATGGAGGAGCTTGGTGGGCTACAGTCCACGGGTCGCAAAGAGTCGGACTGATCGGCTTTTATCTTTTATGTTATTATCTCCAGTTTTCCACTCTGTTCCTTATCTGACAAGTACTTTGTGATGTTAACTTTTCCCAGGATGTGTGAGACTTCTGGAAGGATGAATCTTAGAGGGCGGGGCTAGCTTTCCATCTTCTCTCAACAGCTCCCCCTCCCCCCTCCTCCCCCTCCCTCTCCAGTGCAATCCCTTTCCTTTCCTTGTTCTAGGCTGGGCAGAGTCCTTTCACTGAGATCTCAGCTTCCAAGCAGGCTAACCGTGGAATTTTCCCAACAGAGGAGAGTCTCATTCAGTAAGAGAAAAGATCACACCAGTTGCTAGGAAAAGAACATTTTCCCATTTGTTAAACTAAGAGGAGTATTTGACACCTACCTGGGTCAACAGAGCTCTATCTGGCTGACACCTCCGCGTCACATCGACTGGAAAGGTTATTTCAAGATGCTGCTGTCTGACAGTCTCCCAGTCTCCATGTGGTCCCTTTGAAAGGTGTGAGCTGTAAAAAGCGAAAACCCTCCTAAACAAGTACATGTGTAGAAAAATGTATCTCTGACAGTGGAGCATTTTATTTCTAAAATTAATTTTTATTGGAATTTAGTTGATTTACAATGTTGTGTTAGTTTCTGCTGTACAGCAAAGTGAATCAGTTATACACATACATATATCGACAATGGAGACTTTTAACTAATAGACTATGACGTCTTTTAACTAAGTCTTCTAGTAACGTTAACTTCCAAAGCTTCAGGTTTATTATTTGTCACATTTTTGAGGTTAGTTGGTATTATTATCTTTATTTAAAAGACAGGAGATCTAAGATACAAAAAGATTTGTAATCAGTTACAAACACATGATTATATATTTCTTGGTGTCCTGGTGTCATTTCCAAGGTGGTTTCAAACCGCAGATGGTGAATTATGAGCTTTAAAGATCAGCTTTTACAGTACAAATGTCCTTAGTAAAACTCAGAGAAGCCAAAGTCAACATTTACCCCCAGGTAATTCACATTCCAACGCTGGTACTTGAATAACTCCTTATTCAGGAAGTTATTCAGCGCCACCTGGGGGAGTTCTTACAATGAAGAACTTTCCTGAAATTGGTAAAGACAGTTTAAGACTGTAGAAGTTATTCAGGTATTCATGAATATACATTTCTTTTATTTCTTTATGAACCTGTAAAAATCAAATCAATGTAACTCAGTAATTTGGAAGGGGGCAACATTATCTGATTTTTGACTATTTTTTGAGTGACTCATAAGTACCAGGCACTATTTTGAGTCACTGCAAGGACATAAAGTTGTGTAAGATAATGTCCCTGTCCCCAGGAAACTTTCAGTAGGGAGGCCATAGTAGTGAAATGATAATAATAAATATAACTAACCATTATGGAGTACTTGTGCTATCATAGGCACCCTTCTAAGTGCTTCTCATCTAAAGCTTTTACAAGTAGTAAAAGAGAGAGAGATAAATAATAATAATAGGTAATACTTCCAGAGAATAGACTTGTGGTTGCCAGGGGGAAGGTGAGTAGAAGAGAGGAGGATTGGGAGATAGGGATTAGCAGACGCCAACTAGTATATATAGGATGGATAAAATCACTGCAGATGGTGATTGCAGCCATGAAATTAAAAGAAATTGGAAGAAAAGTTATGACCAACCTAGATAGTATATTCAAAAGCAGAGACATTACTTTACCGACTAAGGTCCGTCTAGTCAAGGCTATGGTTTTTCCAGCAGTCATGTATGGATGTGAGAGTTGGACTGTGAAGAAGGCTGAGCGCCGAAGAATTGATGCTTCTGAACTGTGGTGTTGGAGAAGACTCTTGAGAGTCCCTTGGACTGCAAGGAGATCCCACCAGTCCATTCTGAAGTCCATTCTTTGGAAGGAATGATGCTAAAGCTGAAGCTCCAGTACTTTGGCCACCTCATGCGAAGGGTTGATTCATTGGAAAAGACTGATGCTGGGAGGGATTGGGGCAGGAGAAGGGGACGACCGAGGATGAGATGGCTGGATGGCATCACTGACTTGATGGACGTGAGTCTGAGTGAACTCCGGGAGTTGGTGATGGACAGGGAGGCCTGGCGTGCTGCGATTCATGGGGTCGCAAAGAGTCGGACACGACTGAGCGACTGAATTGAACTGAACTGAACTGAAGCAACAAGGTCCTACTGTATAGCACAGGGAACTATAGGCAGTGACCTCTGATGAACCATAATGGGAAAGATTATGAAAAGAATATATATGTATAACTGAGTCACTTTGTTGTATAGCAAAAATTAAACACAACATCTAAGCCAACTATACTTCAGTAAAATTTTTTAAAGAATTTTAAAAATAGGTAATATTTATTGAGCACTAATACATGCCATGCAAAAAAGCAAAATGGCTGTCTGAGGAGGCCTTACAAATATCTGTGAAAAGAATAAAAGTGACAAGCAAAGGAGAAAAGGAAAGATATAAGCATCTGAATGAAGACTTCCAAAGAATAGCAAGGAGAGATGAGAAAGCCTTCCTCAGGGATCAGTGCAAAGAAATAGAGGAAAACAACAGAATGGGAAAGACTAGAGATCTCTTCGAAAAAATTAGAGCTACCAAGGGAACATTTCATGGGCTCGATAAAGGACAGAAATGGTATGGACCTAATAGAAGCAGAAGACATTAAGAGGTGGCAAGAATACACAGAAGAACTGTATAAAAAAGATCTTCACGACCCAGATAATCACGATGGTGTGATCACTCACCTAGAGCCAGACATCCTGGAATGTGAAGTCAAGTGGGCCTTAGAAAGCATCACTATGAACAAAGCTAGTGGAGGTGATGGCATTTCAGTTGAGCTCTTTCAAATCCTGAAAGATGATGCTGTGAAAGTGCTGCACTCAATATGCCAACAAATTTGGAAAACTCAGCAGTGGCCACAGGAC
>SJYQ01003474.1:65450-77148 GCA_006410935.1 Redunca redunca
CTCTTGATGAAAGTGAAAGAGGAGAGTGAAAAAGTTGGCTTAAAGCTCAACATTCAGAAAACGAAGATCATGGCATCTGGTCCCATCACTTCACAGGAAACAGATGGGGAAACAGTGTCAGACTTTATTTTTTTCGGCTCCAAAATCAGTGCAGATGGTGATTGCAGCCAGGAAATTAAAAGATGCTTACTCCTTGGAAGGAAAGTTATGACCAACGTAGACAGCATATTCAAAAGCAGAGATAGTACTTTGCCAAGAAAGATCCATCTAGTCAAGGCTATGGTTTTTCCAGTGGTCAGATGGATGTGAGAGTTGGTCTGTGAAGAAAGCTGAGCACCGAAGAATTAATGCTTTTGAACTGTGGTGTTGGAGAAGACTTTTGAGAGTCCCTTGGACTGCAAGGAGATCCAACCAGTCCATCCTAAAGGAGATCAGTCCCGAGTGTTCATTGGAAGGACTGATGCTAAAGCTGAAACTCCAATAGTTTGGCCACCTCTTGAGAAGAGTTGACTCACTGGAAAAGACCCTGATGCTGGGAGGAATTGGGACCAGGAGGAGAAGGGGATGATAGAGGATGAGATGGCTGGATGGCATCATCGACTCGAGAGACATGAGTTTGAGTGAACTCCAGGAGTTGGTGATGGACAGGGAGGCCTGGCGTGGTGTGATTCATGGGGTCTCAAAGAGTCGGACACGACTGAGTCACTGAACTGAACTGAACACATGCCAAGACTTTCCTAAGTGCTTTAAATATATCATCTAATTTTCATTTACAGTCTAGAAGGTAAATAGTATTATTTTACAAGTTAACTAATTTAACCGTTAGAAGTTCATTAATTTCAGTTCAGTTCAGTTGCTTAGTCCGACTTAGGCCCTATTACTGTCCCTTTTTGCAGATGTAAACAGAGGTGTAGAGAAAGTGATTAAAGAACATGGCCATGGTTACATATTAGTAAGGGGTGGAGCCAGGAATCAAAATGCTATCACGGGAGCATTTAATTTACATGAATTCAACCACAGGAATTGAGGCTAAGAGAAGAATTTAAGTAGGAAGGGCAGTCCATCTTCTCAGTTGTCACTCGCTTTGGAGGGACTGCGTTATGGGAGATGAAGAATCGTCCTGCTGGGCTTCTGCGACTCTCACAGTGTGGACATTTCGCCAAGCAAAGGTGATCCTGGTGGCTCAGACAGTAAGAATCTGTCTGCAGTGCAGAAGCCCCAGGTTCCATCTCTAGGTCAGGAAGATACCCTGAGAAGAGAATGGCTACCCACTCCAGTATTCTTGCCTGGAGAATCCCATGGACAGAGAAGCCTGGCTGGCTACAGTTCATGGGGTTGCAAACGCAAAGAGTCAGACACGACTGAGCAACCAGCACCCACAGTGCATATAGCAGGGTTCTTCCTTTCAGGGCAGCTCACCTCGGCTGGGGCGTGGCCGTGGATGTCTTCCGATTATGCTGAAAGAGTGTGCTGTTGATCTCAGGAGAACAGTTATTAATCTCTAAATTGTCACCTTCTTATGAAATTTTGAGATTTTTTTGCACTATAACATTTTTTGTCCTTGCTCACTGACTTTGGAGCCTAACTCCTGAGTAAGATATAAGGTGGGCTTCCCCAGTGGCTCAGCGATAAAGAATCAACCTGCAATACAGGAGACCCAAGCTCGATCTCTAGGTCCAGAACATCCCCTGGAGAAGGGTATGGCAACCCACTACAGTATTCTTGCCTGGAGAATTCCCCCATGGACAGAGGATCCTGGTGGGCTACCGTCCATAGAGTTGCAAAGAGTTGGACAGGACGGAAATGACTGAGCATGCACACAAGATGTAAGACTGCTATATACAGTGACAATAAACTAAGGACAAATACTGCGTCACTGAGGAGTTAAGAACCAACAAAAGCTACAGTGAGTCAAAGTGGGGCAAAAACCCTATTTACCTAGGGGAGTAGAGATTTGTTGTGAACTCATGAAAAACTTCATAAATTGAGAGGATATTTGAGGCAGACCCTGAAGGATCTGTAGCTCTGGCAGCCAGAGCTGGAGAGAAGTGAAGTGTAGAGGAGGATCCTGAGTGAAGGCAGAGGGGTGGGAAAGTTCAGGGTGTGATCCTGAGCGGCCTGCTGCTGCCCGGGTCATACCACCAAGGGAGGTGGTGGGAAGCTGGCCTGGAGAGATGCCATAGGTTCTTACACAGAGGCCGCTGTAGGGGAGGGAAGTTTTCCTCTACCCTCTTAGGGTACCTGGCTGGGTCTGAGAAGTAAACTGACAAAGCAAGATTGACAGGGGAAAAGCATACACTTATTTAATATAAATTTTATAGGACACGAGAGTTTTCATACAGAAATGAAGACCCAAAGAAACAGACCAGTGTCCTTTTAGGCTATGTTGGATGAAGAGTAGGCATCCCTGGTGGCTTAGACAGTAAAAAAACTACCTGCAATGCAGGGGACTTGGGTTTGATCCCTGGGTTGGGAAGATACCCCAGAGAAGGGAAGAACTACCCACTCCAGTATTCTTGCCTGGGAAATCCCATGGACAAAGGAGCCTGGCAGGCTGCAATCCATGGGGTCACAAAGAACTGGACAGGACTGAGTGACTAACACTTTCACTTTTGGATGAAGAGTGAACAGTTGAGGAGTATGTTCAGTGAAGGAATGGGAGGTAACTGTAAGAAACTAGGGGAAAGTTAGCAAGGCCTCTGGTTATCATTCCTCTTGGTGTCCCTTTGTCTTTGGAGATAAGGATGCTCCCTTCCTGGGGACAGAGAGGTCACATTTCACAGTAGAGTTTTAGGGTCTGTTTCAGGAAAGAAGGGGTGGGGGAAGAAGAGTCAGAGTGACCTTGCTTCTCCTATTTAATCAAACTCCTTCAGTTTAAAATATTCAGTATGCCAAGATGCCATATTTTGGGACAGTGTGTTCTGAACCTCACCACCCTCAATGCCAAGTTGAGGAGTTTGTACTCAGAGGTTCTGAGCAACGACATCATCAGGACTATGCTATAGGGAGATTTATCTGGCAGGGATGTATAAAACCAATTGGAACTGGGAATAGTATTAAGCATACTAGTTACAGGTTTAATGCAATAATCTGGGAAAAACAGAATAGAGTCTTTTAGGAAATATTTTGGTTTGCAAAAAATGGAAACCAACTTGATGTAGCCTAAGCTGAAAAGGAGAGTATTATAAGGGAACTGGCACATTTGGAGAACTTTGGGGCAGGTGGACAGCTGGACCTAAGGTTAATAAACTTTAAGTTCAGTGCTTCTTAAATGACTGCTAAGGAGAACCTGGAATGAGTCCCACCAACATGCTCACATAGTCGAGTATTTTGTAACATTTGTTAAAGTAAGACTTTTCAACCACAGTTGGTTCAGATCTGTCTTCTTTCTCTACTCACTCATTCCTGTAGTCTGCGCCAGCCATTTCTGGCTATTTTTTTCTCTTGGGAGAGCACTGGAAATCTGCCTCCACACCTTACCTGAAGCTGCGGACTGCTTCAGTATTTTGCTACAGTTATATGTTGTTTTTTCAGGGTCACGTGCCAGATGAACCGTCACTAATCCTTAGATGGAGCATTTAAACACACAGGCCAACTCATTTCACTTTAGGCTCTCCACATCATAGGATAGTTTCTCCACTGTCAAACTGTTCAAGCCTTGCAACATAGGTATAATGATAAGCTGAGGATTCTAAAACTATGTATCATGAAGATTCAGAAGAGAAACTCATATACAAGCGAGTGGTAAAATATCTACTCAAAAGATTCATAAAGCTTAAACGCGTATTTTACTGTAATTTGAAAAGGCATTTTGGAATATTTCAAGAGAATAAATAAGAACTAGATTCCTGATTTGAATCGATGTGAAGAGTACCCTCACATAATTTTAAAATTTAAATTTGAAAATTATTGAATTTATTTTAGATAAATATACTTATTTAGGTAAAAATTAAAGGACTATGAGATAAAAGTGATAAAGATGATGGTTAACATCAAAAATAGAAATTTGAGATCATAATTTCAAAACATATCAAAGCAAACATTCAAAAGAAAAGGTAAATTTGAAAATAAGTAATGAGGAAGTTTTGGATTATACCAGAGTTGACAGGAATGATTCCTAGGAATAAACTGGCAAAATATGTAAGTACATGGCTGATTTGACATTAAAAAGCGACATCCATAGAGATAACATGATTCATCATCACTACTCTCTGAACATCAAATAGCAACTAATTTTTTTGTCTAAGAGGCATTAAAAAATTTTTACTTAAGTGTATTTGATTTAAAATGTTGAACTAATTTCTGCTGTATAGCAAAGTGACTAACTTGTACACATATATATTATTTTTCATATTCTTTTCCATAATGAATACAAGATATTGAATATAGTTTCTTGTGCTATACAGTAAGAACTTGTTTATGCATCCTATACATACCAGTTTTCAAATATTGTTTTCAAAGTCAAATAATATTTAAGATTAGTAACAGTGTAAGAAAACTGGAATAAACTAAAATCTTACTTCTATATGAAAGAAATGTGATAGAAATTCCTGCAAATTGAAAAGTTTCCTAAAATGTATATCTTATCAATAATAAGTTATAAGGCTAACAGAAACATTTCTAAAGCATCAGTAATATAAACCAAATTTTAATATTCTAAGCTAGAGGGAAAAACTGACCTTTCTATTCTTTCCATGAAACTAATATTGCGAAATCATCATATGAAGAAAGAAGAGAGTATGTAGCCAATGAATGTAGGAAAATTATTTTATTGGCATATCAAGTAGTTAATTAAAAAATAGAGGATATTTTAATTTTCTTTCTCCATTCAGGCAACCAAATAACAATGCAGACATTGTAAGCGGACCCTGGAATTCTCTAGCAGAATGTAAGCCCTTTTAGGTTTGCTGAATTGTGAACTGGGCTCCTTCACCTACTTTAAATCACAGGAGAGCACAGGATCTGGAGAAGCTGGCCAGACCCGTCACCTTCAGTCTTGGAGATGATGCGGAGGAGGAGCAGGAGGAAGCTGAGCAGAGTGTTGAGAACAGGGAATCTGGAGCCAGTCTGCTTAGTTTTCCTGCCTGGCCCCACTACTCACTTGCTGCTGGTCTTGGAAAAACTGTTCTACACCTTCAGTTGCCCCAGTTTCATAATCTGCAAAATGATAATACCTTCCTGATTGTGTTGTTATGAGGATTAAAAAAAGCTTAAAAGAAAATATACATTTGATATACACTATTAGGATGGTGCTAAATTTCAAAAGCATGTGTTGGTATTTAGGACTCTGACCAGGGCTTCCCAGGTGGCTCGGTGGTAAAGAATCTGCCTGCCAATGCAGGCGACACAGGTTTGGTCCCAAGGTTGGGAACATCCCCTGGAGTAGGAAATGGCAACCCACTCCAGTATTCTTGCCTGGAAAATTCCATGGACAGAGGAGCCTGGCGGGGTGCCAGTCCACAGGGGTCACGAAAGAGTCAAACACAACTGAGCACACACACAGGATTCTGACCACATATAAGTACAGATATTATCAATTACTTTAATAATTCAGACAGCTGAATATTAATTTGAACCATAGAACTATTTTTGTTTCTCTCTCTCCTTTACAAAATGAGAGTGTCCAGTCTTTCATATACATTCACAGTATTTTAGAGCTCTCCCCTTCCCATTTATTCCATTCTTTTCTGTCTGGCATTCACATTTTAATTATGGTTGTCCTGTGACCTTTTATCCTCCATATTGATTGGATTCTTATCCTGGCCTTAAATTTCCCTCTTTCTTTTTGGTTAGCAGTCAGTGTCATAAGCAGATAATGGAAAGTCTACGCAGACACAATGAGACAGACAGGAAGAACAGGATACAGGAGCCACAGGCCAAAGTACAGAGAAGATGTTGGCAACCAGAGGAAAAGGGAGTATCTGGAGAGGCAGATAGGGAACACAGCCAGAAATATTCAACTGTCTGTGGCAGTGCCTGCTGTGTTAGGCAGAACAGGGATGCCAAACCGAGGTGAGTAGGGCTGCAAGGGCAGTGCCCTACGAATTTGGGGGAAACAGGACAGGAGGCTGCTGTCAAGGCTGAAGCAGAGGGCAATACTTTTTATCGTTGATGTTTGGACAAGAACAGTTGAAACAAGGCTGCATTTTAGGTGTATTCAGTGTTAGTGGTTGAGAATACAGGCTCTGGAGGAGTAAATCTCCAACGCCACTATCTACTGCATAACGTTATAAATTTTTTTAAATGTTTTCTTAATGTTTAATATTTCTTTAATAGTAGAGGAAGTCCCTCTACTATGTAACTTTGAACAAGTGGCTTAATCTCTCATACCTTCAACATGAACTGTAGTATGGGATAATTATACAGAATTCATAAAATTAATGAACACAAAGTATCCAGGTGTATGTATACTAATAGGGGCCAATATTATTGCTATTATTATATCTATCTAATCAAATAATAATATATTATATACAATAATAATAATATATTATTGTAATCATTGCTGTTATTTACTACTAATATGATGCTACCCGTTCTGATTAGCTGACCAGTAGGAAAAACCACCAAAGAAGAAAGTAAATAAATAATGGGAAAAACATGGCTTTTGGTATGCTTTTGTAATCTTCAGGGTGATCCAGGAAATGAAGGAAAGAAAAATTTCTACTAACTCATTTTATCTTAGTAGCATGAAAGAAACAGCTAAGTGTCCTGGAAAACTAGTCAGCCTGAAGATATGGCAATTTATTTCAGATCTTTCTCCATGGAAGACATTTATCTTTGTGTTTTAATTAACTACTATAGCATTTATCCTGAGTTTTATTAAGAAATCAATTTCATTCAGAAACTTGGCTTGCTTGCTTTGCTTCAGTCGTGTCTGACTTTTTGCAACCCTATGGACTGTAGCCCACCAGACTCCTCTGTCCATGGGATTCTCCAGGCAAGAATACTGGAGTAGGTTGCCATTTCCAACTCCATGGGATCTTCCTGACTCAAGAACTGAACCCACATCTCTTGTGTCTTCTACATTGGCAGGCAGGTTCTTTACCACTAGCACCACCTGGGAAGTGCTAAATCAGAAACTTTCAAGATGAAATATAATCCTAAATCACTAATAAAATATCTTCATATACATTTCACTTAAACTTTTAATTTTATGGGTTTCCCTAGTGGATCAGATATTAAGAAACTACTTGTAAGGCAGGAGACCTGGGTTCAGTCCCTGGGTTGGGAAGATCCCCTAGAGAAGGGAATGGCAATCCACTCCAGTATACTTGCCTGGAGAATTCCATAGAATTATTTAACTTAATAATAAAGAAAAGGAGACAAAATTTGCTTATAAAAATTGTTTTTAACATTGAAAATATTAGAAATCCTAACTAGAATAAAGTGTTCAGTTCAGTTCAGTCGCTCAGTCGTGTCCGACTGTTTGAGACCCCATGAATCACAGCACACTGGGCCTCCCTGTCCATCACCAGCTCCCAGAGTTCACTCAACTTAAACTCATGTCTATCGAGTCAGTGATGCCATCCAGCCATCTCATCCTCTGTCGTCCCCTTCTCCTCCTGCTCCCAATTCCTCCCAGCATTAGGGTCTTTTCCAGTGAGTCAACTCTTCTCACGAGGTGGCCAAACTATTGGAGTTTCAGCTTTAGCATCAGTCCTTCCAATGAACACTCGGGACTGATCTCCTTTAGGATGGACTGGTTGGATCTTCTTGCAGTCCAAGGGACTCTCAAAAGTCTTCTCCAACACCACAGTTCAAAAGCATCAATACTTCGGTGCTCAGCTTTCTTCACAGTCCAACTCACATCCATACATGACCACTGTAAAAACAATAGCCTTGACTAGATGGATCTTTCTTGGCAAAGTACTATCTCTGCTTTTGAATATGCTGTCTACGTTGGTCATAACTTTCCTTCCAAGGAGTAAGCGTCTTTTAATTTCATGGCTGCAATCACCATCTGCACTGATTTTGGAGCCGAAAAAAATAAAGTCTGACACTGTTTCCCCATCTGTTTCCCGTGAAGTGATGGGGCCAGATGCCATGATCTTCATTTTCTGAATGTTGAGCTTTAAGCCAACTTTTTCACTCTCCTCTTTCACTTTCATCAAGAGGCTTTTTAGTTCCTCTTCACTTTCTGCCATAAGGGTGGCGTCATCTGCATATCTGAGGTTCTTGGTATTTCTGCTGGCAATCTTGATTCCAGCTTGTGCTTCTTCCAGTCCAGTGTTTCTCATGATGTACTCTGCATAGAAGTTAAATAAGCAGGGTGACAATATACAGCCTTGACGGACTCCTTTTCCTATTTGGAACCAGTCTGTTGTTCCAGGTCCAGTTCTAACTGTTGCTTCCTGACCTGCATATAGGTCTCTCAAGAGGCTGGTCAGGTGGTCTGGTATTCCCATCTCTTTCAGAATTTTCTACAGTTTACTGTGATCCACACAGTCAAAGGCTTTGGCATAGTCAATAAAGCAGAAATAGGTGTCTTTCTGGAACTCTCTTGCTTTTTCCATGATCCAGCAGATGTTGGCAATTTGATGTCTGGTTCCTCTGCCTCTCCTAAAACCAGCTTGAACATCTGGAAGTTCATGGTTCACGCATTGCTGAAGCCTGGCTTGGAGAATTTTGAGCATTACTTTACTAGCATGTGAGATGAGTGCAACTGTGCGGTAGTTTGAACATTCTTTGGCATTGCCTTTCTTTGGGGGAATGAAAACTGACTTTTTCCAGTCCTGTGGCCACTGCTGAGTTTTCCAAATTTGTTGGCATATTGAGTGCAGCACTTTCACAGCATCATCTTTCAGGATTTGAAAGAGCTCAACTGAAATGCCATCACCTCCACTAGCTTTGTTCGTAGTGATGCTTTCTAAGGCCCACTTGACTTCACATTCCAGGATGTCTGGCTCTAGGTGAGTGATCACACCATTGTGATTATCTGGGTCGTGAAGATCTTTTTTGTACAGTTCTTCTGTGTATTCTTGCCACCTCTTAATGTCTTCTGCTTCTATTAGGTTCATACCATTTCTGTCCTTTATTGAGCCCATCTTTGCATGAAATGTTCCCTTGGTAGCTCTAATTTTTTTGAAGAGATCTCTAGTCTTTCCCATTCTGTTGTTTTCCTCTATTTCTTTGCACTGATCCCTGAGGAAGGCTTTCTCATCTCTCCTTGCTATTCTTTGGAAGTCTTCATTCAGATGCTTATATCTTTCCTTTTCTCCTTTGCTTGTCACTTCTATTCTTTTCACAGCTATTTGTAAGGCCTCCCCAGACAGCTATTTTGCTTTTTTCCATTTCTTTTCCATGAGGATGGTCTTGATCCCTGAATAAAGTGTAGTCCATGCTAAATACTTCAAATATTTTTAAAAAATAATAAAATATTCTTTGAAAGTAATTTATATGTGGTTAGAATAAATACAATGCTTCCAACTAAACTATTTCAAAGTAAAGACTGCTTTGTAAGTATATCAAGAACTCAAATTATGAGGCGACTTTAAGTACTTATTTTACAAGAAAACATTACATGGTAAAATTACACATGCAACTCATGAGGATTTGGCGTCCATTCTATATTAAAAACTTTATACTTTCTGCTTATCTGGTTGCATTTGATGGTACAAATTTCATTCTTAAGAACTATTTCATTGGATTATGGAAACTTTACATGTTCCTCCAAAATTATTTTGGTTTTCATCATTCTCTCAGGCAGGCCTATTATAACTTGATTAACATACAATGTTTAAGTGAGTCTGACTTATAAAAGGCAAGATGGTATCTAAAACAAAACATGAGTTTGGGGATTGGGTTTCTTTGCAGACACAGAATATGGAAGAGATATGAATAATTTGGGGAAACGGTAGAAACGGTGTCAGACTTTATTTGTTTGGGCTCCAAAATCCCTGCAGATGGTGACTGCACCCATGAAATTAAAAGACGTTTGCTCCTTGGAAGAAAAGTTATGACCAACCTAGATAGTATATTCAAAAGCAGAGACATTACTTTACCGACTAAGGTCCGTCTAGTCAAGGCTATGGTTTTTCCAGTGGTCATGTATGGATGTGAGAGTTGGACTGTGAAGAAGGCTGAGCGCCGAAGAATTGATGCGTTTGAACTGTGGTGTTGGAGAAGACTCTTGAGAGTCCCTTGGACTGCAAGGAGATCCAACCAGTCCATTCTGAAGGAGATCAGCCCTGGGATTTCTTTGGAAGGAACGATGCTGAAGCTGAAACTCCAGTACTTTGGTCACCAGATGTGAAGAGTTGACTCATTGGAAAAGACTCTGATGCTGGGAGCAACTGTGGGCAGGAGGAGACGGGGACGACCCAGGATGAGATGGCTTGATGGCATCACTGACTCGATGGACGTGAGTCTGAGTGAACTCCGGGAGATGGTGATGGACAGGGAGGCCTGGCGTGCTGCGATTCATGGGGTCACAGAGAGTCGGACACGACTGAGCGACTGAACTAACTAACTATGAATAATTTCCTTTGGAGACACCCAGAAAGGGGTGGTGGGAGGGATGGATACCGTAACTCACCAACAAGGTAGGTTAACACCATAGTATAATTGGACAGTTGCCCAGAACCCCTTACTCTTTAAAGAGACAAAAGAAGAGATTTTTCTGGCTGTTTTATAAAGTTTACATAGTTGCTGGTAACCTGTGATTTGCCCACCTGCAATGAGGGAATCCAACAAGTTAAAAACCTATGTCAGTCACTCAAAATCCACTACTGTGTCAGGGCCTTGTGATACCCAGCTTCCAATATGGCCCTAGTGATGTTCATCTTCTGGTGCTATGTCCTTGTGTAGTGCCATCCCACACTGAGTTAGGAGTGGTCTGTATGACCAGTAGAATACTGGTTAGAAAAGGCAGCATGGCATTCCTTTGTTCTCTTGGATTACTCACTTTGAAAGGGAATAGAGCCTTATTTAATCAACTATAATTTACAGTGCTGAAGGATTTGCCCCAAAAAGAGAATTTTCAATTTGGGAGGGACAAATTATTTACAGGCTACTACTCGGAGAATTTAGTCTTGTCCTTCATTCCTCATGTTGATTACCACTTCCACCCTTAAAACAGGTGCTAAGGGGTCCTTCTTGCATTTAACATTCTGATATAAAACTGATGATAACCTCTTCTCTTATTTTGCCTATCATATTGAAGACAGGCTGAGTAGTCTAAGATGATCTTAAAAAGACATTTTCTTAGCGAAAACAAAAGGGAAAGAGAGAAAAGTATGAAATTATTCTACCTAATATACATATAATCTTATTAATATTTGGTCTCTATATATACAGACCAAATCTGTTCCTAACTTAGAAATCAGGGCTTGTTGCATGCTCCTTAATATGCCATGTTATGGTCATGGAGATACAGTAGTACTGAGTATTAATTCCTTACAAATATAAAAAATGGACAATAGTGAACTTATGCTCAGGCGCTTAAGTCCTATCCAACTCTTTGTGACCTCACGGACTGTAGCCCCCCAGGCTCCTCTGTCCATGGGATTTACAGGCAAGAATACTAGAGTGGGTTGCCATTTCCTACTGGAGGGAATCTTACCAACCCAAGGAATGAAACTGCGTCTCCTGCATTGCAGGCCAATTCTTTACAGTTCCCTTAAGTGATAGGCTGTTTTACAGGAAATAGGGCATTAGAAATACCGCCCTAGAAAGGATGCTGTTTATAGCATTCTGT
>SJYQ01003477.1:0-122008 GCA_006410935.1 Redunca redunca
GTTTTGTCTTTTAGTATACCTTGTAATTATTTTTCTTGCTGGCTGGACATAATCTACCAAGTAAAAGGAACTGCTGTAAATAAACCTTTAGTAATGTGGCAGTAAGGTACTGGGGAGGAAAATAAATCAATGGTGTGGTGATTAGGTCTCATTCTTTTACTGAGCCTATACTTCTGAAATATATTACTCAGGTATTTTTTCTTGTTAGGTGGGAAAGGATAACTAGAGTGGGCTGGAATTTGATATTTCCTTTCTTTCATCATGAAAGCTTGAGGGGGCTGGAGTTGGGTTTTCCCTTCCCCAGGTAAGCTTCCCTGATAGCTCAGTTGGTAAAGAAACCGCCTGCAGGAAACCACAGTTCAATTCCTGTGTTGGGAATATCTGCTGGAGAAGGGATAGGCTACCCACTCCAGTATTCTTGGGCTTCCCTTGTGGCTCAGCTGGTAAAGAATCCACCTGCAATGTGTGAGACCTGGGTTCAATCCCTGGGTTGGGAAGATCCCCTGGAGAAGGGAAAGGCTACCAACTCCAGTATTCTGGCCTGGAGAATTCCATGGACTGTATAGTCCATGGGGTCACAAAGAGTAGGACACGACTGAGTGACTTTCACTTTCCCCAGGTCAGTTTGATCTTGTTAAGAGAGCCCTGTGTATTTCAAAATTGTTCTTTTTCCCCTCCTGCCTGAAGCATGAATAAATTTTTCTTCTCTGATATTTAGCTGAGAACCTCTTTGAGCTCCTTGTGGTCACTTTCACAATATTGCAGGACCTCTTTATTGCTGGGTTCCCCTGGAATTTTTTTCCCACACTTTCAGAGTGATCCATACTGCTAAGTCACTTCAGTCATGTCCAACTTTTTGTGACCCAATGGACTGTAGCCTGCCAAGTTCCTCTGTCCATGTGATTTCCCAGGCAAGAATACTGGAGGGGGTTTCCATTTCTTTCACCAGGAGACCTTCCTGACCCAGGGATTGAACTAGCATCTCTTGCATCTTTTGCATTGACAGGTGAGTTCTTTACCACTAGCACTACCTGGGAAACTCTGGTCCACACTGAGCCTCTAGCAACTCATCAATTACAGTTCAGGTTTTCCTACCCCAGTTCTAATCTCTGATCTTGAGCCTCTCCTCCAGTAAGCTGTGACTCTGTATTTGTCTGTCTCTCCATCCCTGGGGCCAGTAATTTATCCTGTGTTCTTCCCTCTCTTAGAGATCCAAGAAGGGTTGCAGATATTTTACTTTGCTGATCTTTTCGCTTGTTATTAAGATGAGTTGTGACACAAAAAAGCTCCTTATGTGTGGAACCGGAAGTCTTTTTTTTTTTTAAACCATGAGTTCTTTGTAAAGAATATAACAACTGCTAGTACAGTTTGCCGCCACTGAATTGATTTGTACTAAGGCAGCAGCAATTTTATCTACTATTGCTTTTTGTATAATTATGGCAAATTTCAAACACTAAAAGAGCACATAATGTCTTAGTGTTATTACAAAAATGTTTTTGAGCTTGAGGATCCCTGAAAGAATCTCAGAATTCCCTAGGGGTCCTTAGATTCCACTTTGAGGACCACTGTCTTTAAATTTAACACATATAAAAGCTCTTTTTTGTATTAAAATTACACATAAGAATGGAATGGTTAATGATATATATCTCTTTGATTCTAAAAATATCTTTGCTAAACAGCTTTCTCTTTCCTCTAAGAGCAAAAATCACCCTTCAGGATACCTACCTCTTCCAACACTAGTTACCTTTTGTTGTCACATAAATGACACTGAAAGTAATCAGTATAATTGCCTAATCTGGGCTTCTGCTTAGCAGCTCAGTCTTGTCCAACTCTTTGCAACCCCATGGACTGTAGTCTACCAGGCTCTTGTGTCCATGGGGATTCTCCAAGCAAAAATACAGGAGTGGGTTGTGATTTCCTACTCCAAATCTGGGTGTTTTCATGTGATAAAATTGATGCCAAGACAGGAAAACCCACTACTGTAGGGCTGTTATTTTAAATCTCCTGATTTCCAGCCCAAATCATGTTTTTATTTTTGTGTATATGGCTTTATTCAACCACCGAATTCTTCCTCTGTTACTTTATTTTCTCTTTCCCTGTTTTCCTTCTTTTAATAAGACACACTCCTAATCATACATAGTAATGTTTCTCATTTATGTTTTGCTAGTTCAAGCTAAAAAATCTTTTAAATATCATCTCTGGGTGATTTGACTACATTTAGAAGCTGTGTTAAAGCCCAAAGCAATTAAAAATGGTGTAGTATAAATCTCTGAATGATAAAATTTACAGAGAAAACAGAATGCATATAACTCCTAATTATCTTTGCATGAATTTGAAATCTTTCTGGAGGACAAAATATTGTTTAAACATAAATAATTGCAGTAAAGAAGAAATGAGTTCACCCTCGAATGTTGTCTCTGAAGATAGCAATTACTCCACCCTTCAGTGGCCGCAACCTTGCCTAAATTAAACATAATGAGTAAGAAGCTATTAAAAAGGAAAGCAGAAAGTGCAAGAGGAGGAAAATGTAATCGATATTTACAGTCCTAAATGGCAAGTTTACTAATCTAGCTGCACCATATTGCAGATGTTTCTTGATCCACCATAAGTGAACCTCAGCAAATTTCTTCCTACTCAGAATAAAATTATTAACCTAACTCCAAAAAAGATGATGTGAAATGATGTGAGCATCAAGCACTGTAACAACTTTGAAAATGTTCCCAACCAAAATCTATGATGCCTTTGCTATTAAAATGTGGTTGATAATTCTCATGTCAGTCATTTAAGGGCTATTTAGGTCTTGTTAATTGAATTTAAAAAGGGACTTTATCATAGACACTCTTGGCTTAAATATTTTTCTCAAAATACATTGTTAAAGGGTCTTTCTATGTCCAATGTATGGAACAAGCTATTGGCTTGTATTTAAAATATAAATATATTTAAAATGAGGGGCCATGTTGCTTTTAAAATCTCAATATGATGATCTGAGTGCAAATGATTCTACCAGAAGTCAATATTGTAAAGCTGAATTCTCTTATAAAGCTAAAAAGGTAAGTTTTACATACTGATTCTTGAGAATTATACCTTAGCTCTTTTTTGGTTTTCTGAAATACAGATCTAAAGATGGCTCTAGGTTAACCAGCTGAGCATATCACCCAACAAACAGCTCTGCCTTGTAACAGGCAAACAAGGTGAGCTACACACTTGCTGTCAATCTTTCACAGTCTATTATGGTTCAAATTTAGTGAGAACAAAGCTACAGATTTCTGATTGTTCTGTTAGAATGGCACATTAACAGGCACCCACCGCTTAAATTTAATATATTGTCCAGTATTCAGATTTTAGTCATAAAAAACTGTTACAAATTAGAATTCATTTTTATACCATCTGTTATAAAGCACAGTGTTAGTCACTCAGTTGCATCTGACTCTTTAAGACTCCATGGACTGTAGGCCCCCAGAATCTTCTGCCCATGGAATTCTCCAGGCAAGAATACTGGTTGCCATTCCCTTCTCCAGGGAATTGTCCTGATCCAGGGATCAAACTTGGGTCTCCTGCATTGCAAGCAGATTTTTTACCATCTGAGCCACAAGGAAAGCTGAAAGTGAAAGTCATTCAATCATGCCTGACTCTTTGACCCCAAGGACTATAGCCCACCAGGCTCCTTTGTCCATGGGATTTTCCACACAGGAATACTGGAGTGGGTAGCCATTCCCTTCTCCAGGGGATCTTCCCAATCTAGGGATCCAACCCAGGTCTCCTGCATTGCAGGCAGATTGTTTACCATCTGAGCCTGTTATAAATCATGAGATTATCTAAAATTTCAGCATATTTCTAAAGCATGGGTTCAAATACTTTCAGTGATTTTGTCCTCTGATCCAACAACTTTATATACACATGTCTAAAACTTAACATTCTAAAATTTATGAGGAAAAACTGAAACAGTGAATGTTGGCCTTGAGGGACTCTCAGCACATTAGTGTCACTTCAAGGCACTAAGACTAGACCTGAAATCTTTTCCTCCTATGGGTAATGGCTGAACAGCTTTGAGTCAAATGTTAGAGGGACTGCTGATGATTAGTTCTTCCAGCTAGTTTTATTTCATTACTTTTTAAACTGTGGATGGAACAGAACACTAGCAGGTGATTGCCAGTGAGCCATGGTAAGAGATCAAGCAATGCCAAGTGTGATGTTTCTGTATGCAAAGACGATCACTCCAAATCCAAGAAAAGAGCTGACCAAAACAAATAACAATGTTTGAACATTCAGTTTTGTGAGTGCAAATGGAGAACACCATCCTAGAGACACNGAAATTAAAAGTGGAAAAGATAAAACATTATGATTTACCTCTATTGTACAAAAGGAAAATCATCTTTGGTTCAACTGTCACCCAAAGTGACAGAAGTGAGAGTATTTTGATGGTGAAACTGGCTCAAAGAAACATAAAAGTGAAAGGAAGAAGAGGAGTTTAGCTTTATATTCCATGTCCTAGGTACATTCCAGAACCTAAAGAGATTAGGAATAAAACAAGAGTCATATGTATTGAGCATTTGCTATAAGCATGAGTCTGTCCTTCATGTGCCTAAATGAAACGAAAGCAAGGCAGATATTAAAATGTTAAGGGAAAGAAAAGAATAAACACAGATGTAAGAATCCAATAATAAAAATCACTAGAGACAAAGTCCATTGTTTAAATCTATAATATTCCAAACTGAGACTTCACTTCGTGGGATACTTAACCAAATTGCCGTCCTATGAAGCAATCAGAATTTTTATTTCCCTCTTTCTCTCTCTCTCTCTCTCTCTATATATATATATATATATATATACACACATACATACATATACACACATACACACACACATGTTTTATGTTAAATAAGTTTATATAGAGAGACATATAGATGTATAAGATATAAAAGACATCAGTTCAGTTCAGTGGCTCATTTGTGTCCGACTCTTTGAGACCACATGGACTGCTGCACACCAGGCCTCTCTGTCCATCACCAACTCCTGGAGTTTAGTCAAACTCATATCCATTGAGTTGGTGATGCCATCCCACCATCTCATCCTCTGTCGTCCCTTTCTCCTCCCGCCTTCAATCTTTCCCAGCATCAGGGTCTTTTCAAATGAGTCAGTTCTTCACGTCAGGTGGCCACAGTATTGGAGTTTCAGCTTCAACATCATTCCTTCCAATGAACATCTAGGACGGATCTCCTTTAGGATGGACTGGTTGGATCTCCTTGCAGTCCAAGGGACTCTAGAGAGTCTTCTTCAACACCACAGTTCAAAAGCATCAATTCTTCAGCACTCAGCTTTCTTTATAGTCCAACTCTCATATCCATACATGACTACTATACATGCATATAAATATGTGCATACTGATATAGCAACAAATAGATACCATAGATACCATTCACATATATATTGCATATAGACAGAGACAGACAGATGGAGACAGAAGAGACAGAGAGAAGAAAAAGAATAGTTAAGATTTTGTAAATCTTAAACATCCCACAGTTCCATGGCCTGAGTCAGGGGAAAAGAAACTGGGCCACAGTTCCTTTTCATTAAAATTTCATTTGAACTATCATATTTGGCCTAACTGTGATTATCCTCTTTTCTCAAATGAATTTGGTCCTTGTGAAAAAAAATATGGATTGTCAGCACTGGATCACAAGCTTAAGCCCACCCTGAGCACACTTTATCAAAAAAAAAAAAAGTTTTAACTATGCCTATAGCAATTTTAAAGATATAACATGCTTTCACAAATATAAAAATAAAAAAAACAGAAGGGCGGCAAGGTGGGGAATGTGGTGATGTCTCTGTAACATCTAACACTGGGGTTCATCATTAATGAATGTACATAGATTAAAAATGGGGCTATAGGGAACAAGACTGACCAGAGGCATCATGTTTAAGCAAACAAAACCAGGCCCAAGTTACAACAAAATTGCAGAAGCAAAGTTGTATTTTTACCTCCAAATATCTGCATTATATTTTATGATCCATTTTAAATCATAGAAACATGTGCACACTGTAAATGCTGTATTAAAGTGCTTTGATTCTAATATTTTGTGTATATTTATAATTTTCTATCTATCAGGGGTATGTGCGTGTGTGTCAGTCGCCCAGTCGTGTCCAACTCTTCTGCGACCCCATGGACTGCAGCCTGTCGGGCTTCTCTGGCCATGGGATTCTCCAAGCAAGAATACTGGAGTAGGTGCCAGTTCTTTCTCCAGAGGATCTCCTGACACAGGGCTCAAACCTGAGTCTTCTGCACTGCAGGCAGATTCCTTATCACTGAGCCACCAGGGAAGCCTGATGTACAATGAAGTAAATTAGCTGTATGTATACATATATCCCCTCTTCGTTGGACCTCCTTTCCTCCACCTGATTTTACTCATCTAGGTCATCACAGAGAACTGAGCTGAACTTACTGTACTGAGAACTGATACAGCATGAAGGAAGAATATTTACAATTATTTGAAAGGATTATTAAAATACCTCTCCATATTTCAACTATTAAAAACAAAATATAAACTCATATCAGTTTGACAGAAAACAAGTATAAATGAACTGGAGCTCATTTAATTGTCTGAGTCTTGTAAGACTTAGAAAGTCCTTGAAATAAGAAGAAAAGACATCTCTGACAGATGTTTAAACTAAAGTAGAAGGACCATGAAGACTCACTCAACTCTCATATCCACTAAGCTTCTCACTATTAAATTGCACCCATAACCTCAGTAAGTCTAATATATTCTGATCTTCCTGGTTGGTAAAGTAGATATGTAAATCCCTGGATTGCATGGAATAACTTTAAGCTAAAAATAACTACAGGTATAAAAGTAATCATATGTGTGGTGGTCTAGTGTTCCATTTTAAGTACTTGTGGGGAGATTTTTTGTTCTACTTTAACATATGTTCAAATTCATCAGAAAATTATAATACTTAAGTTATATTTAAAATCAAATCTATTTATATCCAATAATTTTAACATTTGAGATCTATAAAATATACATGAGGAAAACGCACATATAAAAATATAAAAAACCTTATAAGGACCACATCCCAAGTAATTTTTCACTTTCATTTGAAATGAGGTAAAAGGAGTCTTTTTTCAAAGTCTTGCCTCATCATTTGATAGCAAAATCCAGAGATACAAATATACCATGATCAAAATAAGCAATAAGGAATTTAGTCCAGGTTTATAGGATGAGGCATAGTTGATAGAGTGCTGTGATATTAATGGTTTAGACAAATAATATTGCATATAAGAGCAAACTCAGATTGAAGAAATCTTTTTAAATAGTAAAACATTGGAAATGTAGAGAAGTAAAGCTCAATACAAAGAATGACCTTGCCTCCCACTTGAGATAATACTGTTATAATAAACATTTTTAACACTCATTATAAACCAAGACCAATTATTTTAACACCTTAAAATTGTTGAATTCATTTGGGAAGATAAGCTATACTTCAAACAAAACTTATTTGTAAAAACAGAAGAAATATTGATCCAAAATAATGGATTTTGAAAAGTTTAGACAATCTTTTAGTGACAAACTGTGGGCTATTTTAGAGATGTTTTCTAAAAGCTAAATTCAGTGACTTATTTTTATAATTTTGCTCTTGTGTCTATCAATAGACTGAAGGAACCATATGTGTAACTCAATAAACTAATTTGTATCCACTTATTTACATTACATTAGTATCAACTATGTGTCAGGCATTTGAGGTTTCCCTCTGGGATTAAATAATACATGATACATGTCTAAATATGCAGGAGTTACTATACTGTTTTAAAAGTTGGAATAATAATATTATGCATCAAGTAGAGCATATCCGTATAAAGGTGAAGAGTACAACATCCAGTGGAGATGTACCCGTGGTTTACCTATGGGCAGATGACAAGAGCAACAAAACACTTCGGGTCAAAATCTCTGGGTATCAAAAGTGACATAGAGAGCTGAATAAAAGAAAATTAATAAGAACCAAAACTAAACACAGTACGCTGGGTAGGGGGAAGCATATTTTCTTTTCAAATATCCATGAAACATT
This sequence comes from Redunca redunca, assembly GCA_006410935.1. Lineage (NCBI taxonomy): Eukaryota > Metazoa > Chordata > Mammalia > Artiodactyla > Bovidae > Redunca > Redunca redunca. The sequence goes on from SJYQ01003477.1 coordinate 8,062, forward strand.
AATCAAATTTTGATCATATATTTGGCCACAAGGAAAATATTAACTTTTTAAAATGAAAAGCATACAAATGACATTCAATGACTATAAATCTGATTTTAAAAAGCAATAGAAACTAATTTACAAAACAGATAGACTCAGATACTGAAAACAAATTTATGGTTACCAAAGAGGAAAGGGTGGAGGGAGGCATAAATTAAGAGCTTTGGATTAACAGGTATTTATATATATGTATATAAAATACATAAACAATAAGGACCTCCTGATATATGTAACTCAAACACTTTACTGTACACCTGAAAACTAAAACAATATTATAAATCAACTGCAGTTTAAACGATTAATAGAAATCAAGGGTAAAAACTGGATCTAACCCCTCAGATATTTAAAAACACTCTGCTCAACTTCTTTTGAAGCAGGAAGTAAATAAAAATCTCAATTGCTGAAAAAAAATCACTAAGAAAAACCCCTTGTTCCATAATTCATGAAGTGAAATGAACGTTGCTCAGTCGTGTCCAACTTTCTGTGACACCATGGACTATATAGTCCATGGAATTCTCCAGGCCAGAATACTGGAGTGGGTAGCCTTTCCCTTCTCCAGGGGATCTTCCCAACCCAGGGATTGAACCCAGGTCTTCCACATTGCAGGTGGATTCTTCACCAGCTGAGCCACAAGGGAAGCCCAAGAATACCAGAGTGGTTAGCTTATCCCTTCTCCAGGAGATATTACCGACCCANACCAAAAATTCAAATATTCATATAAAATATCCTCAAGTGTTGCCGCCAAAATACTGAGACAATACAAATCAGCAAAATCACAGGTTAATTAGGTTTCATGCTTGATCACTGTGACAGTTTAGTCCTTTATTTTCATTTTTTGACAATTTAGTTCTTGATATCCAGTCTCTCATCTATTCTCATTTTTAATCTCTTTCAATGTTCCCTGTAAAATTCGTCTTTTTTCCTTTCTTTTGGGGGAAAAAAAGAAGCTTCTGAAGTACAAGAGATTCAGAAATAAAGGAAGTCAGGGAAGAGAACTGCATGCCCCTAGGGAATTTATTTCCTGTCCTTGGGTCATCCCATTTTATTTTCTTCTAGTTCTGAAAACACCATGCTGACCAGATTTTTGATTAAAAGTGGATTTGGGCTGAGCAGAATGATAGAGAATTATATATCAACTGACCAAAATCCTGTTCAGAAATGAAAGTAAAGAAATTACACTTTCCTTTTACCTACAATTCTCAGAAAAGCGAAAGTATTTCCTCAGTATTTAGCAATTCCTCAATCTCTTAACTCCAAGAAATCCATCAAAGGCTCTTTTATAATTATGTAACTGAGTAATTATTATATGCCAGGCATTAGGCCAAAGTGAATAGCAGCATGAAAAAAGAACTATTATCCATCCTATTTTCAATTTTGAAATCAGGAACTCAAAGATTTACAATAGGTCACATAGTAGCTATAACCAGAGGGGCTGAGATTCAAACCCATAATTATGTGATGTTATGTGATAAAACATTCTGTGATATTAAAATTATGTGATATTATATTCTGTAAGGACCAAAAAAGATAGCAGATTGCAAACAATAAAAAAAAAAAATGTGGAGTAAAGGACAAAAGAGGGAAAAAAAGAGGAAAAGTAGCACATAGAAAGGCAGGCAGTGAGCAATAATAGATATAAAATCCCAAACCTAGTCTGCTTTTACAGAACACCACTTAGCATTTCACCCTGCACAGGAAACAGGAGAACTTTCAGAAGGTGCCTCTTAATAAGAATGATCTCTCACCCACCAAGCTGACAATAGAATCTAGAGATACTGAAAAATGCCTGATCGCTCCTGTTTTGTTTTTTTTTTCCCCCACTCACTGAGTAGGAAAAAAATGCAGCAGGAAGAAAATATGTGTGCCATCTTTTCATCTTTGCTGCAAAACGGTGGGGAGGGGGGACAAGACAGAGGGAACATTCATATGTCCATTGCTAACATCCTCATACGTATGAAATAGTTCTGGAATTCTCTTTTTTTTGAAGGAATTATAGTATTGTTATTTTTTAATGAAATTCATATCAGAAATCTGTCAGAGAAAAATTTAGATGAAAAGCCGTGTGCCACAGTGAAGGCTGGATGACTAGATAAGGAAATAAGCAACACTATCATTTATGAAAAAGGGATGACGAGAGATGCTGACCATTTTTGTAATTATATTTCTTCATATTTGGAAGTAAAGGTATAATCTTTGGATCTTAAAATATAAAAATCAATTAATCAGACTATTTCTTTGGAAATAAATGACATGCTGCGTAAATCAATACCGGAGTTACATGAAAGTCAGGAAATAAAAAGGCCAGAGTGGTTCTCTATGGTTTTATTAGGCCACAGCTAGAATATCAATCTATGACTTGCCAAGGAAGTCTAGAATTCATATGAAAATGTTCAAAATAATGGAATCAGCTATGGAAAGAAGAAGTATCTGATGCCCACAGTATACCCTGTCAGGTGTTTCTGCAAAGGGCAAAATGACTGAGGCAAAGATTTCCTGTACTGCTGGAAAAAATGCATCTCCAATCATCACAGGTTTAATAGCAATTCTTATCTTTGGTATCTTTAATATCAATTCTCATCTACCGCTGAGAAACAACTTTGCCATGTGTTTCTCAATCTTTTGACATTTTGCAATATTATGAAGACTGCCAAATTTACAATATATACTGAATTTCAAAAGAAGATTTATTTTAAGTCATTTCTTAGATGCACAAATGCTATACAGAAAATAATTATGTACCTGACAGCAATAATAGGAGTAAAGGAAATGGCTAACCAATTTTGCTATTTATTTACTTCAATATGGGTAATTTAAGAAAGATTTGTAGTCTAATGCCTTCAAATATAATTTCTAATACATACTGCAGTCACATAGGTATAACAGAATCTGACCAAGTACTGTCAACACAAATGACTTTCAGGGACCAGACAGGTATAGTCAAGAAGTAAAGTAGAGAAACGGAGAAGGCAATGGCACCCCACTCCAGTACTCTTGCCTGGAAATCCCATGGATGGAGGAGCCTGGTAGGCTGCAGTCCATGGGGTCTCGAGGAGTCAGACACGACTGAGCAACTTCACCTTCACTTTTCACTTTCATGCATTGGAAAAGAAAATGGCAACCCACTCCAGTGTTCTTGCCTGGAGAATCCCAGGGACAGGGAGCCTGGTGGGCTGCCATCTATGGGGTCGCACAGAGTCGGACACGACTGACGCGACTTAGCAGCAGCAGCAGCAGCGAAGTAGAGAAAAAGTACATGGCAATCTTGGTCTATGTTTTTTTATCAATCTTTTGATAGAGACAGAAGATAAAAATGTATATACTATATAAGTATGATCACGAATAGCAAACATTCAGTACTAGTGTCAGAAACAAGAGGAAAGCATTTGGACTGAGGCAAAATGAAGACCCCATATTTCACCAAAGGTGTTCCCAGTCCTATCTTACCATTCCCTTTGAGAATTTAGGTCTAGAGCTGCTCAATATTTTGATTTTTTTATATTTTTTGAAATTGTTTCTAAAATATCACATTACCCTGTAGCTCAAATGGTAAAGAAATCTGCCTGCAATGCAGATTTGATCCCTGGATTGGGAAAATCCTCTGGTGAAGGGAATGGCAATCCACTCCAGTATTCTTGTCTGGCAAATTGCATGGACAAAGGAGCCTGGTGGGCTACAGTCCATGGGGCTGCAAAGAGCCGGACACAATTGAGTAACTAACACTTCTATTACTAACACAAACAGAATGCCTCTGTGAACTATGTAAAAGTCTTGAGCCTGGTCTAAGTCTGAGGACACAGAGTACAGGTAAGATAAAATCATGTAGTTGTATGTGACTTGGTCAAGTTTGGGCAACATTCCCACTCTGGTTCTATCTTGATGTCTACTTCCTTCCCGAGTTCTTCTAGGTTGTATGCTCAAGGGGGAGGGGGCAGGAAAGAAGAGGCTGCAAGAAGTTGTGCACAACAGCAACACTGCAAGCAATCGTGTACACTTGGGTACTGGGGTCATTGCTTTTAACTGGCTTTATGACACTTGTCTGACTCATTTAACATCTCTGTGCCAGCTTTTTCCTCCTTTGAACTGAAGAGAATTAGATTAGATAATGTCTAAAATCTCTTCTACCCAGAAAAATCTAGAAGTAGGCAAACTATTTCACAGCCTCTCTGTGGCAAAGGAAGTTGTTAGTCATATTGTATCAAGCCTATAATTTACCTTTAAATCTTTTTTAATAATACTTTTCACTGAGGTAATTTTCCTTTTCAATGGTTACCTTTATTTTTGTACTTTTACACGTTAAAAAAAATTCTATGTGTGTGCTTTAGGAATAGGCTAACAGATTTCATCTTATGTATAAGGTCTAATACTGGAGTAGCTTCCTAGAGGACTGTGTTCAAAAGGATTATGGGAGATCTAGAGGTGGTACATAGCATCATAATTGATTAGCAATGTCTGCATAGGTGAGGGAGAATGATTTCTACTTTTTATCAGAGTTAGGTTTAGAAGCACTGATTCTGAATCCTAAGATTTCAAAATCACCTGAAACTTACATTAAACATCCAAGATGCATGATTACTTATATATATATATATNTTTTGTTTTTTTTTGTTTTTTACAAATCAGGAGCATAGTTTATCTTACTCTTCACAACTTAGCTAAATATCAAAGAGAGGAGTAGTATGAAGTATATTTCTTTTGCAACCTCATGGGACTGTAGGCCACCAGTCCATGGGATTCTCCAAGCAAAAATACTGGAGTGGGTTGCCATTTCCTTATCCAGGGGATCTGCTCAACCCAAGGATGAAATCTGAGTCTCCTATTTGGCAGGCAGATTGTTTACCATTGAGTTACCTGGGAAACCCCATGAAGCATATACTAAGCCTGTCAGATTTTAGATTCTCATCAGGTCTTTTATTCAGGCACTTGGAACATGGAATCCAATATCACCATCAAACACAAAAAATTGAATGTTTCAGAAATAACAGAATTTTACATGAAAGTAAAATCTTGAAATACTTCAAGGAGGACAGAGACTTATTGCCCAGCAATAGGGCAACAGGGACTCACAGCTAAATATTTATTCAAGAAATAATCAAGAAAAGATAATTCTTCCAAACGCTAGGAATTCTAGGAAAACTGAATAAAGTTGCTTAATTTGCTTCTTAAAAAATATATATTTCTATGAATAGTATGATGAAATTCTATTTTTCAAGGAATTTTTTAAAGTTCTGATTTTCAAATACCCATATGTAGAATATTTTAAAATAATTACAGTTTTGTTATTTGTGCTTACTCCAAAGTAGGATAGAAAAGAACTCCCTAATAGAGATCTTATCACTTCCTGGGTGAAGAAATATTAAAAATATTAAATTTATTCTATTAATTTTCAGTAGATAAATGCGTGCCAATATAGTTTTAAGATCATGAACAAAATTGTTCTCTAAGATGAAACATTATCTCCACAGTAATCTNTCTAAGATGAAACATTATCTCCACAGTAATCTTCATAAGATAGCATTTTCTAAATTGAAGTAAATTCAAATTATCACCGGCTCTGAATTTCTGAATTAGTAAAGAATAAATTATCATGCAGTCATCTTACGGCTCAAGGTCTTATTATTGACAAATACATTTAAAAGAAATGCAACAATTTGGGGGGAAAGAGACAACCACACTGAAAATCCAGATTCTTAAAAACTTTCCTCACAAAGCTTTCTCAGATGAACATTTCAGACCTCAAATAAATTTTTACCTGATATTCAAAACATGTGTCCTAGGTTTGTTTTTCTCCCAAGAGCCAGGGCGATAGCTTTTCAATTACAGCCATATTTGAAAATCCCTAAATCTTTAAATAAAGGTTTCTTTGGGATCCCATGGGAAGAATGTCTGTGTGGATTACACAACATTAACTCTGACACAACAGTTAGGTTAAGAGAATTATAATTCAAAGACAAAGACATCCATTTATCTTTCATGTCTGCTAAAGAAAATTATATTGTTCATGGGGTTCTCAAGGCAAGAATACTGAAGTGGTTCGCCATTCCCTTATCCAGTGAACCACGTTTTGTCAGGCTGTATACTGTCACGCTGCTTATATAACATATATGCAGAGTACATCATGTGAAATGCAGGGCTGGATGAAGCACAAGCTGGAATCAAGATTGCCAGGAAAACTGTCAATAATCTCATATATGTATATGACAACACCATTATGGCAGAAAGTAAAGAGGAACTAAACAGCCTCTTGAAAGTGAAAGACGAGAGTGAAAAAGCTGACTTAAAACCCAACATTAGAGGATGATGTTTCAGAGACCTATCCTGCTATTACCTAGGTCCACTGGTGATACTTTCCTATTCCTGGCCTCTAAACCGCATCTCTCAATTTATCCGCCTGTCATCAGCAAGCAGAAAGAGTTTGGACTCTATGGAGAGGAAGGACACTAAGAGGTATTTCATGCATGGGCTTTGTAAGGAAGGAGATAACTGTCACTACTCACACGGCCTCTCTGACAGTCCATATGGTGTACTGTGCAAGTATTTTCAGAGAGGGTACTGTATTTACAGAGACCGCTGCAGATACAAACATAGCAAGCCACTGAAACAAGAAGAAACAACTGCTACAGATCTAACTTCAAAGTCAGCCCTTGCTGCTTCCACAAGTCTCTCATCAGTTGGACCGACTGCTGAAATGAACATGGGTGAGGCTGAGTCAAGAAATTCAACCTTTGCAACTGTAGGAGCTGGTTCAGAAGACTGAGTGAATGCCATCGAGTGTGTTCCGGGGCAGCCCTACTGTGGCCAGACTGCCCCTTCCTCTGCTGAAGCCCCACTGCAGGGCTCAGTGACCCAGAAGATGCAGAGAAGGAGCCAAGGGCGGTGGAGACCAAGCAGCAGCTCTGCCCCTATGCCGCGGTCGGGGAGTGCCGCTACCAGGAGCACTGCGCATGCCTGCACGGAGACGCCTGTGACACGTGCCGCCTGCAGGTCCTCCATCCCCTGGATGCTGCCCAGAGGTCACAGCATATAAAATCCTGCATCGAGGCCCACCATAAAGAAAGCTAAGAGCCAAATAATTGATGCTTTTCAACTGTGGTATTGGAGAAGAGTCCCTTGGACTGCAAGGAAATCAAACTAGTCAATCCTAAAGGAAATCAGTTCTGAATGTACTTTGGAAGGACTGATGCTGAAGCTGAAGTTCCAATACTTTGGCCACCTGACGTGAAGAAACGACTCACTGGAAAAGACCCTGATGCTGGGAAAGATTGAAGGCAGGAGGAGAAGGGGACGACAGAGGATGAGATGGCTGGATGGCATCACTGACTTGATGGACATGAGTTTGAGCAAACTCTGGGAGCTGGTGAAGGACAGGGAAGCCTGGAGTGCTACAGTCCATTCAGCAAAGAGTCACAAAGCGTCGCACAGGACTGAGCAACTGAACTGAACTAAAAGAAAGTCATTCCAGCTATTCTAGGGTGTGGTGGGGAATGATGTTTCATTTCTCATTCTGAGCAATTCCCCATTGAAAATAACAGGTCTTCTACCTTTGAGAACCTCCTCACCAAAATTTCAAATATTTTTCCAATACCCCAGATTTCTCTAAATTGTGATATGGCCTGAAAAAAAATGCAACCTCTAAAACTTCTCTATGCTAGGAAGTATCAGTATGTTATGCAGGTTTTTTATCACCACAAGGTAATTATTACATTGATGATGGAGAAACACCAAGAACAATACCACAGGACTATAGGATCAGTCTTAGCATTAAAAGGAATTGCATGCCCTGAAGTATGTCCTTAGCTATTCAGAAGACCGAGTAATCATCTACATTGAATTTATTAATAATTAATTATGCCTACCTTCAGTTCAGTTCAGTTCAGTCGCTCAGTCGTGTCCGACTCTTTGCGAGCCCATGAATCGCAGCACGCCAGGCCTCCCTGTCCATCACCAACTCCAGGAGTTCACTCATATTACCTCCATCAAGTCAGTGATGCCATCCAGCCACCTCATCCTCTGTCGTCCCTACTCCTCCTGCCCCCAACCCCTCCCAGCATCAGAGTCTTTTCCAATGAGTCAACTCTTCGCATGAGGTGGCCAAAGTACTGGAGTTTCAGCTTTAGCATCATTCCTTCCAAAGAAATCCCAGGGCTGATCTCCTTCAGAATGGACTGGTTGGATCTCCTTGCAGTCCAAAGGACTCTCAAGAGTCTTCTCCAACACCACAGTTCAAAAGCATCAATTCTTCGGCACTCAGCTTTCTTCACAGTCCAACTCTCACATCCATACATGACTACTGGAAAAACCATAGCCTTGCCTAGACGGACCTTAGTCAGCAAAGTAACGTCTCTGCTTTTCAATATGCTATCTGGGTTGATCATAACTTTCCTTCCAAGGAGCAAGCGTCTTTTAATTTCATGGCTGCAGTCACCATCTGCGGTGATTTTGGAGCCCAGAAAAATAAAGTCTGATGCTGTTTCCANTATTCTTGTATAATATATGTCTGTACCTAAAGATATATTTATATTTCTATGAGATTGACTCCAAAAATTAGAATAATAGGGTCAAAAATTACACATTTTTAATTTAAATAAATGTTTCCAAGAACAAAAGCTGTAGCTCTTTACATTTCAACAGCAAAACAAGAGTGTATCCTTTTTCCACATCCATTCCACAACTAAGATTTTAGGAAGTTGTTCTTGTATTTTCTAATTTTTAAAATTTAAGTTTTATTGTTATTTACAATAATATATTTATATGTTTTTACAATACAAAGATTTCTATTTTATACATTAAATACTTTTACCTTTTTTCCTGTTTTTCTTTTCTTTCACATTTTTGCCCTTAATTCAGAAAGTTTTTATACCCTGAGACTGTAGATACAGATATAATCTCCTATCATTCTTGTAAAACTTTTTTTCTATTGTTTAAATTTAAAGTTTTAATCCATATAGAAGCTAGACTTCAACAGTACATGAACGGAGAACTTCCACATGTTCAAGCTGGATTCAGAGGAACCAGTGATGAAACTGCCAACATCCTCTGGATCATAGAAAAATCAAGGGAATTACAGAAAAAACATCTACTTCTGCTTCATTGACTATGCTAAAGCCTCTGACTTTGTGTATCTCAACAAACCATGGAGATTTTTTAAAGACATGGGAATACCAGACCACTTTACCTGCCTCCTGAGAAATCTGTATGCAGTTCAAGAAGCAACAGTTAGAACTGGACGTGGAACAGCAGATGGGTTCAAAATTGGGAAAGGAGTACATCAAGGCTGTATATTGTCACCCTGCTTATTTAACTTATATGCAGAGCACATCATGTGAGATTCAGGGCTGGATGAAGCACAAGCTGGAATCAAGATTGCTGAAAGAAATATCAATAACCTCAGATATGCAGATGACACCAACCTTACAGCAGAAAGCAAAGAGGAACAAAACAGTCTCTTGATGAAAGTGAAAAGATGAGTGTGAAAAAGCTGACTTAAAACTCAATGTTCAAAAAACAAATGGCATCCAGTCTCATCACTTCATGGCAAATAGATGGGGAAACAATGGAAACAGTGACAGACTTTATTTTCTTGGGCTCCAAAATCACTGCAGATGGTGACTGCAGCCATGAAATTAAAAGATGCTTGCTCCTTGGAAGAAAAGCTATAAGAAACCCAGACAGCATATTAAAAAGCAGAGACATTACTTTGCCAGCAAAGGTCCATCTAGTCAAAGCTATGGTTTTTCTAGTAGTCATGTATGGATGTGAGAGTTGGCCTATAAAGAAGGCTGAGCACCAAAGAATTGATGCTTTTGAACTGTGTGCTGGAGAAGACTCTTGAGAATCCCCTGGACTGCAAGGAGATCAAACCAATCAATCCTAAAGGCAATTAACCTCGGACATTCATTGGAAGGACTAATGCCAGAGCTGAAACTCCAATAATTTGGCAATTTGATGCAAAGAGATGACTCACTGGAAAAGACCGTGATGCTGGGAAATATTGAAGGCAGGAGAGGAAAGGGATGACAAAGGATGAAATAGATGGTTGGATTGTATTACTGAATCAATGGACATGAGTTTGAGCAAGCTCTGGGAGATGGTAAAAGACAAGGAAGTCTGGTGTGCTACAGTCCATGGGGTCACAAACAGTCAAACATAACTTCAGTTCAGTTCAGTCGCTCAGTCGTGTCCGACTCTTTGCGAGCCCATGAATCGCAGCACGCCAGGCCTCCCTGTCTATCACCAACTCCCGGAGTTCACTCAGACTCATGTCCATCAAGTCAGTGATGCCATCCAGCCATCTCATCCTCTGTCGTCCCCTTTTCCTCCTGCCCCCAATCCCTCCCAGCATCAGAGTCTTTTCCAATGGGTCAACTCTTTGCATGAGGTGGCCAAAGTACTGGAGTTTCAGCTTTAGCATCATTCCTTCCAAAGAAATCCCAGGGTTGATCTCCTTTAGAACAGACTGGTTGGATCTCCTTGCAGTCCAAGGGGCTCTAATAGATAGAGTGCCTGATGAACTATGGAATGAGGTTCGTGACATTGTATAGGAGACAGGGATCAAGACCAACCCCATGGAAAAGAAATGCATAAAAGCAAAATGGCTGTCTGAGGAGGCCTTACAAATACCTGTGAAAAGAAGAGAGGCGAAAAGCAAAGGAGAGAAGGAAAGATATAAGTATCTGAATGCAGAGTTCCAAAGAATAGCAAGAAGAGATAAGAAGGCCTTCTTCAGCAATCAATGCAAAGAAATAGAGGAAAAGAATAGAATGGGAAAGACTAGAGATCTCTTCAAGAAAATTAGAGATACCAAGGGAACATTTCATGCAAAGATGGGCTCGATAAAGGACAGAAATGGTATGGACCTAACAGAAGCAGAAGATATTAAGAAGAGGTGGCAAGAATGCACAGAGGAACTGTACAAAAAAGAGCTTCATGACCCAGATAATCATGATGGTGTGATCACTCATCTAGAGCCAGACATCCTGGAATGTGAAGTCAAGTGGGACTTGGAAAGCATTGCTACGAACAAAGCTAGTGGAGGTGATGGATTCCAGTTGAGTTGTTTCAAATCCTGAAAGATGATGCTGTGAAAGTGCTACATTCAATATGCCAGCAAATTTGGAAAACTCAGCAGTGGCCACAGGACTGGAAAAGGTCAGTTTTCATTCCAAACACAACGTAGTGACTGAATAACAGCAAATATCACTACACACTTACTAAATTGGCTGATGTTTAAAAGACTGACAGCATCAAATATTGGCAAGGATGTCGAGAAACTGGAACTCATATACCACTGGAGGAAATATAAAAGGAAACAACTGAGTCAGAATAATTTGATAGTTTTTGGAAAAGTGAAACATATGTCTACCCTACAGTTGAGATATTCCAATCCAATCCAAGAGAACTGAAAACACATTCGTGCAAAGTTCAGTTCAGTTGCTCAGTCGTGTCTGACTCTGAGACCCCATGGACTATAGCATGCCAGGCCTCCTCGTCTCTCCCCAGCTTCTGGAGTTTATTCAAACTCATGTCTATTGAATGAGTGATGCCATCCAACCATCTCATCCTCTGCTGTCTGCTTCTCCGTGCAAAGATAGGTATGCAAATAATCAGAGCAGTTTTAATTGTAATAGTCAAAAGTGGAAACAAACAATTGTCCATCACAAGATGAAAGTATAAACAAACTATAATACAGGCATACAATGGAATACTACTTAGCAAAATAAAGGAATTAATTCTTGATACATACAAAAGCATGAAGAAACTGAAAATAATTACGTAGATTTAGAAAAACAGATGAAATGATAAATACAGTATTATTCCACTTATATGGGCTTCCCTTGTGGCTCAGCTGGTAAAGAATCCACCTGCAGTGCAGGAGACCTGGGTTCGATCCCTGGGTTGGGAAGATCCCCTGGTGGAGGGAAAGGCTACCCACTCCAGTATTCTGGCCTGGAGAATTCCATGGACTATAGAGTCCATGGGGTCAAAAGGAGTTGCTTTCCACTTATATAAAATCATAGTAAAAACTAACCTATAAATTAAGAGGATCAGGAGGTGACCTCTTGGAAACCTCTTGTTTCATTGATTACCTGAAACAAGAGGAGATATATATGTGTGTGTTTGTGTGTGTGTTTATGGAACACTCTCAAACTGTGCTCTATAAATAAGTACAGTTTATCATATGTCAAATACACCTCAAAAAAGCAGTTTAAAAATTCCTAAAGTTTCTGGTGGTCTGGAAAGTTATAAAGGATGAGTAACTTGTAGAAACTAAGACTCAGAGTTTTGTATTCTCAAGTGAGGCTGTCTGTTTGAACCTAGTCTCATCTTTATATCCATGGGACTGTCACACAGCTGTCTGCCACAGTTGACAAAATTTCAGTGATATACTATGAAGCAAGAGAAATAAAAATATTAGCGCATATATAATACATAAAATGTGAATTAACTGGCACATATCACGTAATGACAGTAATTATAATATACTTGTGCACATGTATCCTTAAATAAACTCAATTAATAAATAGCATTCATCAACACTCATTCCAAACAACCATGTTTAATGATATCCTTAAGAATTAAAAACCTAAATCTTGTCATTAATTTTTAAAGCAGTGCCTATGAATTTGATTAATAAACTCTAGGTACTGATTATGCTATCTACTTGTATATGCATGTGTCTAAAAAAAAATCTTTGTAATTCAGAAACATCAATAACTCTGATGGTCATTGCTGAAAATGAGAGTGTTGTTCATATCATGAGGCCATCAGCATTAGCACATTAAAGACACTTTTTCTCCCCCTCCGCCCAACTTAAGTAACTTGATTTTGTTTTGACAAAATGGAAAAGTATTTAAGATGATCTTTGTATGATGTATAGTAGCAAAACTTGAAATAGAAAAAGAAAACCCTTTATTCTCCAAGAGAGGAATACATGAACAAACTCCAAAATTGTAGAACATAATAGATATGGAAAAAATCATGTATATAAGTATGAAAACTTTCCAAGTTACATCGGTAAGTGTAAAAGCAAATTAGAAAGTAATCATATTTTAAAAGAAGAACAAAATCACTCTATAATAAATGTACAGCATTTTTTAACACTAGAAAACTATGAAAAAGTATTTATAAAACTGTCAAACTAGACTGCAAAGGCATGGGCAATTTTTTCTTATAAAGTATGTATTTTACTTTTAAATTTTTATAACATCAGTAAAGACATGTTATCTCTCAAAAACAGTTAAAATTTCAAAAGTCCCAGAAAAAGACCTCCCATGAAAGTAAAAATACTTATATGACATCATTCATTCAAATTAATAAAGTTAGTTCAAGGAATTATCATATATTGAGAAGACACAGGTATGCTCTCTATTTTTTACAATAACACTGCAAGATAAGCATCATAACCCTCAATTTACAGGTGAGGAAATTGAGGTCCAGAGCGGCTAAGATTTATTCCCAAAGTTGTGTAGCTATCATGTAGCATTAGCTTATTTGCACTCAAGTCTGGCTCTAAACCGTGAACTTTTGACTCTATAGTATTACTTTCAGATACTTATAGCCTATTTTTAAAGCACAGTACATTCTAACATTGCAAATATTATAAAGGACTAATATAGAGCAAAATGGCTGCCTTTAAAAAACATTATATTTACCTTGAGAAAGAAAAGGAGAAGATACAACATAAGAGAAACAGAGGACTCCGCAGTCAAGTAATGACAAAAGAAGCCACATCTACTTCATTCATCTCTGCTTATCGCAATGCCTTTCCTTCAATGGGTATGTAACACACACCTGTTGAATAAACAATGTGTTTCACTGTGGAATATAAATGTATTTTTAAAAATCTTGAAATATTCCAATACATTCTGTCCAAGGATATGCAGACCCTGTGTCAATCCAACACTCACAAACAAAGCACAATCCAGGAAACATTTTTCTTCACTTAGAGCACTGATACCACTCCAACAACACAATCTTATTTGCTTTCTCTTGCCAAAAAAGAGAAAACAGCAGCAGGCTGGTTGGGGCAGGGCGGGAGGGGGGGGCAATGCGCTATCCATGGTCCTGAAACTACAGCTCTCTGGGTAAATAAAGCTCACTGGTACTTTTAACTGTTTCACATTTCAGACTCCCAGAAGCCATGTGCCAATTTAACAAAGTTAAGTGGCATTTTGAAACAGCTCTAAACACAAATTATTGGACCGTAAAACAGACACAAATGAAAAAAATAAATAAATAAATTCAAATGCCTCTCAAGAAATCTTTCATTAGCCTTAAAGTAACTGTTCCGGTTTTACAAACAGTAAGAAATGACATTAGAGTACTCTCACAAGTCAGGTTACTTTCCATATGCCCTGCTCGGACTCTTACACCAGAATCTACGTGGTTGATAGTTCCATGTTCCTAAGAAAATTATTTTAAAACTTCTTGTTTTCCCAAGCAAGAGGCTCTGCTAAGACTGCATCCTATAAACTATCTCAAACAGGGATGCAAAAAGACAACGTAAAGTGAGTTACCAATTACTTCAGTCAGTAGGAATGACCCTGTACTTTTCATTTGGTTATTTTATGTGTCTAGTGTTTATATACATATATATGTGTACACACATACATTTGCAGCTAAGCAACACAAATTTGGACATACCACAGGTCAATTGTCTCTGATTATCTGCTATCAGAATAATCAATATTCATAATTGTTAAATCTATTATATTTGAATTTACTCTCTCAACCTATGAATTTCAATAAGAATTATGTATAATTTATATAACTCATTCATGTACAAGTAGGAAAGACTGCATTCATTCACTCACTCATTCATTCAAACAAGTATTAAAAACCTATGACGTACAAAGCAATGTGCCAGGCAGTGAATTTTTAAAACATTCCAACACCCAGCAATTGTTTAAATATAATTATTTGAAATGTCAACTGAAGTAACTACAAATAGTATTTCGATTACTGCACAACAATCTGAAAAATCCATGTTTATAGAAGACTTCAGTATCTTATTCAATATCTATTAAATACTGGATTTACTGTTTTACTGGTTGAATGTACCACTAAATGTTTTTACTTTTCAAAATCATAAATAAATTTTGACAAATTTAAAAGGTCATTAACTGCACTGAAATTCTTAAGACTTGCTATGAAATGTGCTCTTGGTGGGATATTAATTTCAAAGACATCCATTTCATCTGATTACCCTTGAGCAAGACATAAATGTTACAGGACCACTGCTGCTAAAGAGATATCTTGCTTTGAAAATAATGAGGGCTGGAATGACCTCACTTTTCTTTCTTTTTTTTTTTTTTNTATATTTAATATATATTATTAACATATATATAATACATTATTATAACATTGATACATATTATGGGCTTCTCCAGTGGCTCAGCAGGTAAAATATTCCCCTGCAATGCAGAAGCCACAGGAGATGTGGGTTCAATCCCTGGGCTGGGAAGATCTCCTGGAGAAGTAAATGGCAATCCACTCCAGTATTCTTTCCTGGGAAATTCCACGGATAGAGGAGTCGGGCGGGTTACAGTCCATGAGGCTGCAAACAGTCAGATATGACCGATCACTGCTTATTTAATTTATATACAGAGTACATCATGCAAAATGTCAGGCTGGATGAAGCACAAGCTGGAATTGAGATTGTCAGGAGAAATATCAATAATCTCAGATGTGGAGATGATACCACCCTTATAGTAGAAAGTGAAGAGGAACTAAAGAGCTTCTTGATGAAGGGGAAAGAGGAGAGTGGCTGGCTTTAAAAAAGCTGGCTTAAAACTCAACACTCAAAAAACGAAGATCATGGCATCGAGTACTATCACTTCATGGCAAATAGATGGGGAAACAATGGAAACAGAGACAGACTATTTTCTTGGACTCCAAAATCACTGCAGATGTCGACTGCAGCCACAAAATTCAAACACACTTGCTTCTTGGAAGAAAAGTTGTGACAAACCTAGACAGTACATTAAAAAGCAGAAACATTACTTTGCCAACAAAGGTCCATCTAGTCAAAGCTATGGTTTTTCCAGTAGTCATGTGTGGATGTGAGAGTTGCACCATAAAGAAAACTGAGCATTGAAGAATTGATGCTTTTGAACTGTGGTGTTGGAGAAGACTCTTGAGAGTCCCTTGGACTGCAAAGAGATCAAAGCAGCCAATCTTAAAGGAAATCAGTCCTGAATATTCAGGACTGATGCTGAAGCTCCAATACTTTGGCCACCTGATGTGAAGAACTGACTCATTTGAAAAGATCCTGATGCTGGGAAAGATTGAAGGAAGGAGAAGAGGATGACAGAGGATAAGATGGTTGGATGGCATCACCAACTTGATGGATATGACTTTGAGCAAGCCCCGAGAGATGGTGAAGGACAAGGAAGCCTGGCATACTGCAGTCCATGCGGTCGCAAAAATTCGGACACAACTGAGCAACTGAATGACAACAATGAATACATATTATATACTACTGATACAATTCATTAATTGTAACTGTGATAATAATGAATAAGTATGAGATGCTTATATTTTTATATTTATGTAATTTTATAACTTTCTGTAATGTCTTTACTGTTTCCACAATGAGAAAAACATTATCTGAACCAAATTTTTTTAAGTTCAAACACTTGATTCTGACGTTTTGTAACTTTTAGGCTTCAAGTATGTGTTTTATTAATTAATCCTCCATTTTAGGAGCCTTATGAAATATAATCTCACTCACTTGCACAAATTTGTTTACTGATGCCTACGTTTATGCTTTCCCACCCCTCCCCAACCTGCATGCCAATGATGTTTTATATATACCTTTGAAAAAGTTACTTCTTTCTCTGAATCTCAATCATCCTTCAATGTCAAATAAAGGCATTAGAGTGGCTTCGTTTTATATTTTAACATTCGATATTTTATGATATTCTAGGGAGCATGTCTAATATAGCCCTCAAAGCCTTGGTTAGTTCAATACATAAATTCATTCTCTTTTAGATGAACTTAA
The DNA here is from genome assembly GCA_006410935.1 of Redunca redunca. Classification (NCBI taxonomy): domain Eukaryota; kingdom Metazoa; phylum Chordata; class Mammalia; order Artiodactyla; family Bovidae; genus Redunca; species Redunca redunca. Next base: position 25,100 of record SJYQ01003477.1, read on the forward strand.
TTTTTCATTAATCAAAGAAAGCATAGTCACTAGGCATACATTTTTTCCTTCTAATACCCTCTAAACTTCTTAAAGCCCAGCCCTTGTAATGCATATATATTACCTCAACATCCCTCCTTTAGTGTATGTGATTTTCGTGAAACTGTAAAGTCAGTGCATTCATGTGACATAAGTCTCAATCACTATGCTCAACGTCATAGGTGTACAGCATGGAAGAAGAGTTCTTAAGAACTATATTTTCATTGGTAGATACTAAGTTGTAGCTGGGCTTATCTGTCCACCTTTACTAGTAAACATTTTGTTTTATTAAGAAATAAAAAGAATGTTATATGAAATAAATGCATTAAGGCCAAAATGAAGCTAGAGTTGTTGGCCACCATTTTCCCTGGCTACATAAAGTCCATTTGGAAACCACAAAAGGTGGCCATATAGAAGGTATCAAAATTGAGAGATGGAAGAGGGAAAGAAAAATGCTAATGACATTATTTAAGCATTTGGACTAAAATGTGAGTAAACCAGTCCCAGATAAATGACACAATATATCTATCTTTCTTATTTAAAATAGGCATTGCTGGGTTTCTGGGTCCTGCAATGAAAAGAATTCTGATATGTAAAGTGCAGGAATTATCCATTTATATGTGGGTTTTTTTTTTAATCCTATTTTAAAACTTGCCCAATCACCTACAATAAATTCTATACTCCAGTACTCTCTGTATTTACTGGCTTAAATCTATGAGAAAATGTTTTCAGTCATTTACTTTTTATCTCCTTCCAAGCAACACATAATGTCTTTTCCATAGTATTTAAAAGCTTAGTGAATAAATTCTAGAAACAAAGCAGTATATCAATTTGTAATACAAAACTCACATTTCAACTTAGGTGTCAAAGATTAGCAGATACTCTGCTCATGGTAAATTGACGCCAAGAAACAGAGAAAGGAAAATTAACTGTTCTCTTCTGTAAAATTACTATAAGTTCGGAAATTACTATAAACTGGAAATGGACATGGTGGGCATTGTTTCAAGTATTTCCTGCCTCATCTTTTAATCCAGTCATCGTTAGAGTCATGGCTCTTGGCCTCAAAACTGGACTGGGACCCTCTCACTTCCTGCCCTAGCTTCTCTAACACCCTAGGTTGGGATGCCTGCAGAAGCTGTTCCTTGTTTCAGAAACATATTCAGAAAGTGCAGAGGAATTAACTCCTGAGATTGCTAATTCAGTATATTTGATAATAATCTCTTTTACTATTACACTTGCCATGCCTAAGCATGCTGAGTTGATAGAAGGCTAATGGTGTGGCCTTCTAAATATCTACTGGAAGCAGACAGTCACTTTAAAAAGTCACCTGACCATTTCTACAAATTGTTAATGGATTTTTTTCCTTTTCTTGAATTGGCTGGTGATCCTCTAGAAGCAACCTATTACCCAGTGGTACAAATTAGACCCTGATGCTTTAATTTTACTTTGCAGTTCTCTTCCTAAAAATGTTGACTTGTAATGAAATCAGTAATTAATTAAAGTATCACATAAACAAATTATTGTTATATTGTGATAAGTTTTATGAAGGAAAAACAGAGCGCTCTTTAGGAGCTTAAGACAGAAAGACACAGTTTAACCTAGATACCAGGAAAATATTCCCAGAAAAAAACATCATTCAAAAGTAAGAGATTAAGCTAACATAGCAGGAAAGTTAAGACATCACGTTGCCAGCAAAAGTCTGTATACTCAAGGCTATGGTCTTTCCAGCAGTCATGTACGGATATGTGCTGTGCTTAGTCACTCAGTCATGTCTGACTACTCTATGTGACCCCATGGGCTGCAGCCCACGAGGCTCCACTGTCCATGGGGATTCTCCAGACAAGAATATGGAGTGGGTTGCCATGTCCTCCTCCAGGAGATCTTCCCAACCCAGGTTTCCCACGTTGCAGGCAGATTCTTTACCATCTGAACCACCAGGAAGTTCAAGAATGCTGGAGTGGGTAGTCTATTCCTTCTCCAGGGAATCTTCCTGACCAGGAATCAAACCAGGGTCTCCTGCATTGTAGACAGATTCTTTATTAGCTGAGCTACCAAGGAAGCCTCTGTATAGATATACAGATATGAGAGCTGGATAATAAAGAAAGTAAAGCACCAAAGAATTGATGCTTTTGAACTGTGGGTTCTGGAGAAGACTCTTGAGAATCCTTTGGAAAGCAAGGAGATCAAACCAGTCAATTTTAAAGGAACTCAATCCTTAATACTCTTTAGAAAGACTGATGCTGAAGCTGAAGCTCCAATACTTTGGCCACCTGATGAGAAGAGATGACTCACTGAAAAAGACCCTGCTGCTGGAGAAGATTGAAGGTAGAAAGATAAAAGTATGACAGAGGATGAGATGGTTGGATGGCATCAATATTCAATGGACATGAACTTGGGCAAACTTTGGGAGAAGGTGAGGGACAGGGAAGGCTGGCATGCCACAGTCCATAGGGTCGCAAACAGTCAGACACAAATTGGCAAGTGAACAACAGCAGAAGAGAGAAAGCATCATAGGCATGGGGAAAAATATGGACAAAGCTCTGTGATTGGAGTGAGCATGGGGAGCTGACATGGCTGAAGGAAGATCAGTGTGAATGCAATGAAGAAAGTGAGGAAGGCCTTCACCATATGAGATTCTACAGACATTGTTAAAGTATTCATCTTTATCCTGAGAACAGAGAAAAACAACGAAAGATTTGTAAGCAAAATTTGGTGTGAAAAGATGTAGGGTTGTTGTAGTAGTTAAGATGTTTTGTTGGTCAAAGTCTATCTTCATTTACCAAGACTTCACTTTTATCAAGCGTTAAACCCAGGTAACTGTGAAGAGAAATGTTTTCCTACTTTACTAAATGAACAAACGAACAGTTCCTTCTGAAATATCAATGCATTTACATGCACACAGATATCTAAACTTACAAGTACTCACCCATGATATTTCACACATGTATATTCTCACCTCTCGTATTTTAGCCCATTTTTTAAAATATGATAATATGCAACCACCTCTATGATTGCCATTTCAAACTTCTGCATCAACGTTTCCTATTTCAGTCTTATGACAGACAAACAAAAGAAAGCATGTATGGTTTAAGGTCTAAAATTAATTAAAGTTCATGTACAAATAAACTTATTTACAAAACAGAAACAGAATTGCAAATGTAGGAAAGAAATTTATGGGTATCAGTGAGTAAGGGGAGGGATAAATTGGAGGACTGGGATTGACATATACACACTATATAAAACAGATAACTAATAAGGACCTACCATACAGCATAGGGAACTCTACTTGATACTCTGTAATGGCCTATATGAAATAAGAACCTAAAAAAAGGTTGATATGTGTATATGAACACATTCACTTTGCTACACACATGAAACTAACACAACACTGCAAATCAACTATACCTCTATAAAAATTAAATTTAAAAAATTACATGCTACTCTGACATCTGAGAGAAATCAGGAGGGCTTCATCTGGCCTAACTGTAGGTTTCCCTCCTGATTTTTTTTCTGAGGGTAAGGTCCCCTAGCTAACTATCCTTCCTTATCAAGGGAACCAAACACAGTCTCTGCTTATCCCTAAGTAACAGATTTCAGTTCCCTGCCCTCCCAGGCTATAACTAACAATGTATGCACACTAAGTCCCTTCAGTCGTGTCTGACTCTTTGCAACCGTATGGACTGTAGCCTGCCAGGCTTCTCTGTCTATGGGATTCTCAGCAAGAATACTGGAGTGGGTTGCCTTGCCCTCCTCCAGAGGCTCTTCCTGACCCAGGGATCCAGTCAGTATCGTTTAAGTCTCCTGCATTGGCAGGCAGGTTCTTTACCATTAGCACCACCTGGTAAGCCTGTAAATAACAATATGTGTGACTAATTCACTACTGTCAATCTCATATGTCCAATGTTGGATGTCATGTGTTCAGCCATCCTCACAATCCCATAGTACAATCTCTCCGTCATGAACAAGAAGATGATTAACACAGCATGTGAAAAAAAAACTGTGAAAATGCTGTGAAAGGTATTATTTTAAAAATATAAAATCAGGCCTTTAAATTAAGCTAAATCTTATTTTCTACTGTCAAATCGCCCTGTCATTTTACCGATGACTAAGACTACAGAAATAAAGTTGCCTTTCGCAAGTTCATGTAATTACTAAATTTTATCATTAGATTTAAAACTTGTGGTTGTCTGAATCCAAAGCTCATTTTTCCTATTATGTCATATTGCAACATTTGTCCCCCTCCAAATGGGAAGTATATCCAATGAAAATAATTAATATATCTCCCTTTTAAGAAAAATATAAATATCAAATAAGTGATTTTCTTAAAAAGGATTATATTACACCCAGGAAATCCACCCACAATTTTAGGCAAACATCTCATAAAAAAAGCTCTCAGCTATCTCTGGTTAATCTATCACTAACATCCTTTGACACACACATACACATAGATACACTTGCTAACCACTGCCACCCCCATTGCACATCCATGCATTTAGTGTTAGCACTTCTGTAAAGGAAAGATTTATGTCTGGTCAACTGACACAACCATGGACAATGTTCCATCATAATGCTTCAACTGTAAAACAACACATTATATCAGTACTGTTACCATATATAATGTCTACATGGCCCCACTTACTTGGTAATTTCTAACATGACCAAATAGTACAGAACAGGATTTGAAGGAGTGCTGTTTAGCCTAGTTCCTTGAGAAGAGATCAATAAACAAACATAATCAGTGTTTACACTTGCATCAGCTCTGAAATGTGCACAATCAACACAGATGGGAATATCCAGAATGCAGTGCTGAAAAAAAACTCTTAAAGGAATAAAGAAGTGATATGTTTCCATTTGAATGCAGAGTTCCAAAAAATAGCAAGGAGAGATAAGAAAGCCTTCCTCAGTGGTCAATGCAAAGAAATAGAGGAAAACAATAGAATGGGAAAGGCTAGAGATCTCTTCAAGAAAATTAGAGATACCAAGGGAACATTGCATGCAAAGATAGGCACAATAAAGGACAGAAATGGTATGGGCCTAACAGAAGCAGAAGATATTAAGAAGAGGTAGCAAGAATACACAAAAGAACTATACAAAAATGATCTTCACGACCCAGATAATCACGATGGTGTGATCACTCACCTAGAGTCAGATCCTGGAATGCAAAGTCAAGTGGGTCTTAGGAAGCATCACTATGAACACACCTAGTGGAGGTGATGGAATTCCAGTTGAGCTATTTCAAATAATAAAAGATGATGCTGTGAAAGTGCTGCACTCAATATGCCAGCAAATTTGGAAAACTCAGCAGTAACCACAGGACTAAAAAAGGTCAGTTTTCATTTCAGTCTCTAAAAAAGGCAATGCCAAAGAATGCTCAAACTACTGCACAATTGCACTCATCTCACAGGCTAGTAAAGTAATGCTCAAAATTCTCCAAGCCAGGCTTCAACAGTATGTGAACCCGAGAACTTCCAGATGTTCAAGCTGGATTTAGAAAAGGCAGAGAAACTAGAGATCAAATTGCCAACATCTGTTAGATCATTGAAAAAGCAAGAGAGTTCTAGAAAAATATCTAGTTCTGGTTTATTGACTATGCCAAAGCCTTTGACTGTATGGACCACAACAAACTTTGGAAAATTCTTCAAGCGATGGGAATATGAGACCACCTGACCTGCCTCTTGAGAAATCTGTTTGCAGGTCATGAAGCAACAGTTAGAACTAAACATGGAACAACAGACTGGTTCCAAATTGGGAAAGGAGTATGTCAAGGCTATATACTGTCACCCTTCTTATTTAACTTTTATGCAGAGTACATCATGAGGAATGCTGGGTTGGAGGAAGCAAAAGCTTAAATCAAGATTGCCGGGAGAAATATCAATATCCTCAGATATGCAGATGACACCACCCTTATGGCAGAAAGCAAAGAAGAACTACAGAGGCTTTTGATGAAAGGGAAAGGAGAGTGAAAAAGTTGGCTTAAAACTCAACATTCAGAAAACTAAGATCATGGCATCTGGTCCCATCTCTTCATGGAAAATAGATGGGGAAACAGTGCAAACAGTGACGGACTTTATTTTGGGGGGCTCCAAAATCACTGCAGATAGTGATTGCAGCCATGAAATTAAAAGACGCTTACTCCTTGGAAGAAAAGTTATGACCAACCTAGACAGCGTATTAAAAAGCAGAGATGTTACTTTGCGAACAAAGGTCCAGCTAGTCAAGGCTATGGTTTTTCCAGGAGTCATTTGTGGATGTGATAGACTTAAAGACAGCTGAGTTCCAATAAATTGATGCTTTGAACTGTGGTGTTGGAGAAAACTCTTGAGAGTTCCTTGGACTGCAAGGAGATCCAACCAGTCCATCCTAAAGGAAATCAGTCCTGAATATTCATCGGAAGGACTGATGCTGAAGCTGAAACTCCAATACTTGATACAAAGAACTGACTCTTTTGAAAAAACCCTGATGCTGGGAAAGATTGAAGGTGGATGAGAAGGGGATTACAGAGGATGAGATGGTTGGATGGCATCATTGACTCAATGGACATGAATTTGGGTAGGATCCGGGAATTGGTGATGGACAGGGAGGCTTGGCGTGCTGCGGTCCCTGGGATCACACAGTCAGACACTATTGAGTGACTGAACTGAAGTTTCAACCTGTTAAAAGAAAATTATTTCATAAAATCTCTTAATCTCTTAATACAGAGTTTAAGATAGAAATTACTCAACATATAACATATGTTAGATATTAGGATCCAAAGGAAAATCTGTCGGGGCCTTATGTAGTCTTCAAAGCACAATAGCTATTTTGCGTGTTAAACATTACACAACATTCATGCAATAAAACACTTGCAGACATCTTCCTATTAAATTTATTCTTAAATCAAGTAAATGGATTTTCTCATATAAAGTTACTTATGATTAGTCAGAAGTAACAACAAAATTTTGAAAACCCAAATCAGCAAACTAGAGAAGATTTTCATTTTCAAAAGTCAGTTTACTCTTCTCTATTATTAGAGAAAACACACATACACACCTCATATTTAATATGTAATCTAGCTATGCTCCATACATCTTAATAACATCCTAAATTTATTTCACTTTGCTCAGGAAAATTTCCACAAGGAAACAGACAGCTGTGGGAAAGGGAGTTGGCATTCAACTTAAGTTTACAAGCATTTACTGAGTGTGTATTTTCTGCCAGGAGCCTGCTATATTTTGAAGATAAATGGTAAATTAAATGTATATACTTAGTCCCTCTTATAGAATTTGGTTGTGGCAAAAAACACAGACTCTTCTACACTTCTATTCCATTTTGCTCATTTGTTCATGAGACTCACTTATTTGTTTTTGTCTAGTTGTCTGCTTACTTGTTTGTAATCTGGCTTCTCCAACATCAGCTGATACACCCACGAAGAAAGGACTTGTCTACTTCATTCTTCATGGTAAATCTTGTGCCAACACCACCCTTATGGCAGAAAGTGAAGAGGAACTAAAAAGCCTCTTGATGAAAATGAAAGAGGAGAGTGAAAAAGTTGGCCTAAAGCTCAACACTCAGCAAACTAAGATCATGGCATCTGGTCCCATCACTTCATGGGAAATAGATGGGGAAATAGTGGAATCAGTGTCAGACTTCATTTTTGGGGACTCCAAAATCACTGCAGATGGTGATTGCAGCCATGAAATTAAAAGACGCTTACTCCTTGGAAGAAAAGCTATGACCAACCTGGATAGTATATTCAAAAGCAGAGACATTACTTTGCCGACTAAGGTCGGTCTAGTCAAGGCTATGGTTTTTCCTGTGGTCATGTATGGATGTGAGAGTTGGACTGTGAAGAAAGCTGAGCGCCAAAGAATTGATGCTTTTGAACTGTGGTGTTGGAGAAGACTCTTGAGAGTCCCTTGGACTGCAAGGAGATCAGCCCTGGGATTTCTTTGGAAGGAATGATACTCAAGCTGAAACTCCAGTACTTTGGCCACCTGATGCGAAGAGCTGACTCATTGGAAAAGACTCTGATGCTGGGAGGGATTAGGGGCAGGAGGAGAAGGGGACGCCAGAGGATGAGATGGCTAGATGGCATCACTGACTCGATGGACATGAGTCTGAGTGAACTCTGGGAGTTGGTAATGGACAGGGAGGCCTGGTGTGCTGCGATTCATGGGGTCACAAAGAGTCAGACACGACTGAGTGACTGAACTGAACTGAACAGATGTCTGGCATATTAGATAAGTAATAGACTGTGTCTGTGGTCCCTAAACCGTCCTTAGTTTCAATGATTCACTAGAAGTACTCCCAGAATTTAGAAATGTTCATGGCATTGTTTATTACAGCAAAAGGATAAAGATTGATATCAACAAAGGAAAAAGGTGCGTGTAGCAGAGTTCTGGAGAGACTAAGCACAAGCTTCAAGTTTTCCTCTCCCAGTGGAGTCATACAAACAGCACTTAATTTTCCTAGCAATGATGTACGACAACAGGCATTGCATGTTGCCAACCAAGTAGCTCACCCGAGCCTGTTGTCCAGGGTTCATCACTGGAGGTCAATTACATAGGCAGGAAACACTGACATTGGTTACTCAGCCTCTTGCCCCTGTAGAGATCAAGCTGACACAACACTGCTAAAGGATGCACCATGAATCACATTCTTAGCATAAACTGTCTGCTGTGGCCCAAGGCCCCAGGTGTACAAAGATACTGCTGTCAGATAGTATATTCCAATGACTTAGATATTATCTCTCAGGAGCCAATCAAGGGCCAGTCCTTTCTTTGAAATGTGCAGGGCTTGAATAACCCAACTCTAATGAGTTAATCCTTTACTGCACATAAATATCTGCTAAAAACTCAGTGAATAAAATATGAGGAATTTTATGAAAAGGGAAGGGCAGAGTTCCTTTAGAATATATAGCAAGGGTTTAGCCTTATTTAGGGGTAGGAAATGTCTCCCTGAAAAGGCAAGTTTAAACTGTGATCTAGAAGATAAATGGAAGGGACCAACTCAAAAAATGGGGAATGTAAAAAAGGAAGTGACAGCTGTAGGGATAACATTGCTGTGGTTGTTGTTTAGTAGTTAAGTCATGTCTGACTCTTGCAATCCTATAGACTGGCGGTAGCCCGCCAGTCTACTCCATCCATGGGATTTTCCCATCAAGAATACTGGAGTGGGTTGCCATTTCCTCCTCCAGGGCATCTTCTAAACCAGGGACTGAACCCATGTCTCTTCATCTCTTGTATCGGCAAGCAGTTTCTCTTCCTGGGTGTCAGCAGCAAAGAATAGCCTGCCAAGCAGGAGACGCAGGTTTGATCCCTGGGTTAGGAAGATCCCCTGGAAAAAGGGAATGGCTACCTGCTCCAGTATTCTTGCCTGGAAAATCCTATGGAAAGAGGAGCCTGGCAGGCTATACTCCATGGGGTCGCAAAGAATCAGACGCAACTTAGCAACTAAACAGCAGCAAATAGCATGTGTCAGGCACTATTCAAGCTGCTGCAAATAAAGGGATAGCAGACCAGAGTGAATAAGTAGCATGGGAAAAATCTAGGGACATATTCATCATTTTTAAACGACTCCATCTGATCTCTATAAAGAACATACATCGATGGTCATACAGAAGAGAAAACTCTCTGCATAAATTTCTTTCAGATGTATCATTTAAATTTTATACCAAGAACAAACAAACCCTTCCTATGACTTGTATAGTTTAGGCTCCAATCTATCCTTAGTCTTCTCTGGTAGCTCACACACTTTAAAAAAATGTTTAGTAACATTTACTATGTACCAAGCATAATGCAGGGCTTTGTCAATATAGCAGCTAACCTAAGTTTTGACCTTAATAAGGAATTTTTTCTAAAATGAATTGACACAGTTTTACACTGTGAGAGTGTAACATAAAGGGAAAACTATAAATGGAAATAATGAGTGGAATCAAATTTACATGATTTACATGTGGGTGGCAAAGACATCCTCTCTAAGGAATCACATTTGAACTGAGACTGAAAAGACAGAGGAGGGAGCCAGGTAAGGTGCAAACAGGATGGAGAACAGGGAATGAAAAGCAGTACCAGAAAAGACCACAGGCCCGTGGGAAGACTCAGACTGGGAAATAATTTGATGTGGTGTAGAACACAAAGAAAGGCAGTATTTCTGGGGGGTTATATATAGAACGGAAACTGGTATAAGGAACAGGTGAAGTGGAAAAAAAGGGCCAAATGATGGAAGTCCTTCTTGCCTATCATCAGAGCATGCCTTTAATTTGAAATGCAGGCACAGAGCAGAGTATCTATATATTGCAGAAATTTTAAAACTGTAAAAGAAGTATTCTTTGTTCTTAAGTAGCTTGGAACATAGGAGGGAAGATAAGATGGACAAATTTTCTCAGGTTCAAGCCAGAAATCACAGAAGGATGAAGAAAATAAGATCTTGAGGAGGTAAAATAGAATGAGGTCAGATATTATTTCTTGAAAGGAAAATTTTAGCTGCAATCCAACTATATAACAGCTTTAACAACAACTGAAAAAAAATAGGTAAATGTACTACGAAAATCTGCAAAAGCTCTTCAGAGATATACGTGGGAAGCTAGATGAATTGGTTTATCTTAGCTTCTACTGCTGAAGGCCAAATTTCTGTTTCCTTCCACATGTTCTAAGAACAGTTTGACAGTTTCCTTTTCTGTCTGAGACATATGTACAATACAATATATTTTGTCAGTAAAACATGTGAGCTATGGCTTTAATGCAATGTCAGGTGGGGAAACTGCAACAGTACTAAAATATTCAAATCAGATAATGCCAAAAGTGATGGAAATGTTTTAACATCTGCCAAACATTCAGCTATGATTTTAAGAAGCCCAAAGAAAGTTTCATGGATCTCATTACAAGAAAGGTAAATTTATACTGAGAGTTCTTTGAATAAAAGATTAACCAGGAATGCTCATCAGAAGGTTCAAATTTCAGGTAGGTAAGTAAATTGTGGTGCTTCTTATATCATGCTATTAAAGTGAAAGTGAAAGCTGCTCAGTCGTGTCCAACTCTTTGCGACCCCATGGACGCAGTTTGCCATGCTCCTCTGTCCATGGAATTCTCCAGGCCAGAACACTGGAGTAGGTAGTCATTCCCTTCTCCAGGGGATCTTCCCAAACCAGGGATAGAACCCAGGTCTCCCTCACTGCAGATAGATTCTTTACTGTCTCAGCCACCAGGGAAAACACCAGGGAAGCCATGCTATTAAACTCACCCTAAACAAAACAGACAGGGCACAAGACTTGAGCTCCTTGTCCTCAAAAAGCAAAGCCTTTCAAAATGACATTGTGAGAGGTTAAATTCCTTATGCTCTATTTGAAGGAAAAATAAGAGAGGTCCCTAGCAGAGGTAGGTTTGGCAACACTAAAGAAACATTAAAAATTCAGTTCCTCTCTTTTATTTGCAGCAGGATGAGAATTTCTCTCCCCGTCTCAGAATTCCTTTTTTGCATCCCACTCCACTCTCATCCCTCGTTGTTGTTTAGTCCTTAAGGCATGTCCAGCTCTTTTGCAACCACATGGACTATAGCCTGCCAGGTTCCTCTGGCCATGGAATTTTCCAGGTACAAATACTGGAGTGGGTTGCCATTCCCTTCTCCAGGAGATCTTCCCAACCCAGGGATCCAACATGTGTCTACTACAGGCAGATTCTTTACCATTGAGCCACCAAGGAAGCTCTATCCCTCATTAAGTATTGGTAAACAGAGTAAAGGGGTAAAGATTCTTAGAACAATAACATTTTTTATTCATACATTTAACAATTAGTTCCTGAGCACTTACTAAGTAATGATAATGCCATAACGAGTTAATAAGGTCCTGACCACATGGCACACTTGTTATACATTCTAGATGATTCATCAAAATTATTTTGTGAAAAATTCTTTATTACCCAAAAAAAAGGTGTGTTTCTCTTTGTGTTCCACCCTAAAGACTATTAAGAACCCAGTCCTGCAATGCACAGGGGAGGATGGAGGGAAGACTTGGAAGTACCTCCCCAATATGAAACTAACACACCAGTGAGGTAGAAGAAAACAAAAGGACAAATGAATTGAAAAAAGGGAGAGAGATATCAGACAAAGAAGGGAAATCTATGGTTCTTCTTTAAGATGGAGTGACAAACTATTTAATGGATAAGTCAAGGACTGCTAGGTACCCTTTTCTTTTGGATAATGAATATATACAGAGCTTCCCTGGTGGCTCAGATGTAAAAGATCTGCCTGCAACGCAGGAGACTCAGGTTCGTTCGATCCCTGGGTCAGGAAGATCCCTTGGAGAAGAGAATGGCTTCAGTATTCTTGCCTGGAGAATCCCGTGGACAGAGGAGCCTGCCAGGCTACAGTCCATGGGGTCACAAAGAGTCAGATACAACTGAGCAACTAACACTTATATCAACACTCTTTCACATATTATAACCATAACCAGAGTTCACGTTTGAAGAACTCCTTCTTCCCCCTCACCCCTTCCTTGGAGGAAAGTCTTTGCTAGCGTAGAGTAAAAGGATATTTGATATTAGGAAGAGAAATTTCATTTTTATGTTGATGCGTCAATCCAAAACAATGTAAATCCTCCTCAGCTGATACTCAGGATCCTGACCTTTCATGATAGAAAGTGGATTCAGAGGAAGAACAAAGGGGTGTGGGAAATGAGGGCGGAAACAGAACCTTCTGCTGTGTACCCTTCTGTTCAGTCTATGAAGTGGGCATTGCTTTGGGCCCTCAGAGAGATGGAGCCTTGGTCCCTGTCATAAAAGGCCCACACTCTGAGGCAGAATACTGTACTATGGTTCTGGTCCATTGGAGAGAGCCATAAGGAAGACACAAGTTGCAAAAGGAGAGTTTGCCTTTGTTCTGCCCGAAGGAGAGGGCAAGCTTCATATAAATAGAGATGCAAGAAGAAAGGCGTGGTGACGTGACAGGAGCTCACACAAAGGTACAGATCTAAAGGATGCCAGACTATGGTAAAGACAGAGTCAGCCTTCAGTCTCTCTGCATTAGAAAGCATCAGGAGAATCTTTTGGGAGTCATAGCAGAAGATATCATTGGATTTCAAGGTTTGCAAAAGTATATGAGAAAGGAAGCACTTTAAATGCCCAGCAGAGAAGCTGGAAGTCAATTCAGCAGGACATGTGAAATCAACCCAAAGCTTGCCATTTGAACAGTGATATCAGAATTAATAATTTGCCGAGAAAGGAGAATTTACTATTTCTAAACTCCTGAGGGTGGACAGGAGACAAATTAGAGAGCCTAAGAAAAACTTAATAAGTTTATATGGGTAATCTGAAAAAGAGGGACTTTATACTCATTCAGTTAACTTCCTTTAGAACTAAATTGGAACATGATGGGAAAATGTTACTATGATAAGAAAAAGAAAAGCTTCAAATTGAGCCATTTAGTGTTTTAATAGGCACCCGAGGCTGTTAATCTGAGAATAAAATTTTCCCAAATGAACTAATACTAAGTGCAGCAATCTCTAGCCTTACAATTATATTAGATAAATCTAAATTATATAAGAAATTCCTAATATCCAACCCAGCAGGCCAATGAATTCCTCCTTGAAACTTCATCAAGATCACTAAGAACATACTCTTTTTGAGTAAGACAGGACTATGCTAGATTTATGACCTTGTGCAAGCCATTTAAACTCTGGTTGCCATTTATTTTGAAGGCAGTTAAATGTTTATTAATAATTGACTGTGGATCAGGCATCATGAAAGCTGTGCTGTGCTTAGTCACTCAGTCGTGTCTGCCTCTTTGCAACCCATTGACTAGCCCGCCAGGCTCCTTTGTCCATGGGGATTCTCCAGGTAAGAATACTGGAGTGGGTGGCCGTGCCCTTCCCCCAGGAGATCTTACCAACCCAGGGATATAACCCACGTCTCCCACATCTCAGGCAGATCCTTTACCATCTGAGTCACCAGGGAAGCCCAACAACACTGTACAGGATAGTCTATCCCTTCTCCAGGGGAACTTCCCGACCCAGAAATCAAACTGGGGTCTTCTTCATTGCAGGCAGATTCTTTACCAGCTGAGCTACCTGGGAAGCTACTGGAGTATAAGAGAGAAACAGGCAGATGTAAACTCTGGCTTCCTAGGGCTTATATTCACGTGGTGATTTTTCAAAACAGGAGTGAACCATGAAGTTTTGTAAAATGCAGATTTTTTTATAAGATCTTTGTTATACTTATGTTATAGGCTATCATAGAGATTACACAAAATAACATATATAAATCCCTTCTCCAGCCTAGTAATAAACAATGAGTAAGCCTTATTTATCCTTAATATTATGAGCAATACTGTGGGTTTTAGGAATTTGTTTTTGTAAAAGTAATTTGCAAATGTAGCTTTTGTGAAAGTCTAAAAAAGCCAAGAATGATTTCAAAGCAAGCAGATTCTCAGTTTCTAAAAAGATACCATAAGCACAATGAAACTGACACTGTGACAAAAAAAAAAGTACTCTATTATTTTAAAATGACACCTACTTGTGGCAGACATTATTCCTTTTATCTAAGTGCTTCACCATCCAGTCATAGAATCAAGATCTCGTTTAATGGTAACTGGCTACTTTGGACAAAGAAAAGCAAGAGGCAGGTTAACTGCATTTCATGGGGACCAGTGTTCTTGCTTGGAGAATCCCAGGGACGGGGGAGCCTAGTGGGCTGCCTTCTGTGGGGTCGCACAGAGTTGGACACGACTGAAGCGACTTAGCAGAAGCAGCAGAACATTAAAATAACCTAGGGAGCAATTTATTCTAAAGACAATCCAGATTAGCAACATTTTCACCAACTATGAAAGGCATCCATGGAATGGCACTGTGTTAAAGAAAATTCTAGTAAAATTCAAAGGCTCCCCTTTCTCAACATTTGCAATCTAAAGACAATATTAAATAAGATAGAGTGGGTAATTTTTTTAAACTGTAAAGTTTTCTAAAAAATTGGAAAAGTAGGCTAGAGAAGTTTAAAATGCAAAGCCTCCACTAAACTCTGGCGTTCTGGAAGTCAAAACCTAAAGTTTCCTCTGGATTCCTTGGTCCAGCATCTGCACATAGCAAGCTTTCAGGAATTACTTCTTGGGTAAACCAACATTTGTGACCTTGTAAACTCCCCTCTCTGTTTTTAATAATTCAGCATCATAAGCTGAAAGCATTGCTTAGTCATTCCTTATGCAAAGGCCTTGCATGTTACACCACAATTTCAATAATGAACTAAGTATTTCAGCTTTCATGCCATCTGACAGGAAATTAGAATAAATTTAACTGTGCCATTTTCTCATAATTTTTCCTGTTCTTTCCTAATCATTTCCCACTACTAGCTGTTAACCCTTCAGCCATCACTGAACCTAGCCTCTACTGCAGTTCCCTATGTTTCACTGTCAAAAGGTGTTTAAAATATTTGATTTTCCAATGCTCTTAGGATCACAAGTGGTTCCATATGAAAGAGGAGGACTCTTGAAACAATAATGAGTTTGCTGAGTGATGTCACAATAGAAAGTGTCACAAAAGGAACTGAACAAGTGATTAGCTGCTAAAGGTTTCATAGAACTTTAAATAATAGTTCTAAGTACATGTTCTACCAAATTCTTTTCGCACTGAATGTCTACCATGGTCTGAAACATTATCTAAGCCACCATCAATATTAAGTTGGACAACTGCAATAACCTTTTCTATGGTTTTACTGCTTCCATCTCTGTTTCTACAAGCTCATTCATCACAGAATGGCCAGAGTTATCACTGTAGAATTTAAATCAGATTTGTTCTGTTCCCTTGTATAAATCCTTCCAATGCTTTCACTGCACTGAGAATTAATCCACATTCCAAACTATGATCTTCAGGCCTTATATAGGGTTCTGATTCTTGCAGACCTCTCTAATGTCAACTCATGCTTTGCACCTGGGTCCACTATATGTGAACCACACTGGCCTTTCTACTCCTTGGGTAAAACAAGTGCCTCTCTTTTTAGAGCCTTTGAATCTGCTTTTTCAGAATGGCCTGCCCAGAGTTTTTCTAATGAGCACCTTCTTATTCAGCTCAGTTCTTTGCCACATGTTCAAAGAGGCTTACTATCAACATCCAGTCTAAAGGAGCAGCTACTCCCGAATTCACTCTCAACTCCCTGTCTTACTTCAGTCACACGTTTATCACTGTCTAAAATGATTGTTTTCAAGTATTTGCTTACCTATTGATTAGCCACCTGATCAACCCGTCCAGCCCTAAGATTTGCAATGCCCATGAATGTGGGCATGCTGAAATATTTAAAAGTCATAAATCAAGCTGAAAAAAACCTGCTAGATAAAATATATTCTATCTTCCTACCTTTCATAAAAAGGGTTTAGTAATGAAAGGCCAAGTTCAAATTCAGACTGCTTAATGTGCTGTGCCAGAACAGGACAGCATGGAGAGGGGAGCAAACATGAGCTCAGGGCCCAGCCTTCCACCCCTTGACACTGTCCCACCCAGAAAAAGGCCTTACATTAACATACAAAGCACACCAGCCCATTCAGCCATGTCTCATCTCCAGGCCCTCCTCCCAGGAAAATAGCCATGCCCTGGACACTCGTCACACTTAGAGAAGGGAGCACAACAGTGTCATACTCTGATCTATGAGAAGGGATCCATGAAATAGGCTTGCGTACTCTCTAGAAGTGGGCTGGGCATGGCATGGTCCGGGAATTTAGGATGCTAGTTATCTGGCTTTTGATTTCAAAAGAGAGGCATGTCAGCAGCCTCCCTGGGCCATTTGGACACCATGGCCAGTATGGAGGGATGTGCTGGATAGGGCTAAATGTGATCCTCTTACACATAAGGCTCAGGACAGGGACCTGCTTACATGAACTTTAGAGAAGTATTACGTCTAGATCTCACCCCTACCCTATGTATCGTCAGAATGCAAGTACAACAAAAACAGCTCTATTTTGTGTTTTCATCACTAAACGTCTCCAAGCACTTAGTGTGTGCTTAATAAATATTCACTGAATAAATAAATAGTTGGTACTTGAATATTTATGAAAATGCATATCATGTTTTAACTTCAAAATATCTTTATGAGTGTCTAGATGCTTGTATTTTTATCTTTTAATGCCAAAGCTTGAGCAGAAGTGGGGGAAAAAAGAGAATCCAAGTTCATATACTATCAGGACTAAAAATGAGGATTAAAAGGAGCCAGTTATTCAAGAGTGGAGACTCAGTATAGCCACCCATCAGACTGCAGTTATGTGGAATACATTTTTTTAATACTAGACTTTATTTTTAAGAGCAGTTTTAGCTTCACATCTGAGAGAATATAAAATGTTTCACCCTTCTAGTAACACAGGATAACATGAGAAATTTAAGATTCACACTTCTTCAGCAAAAATGATAGGGGATCAGGACCTTAATCATGTCAAGGTTAGGAGAACAGACAGTTATGGAGGCCAACAGACTGACCCACTGTTCTCCCTGGCAAAGGCACACTGTTCTTTTGGAAAACTCAGAATCCTGAGGTCCTAGAAACAACCTGAGATCTGCTGTTGGGCTCCTTAGAGACTACCAGATGGACCTTTGGTCTGGGAGAAAACTTTCCCTTAAGTATGGCAGTCATCAAAGAATAAGCATATAGAAATCAGAGCTTCCTATCATCATCAAGTTCTTCTAACCAAAGAAAGTTATTGGCTCCAACTCCAAAGGAAGAATGTCAATAGTCTGATCATATGGTAAAAGAACCATAGCAATAAGGACAACAATCATCATGGCTAACATATATGGAGTTTAGCTTTGCAAAGCCATGAACTTCCTGCCTTCTCCGCCCACCTTTCTCTCTAACACAAGGCCCTGGAGAGCACTGCTGTGCACAAACACAAACAGACAACAGAGCCCTTGCAGAAGTTGAAGTTTCCAAAAACGGAATTCCAGCACACTGTTTGAGAAAAAAAAAAAAAAAATCACGTTTAGATACAAAAAGTTCCCCTTTACCCACGTCATGCCTCCCCCAGAGTGACACAGCTCAGTGTGCCAAGTGAAAGCTGCTAGGTCCATGATTTCTCCCACAGGGAAAACTGAGAGCATGTAGATGAGTATCCAGCTTCCCCAGTTACATGTGATGTTGCCATAAAAGCCCATATTTCTCTCACTCCACTCTGAATAAAGTCATGAGCTGCATGACTAAGGGAGGGAAAAAGCTTAAAGAGCTGCAGATAAAATACTCAGAGAACATTAAATGGATATACATCTACCCAACCACATCACAAACTATATCAGGAAGCTTGCCAATGAGACATTGGAGATGTCTCATCTACAAAAACCCACAATTAAGCCATGGGCATCCTTGGTGTCCTGGGTGCCTCACTAACACATCCCCACCCTGAGGCTGACTCTCTGTGAATGAATACTGAGATGGTGGCAGCAGATCTGGAAGATGGTTAATGAGCATACAGAGAAAACTGACCTGGATCTGTAAGCCAAAGAGAGACCATAAATCTGAGCTTAGTTTGGCCCTTGGGAAGGCAATAGGAAGTCTGTCAGCATCTGGTCTGGTGTTTTTCAGGATGGACAGAAACCATACATGCTTAAGAATTCTGACACAAGAGGAAATAAGTGTGGAGCAGGAATATCCATAGAAGGTCTGAGAAAGCCTTGTAATTCCTTAGTAGGGCTAAGGGAAGGTATTCATTTCCCAGAGGCCATTAGGAAAGATGGGTGGAGGACATGACTAAAATGTAAACAAAAAAACAACAACAGAATGAGAAAGTAGCATTGAAACATAAACACTTCCATATGTAAAACAGAGAGCCAGTGGGAACTTGCTGTATGATGCAGGTGAGAGGGTAACGGGCAGGAAGGCCAGGGGTCTCCAAATGGAGGAAATAGCCTGCAAGTGTCAAGACATTTTTATCTCCCTTAAGCAGTTAAAAGGAGGTTTCTCTTAAAATTCTGTGTTGCCATGACACCTGGTTTCACCTGAAGTTAACCAATGCCTTTTTCTTATGGAAATGTTTGTCTTAAGCTATGCTAATGTACTATGCATTTACCCCAAACTCTGTCTTCAAGTCGGTTTGCCTTTTGGCTCAGACCCTACTTGATAAACCACTATGTTATATTCCGATATTGTTCCTCTAATCTATGTAAATAACACTATTTGTGTGGCGCTCTGCCCTTCTTCAAGATTCATGTTAATCCTTTTATGGCCCAAGATGAACCATTTGGAGCCAAGATTATCCCAAAATACATCTTATGGGTGAGGGGCCTGGTGCCATGCTAAGTTTTGAGACATTCCTTTCTTTCATTAACAGACTGCTGGTGACTATATAACATCTAGCTAAAGACTAGCAGGGGGCTACTCTTTCTGCCCCCTTCTGATGCCTATGTCAGAAGCTTTCTCTATCTCCTTTATACTTTAATAAAACTTTGTTACACAAAAGCTCTGAGCGATCAAGCCTAGTCTCTGGCCCCAGATTGAATTCTTCTCCTCTGGGGACCAAGAATCCTGGCGTCATAATTCAACAACAACCTTTCACAGGGAGCTCAACTTGGTCTCTACAACAATCCAGAGGGATGGGATGGGGCCAGGGATGGGAGGGAGGTTTAAGAGGGAAAAGACATATGTATACCTCTGGTTGATTCATGTTGTATGGCAGAAACTAATACAACACTGTAAAGCAATTATCCTCCAATTTTAAAAAAGTTAAAAAAAAGAGACAGTAACAGAAGACTATAAGTAACATGAAAAAAAAAAATCAAGATAACATGACCACCAAAATATCACAATAATCATCCAGTAACCATCCTAAAAGACACAGAGTTAAAAAATTATAAAGAGTTGTTTGAAGGAAGATCAAAAAGCTATAAGCAACACAGAAAGACATTTTGACAAAATTAGGAAATCAATACATGAACAAAATGTGAAATTTAAGAGACTGAAATCATAAAAAGAACCAAACAATAATTCTGGAGCTGAAGAATACAATGAATGAATTTTTTTTAAAAAATGCAATACACAGAGTCAACAGCAGACTAGATCAAGCTGAAAAGGTGATCTATGAATTACAAGGGAGAACAAGAGATATTCTCTAAACCATGTTAAAATAACCATCAAATATCAGAGACAAAAGAGAGTTTCTTAAAAGTAGTAAAAGAAATTGTGATTTACAAGCGAACCTCCCATTAGGCTATCAATGAATCAAGCAAAAATTATTTAGCCAGGAGAGAGTAGGATAACATACCCAAAGTGCTAAAAGAAAAAAAAAAAAAAAAANAAAAAAAAAAAAAAAAAACCTGCCAAATAAGAATACTCTTCCCAGAAAAGCTGTCCTTCTGAAATGAAGAAGAAATAAAGACTTTCCAAACAAACAAAAACTGAAGGGAGTTCATCACCATTCAGTTCAGTTCAGTCACTCAGTCATGTCCCACTCTTTGCTACCACATGGACTGCAGCACGCCAGGCCTCCCTATCCATCACCAGCTCCTAGAGTTTACTCAAACTCATGTCCATTGAGTTGGTGATGCCATCCAAGCATCTCATCCTCTGTTATCCCCTTCTCCTCCTGCCTTCAATCTTTCCCAGATCAGGGTCTTTTCAAATGAGTCAGTTCTTTGCAACAGGTGGCCAAAGTATTGGAATTTCTGCTTCAGCATCAGTCCTTCCAATGAATATTCAGGACTGATTTCCTTTAGGATGGACCAGCTGGATCTCCTTGCAGTCCAAGGGACTCTCAAGAGTCTTCTCCAACACCACAGTTCAAAAGCATCCATTCTTTGGTACTAAGCTTTATTTGTAGTCCGACTCTCACATCCATACTTGACTACTGGAAAACCACAGCTTTGACTAGATGGACCTTTGTTGGCAAAATAATGTCTCTGCTTTTCAATATGCTATCTAAGTTGGTCATAGCTTTTCTTCCAAGAAGCAAGTGTCTTTTAATTTCATGGCAGCAGTTACCATCTGCAGTGATTTTGGAGCCCCCCAAAATAAGTCTGTCACTGTTTCCACTGTTTCCCCATCTTTTTGCCATTAAGTGATAGGACCAGATGCCATGATCTTAGTTTTCTGAATGTTGAGTTTTAAGCCAAATTTTTCACTCTCCTCTTTCATCACCATTAAACCTGCCTTATAAGAAATACTGAAAACAATTCTTCAAGAAGACTGACTGATAAGTCAATTCATCAAGAAGATGTAACAATCATAAATAACATATGCACCCAACATCCAAACACTTAAATATATTAAGCAAATACTAATATATCTGAAGGCAGACATATATAATAATAGGAGAGGACTTCAATACCCCACTATCAAAAATGAATAGGAACAGAAAATCAGAAGGAAACTTACAGTATACTTTAAACCAAGTGGACCTAACAAGCATATATGAAACATGGCATTCAACAGCTGCAGAGTACACATTCTTAGCAAGCTTACATGGAGCATTCTTCAGGATACATTATATGATAGGTAACAAAACAAGTCTTAGCAAATTTAAGAAGACTGAAATCATACTAAGTATGTTTCCCAACCATAATAATACAAAGTTAAAAATCAATAAAAAGAGGAAAGTTGGAAAATTCACAAATATGTGAAAATTAACACCCTTAAGAACCAATGAATAAAAAATAAGATCAAAAAGAAAATTAAAAAATTATGAAATAAATGAAAATGAAAACAAAACATACCAAAATATATGGAATTCTGCAAAAGCAGTGCTAAGAGAGGTTTTAGTAACAAACACCTACAGAAGAGTCAAGATAGATTTCAAATAAACAAACTAACTTAATATCTCAAGGAACTAAAAGAAGAACAAATAAAACCCAAAGTTAGTAGAAAAAAGGAATAACAAAGATCAGAGCAAAAAGAAATGAAGTGTAGACTAAAATGACAACAGAAAAGATCAGGGAAACTAATAGCTGGTTTTTTGAAAAAACAAAACCTTTAGCTAGATTCACCAATAAAGAAAAATGAAAAGAACTAAATAAAATCAGAAATAAAAGAAGAGGCATTACAACTAATACCACTGAAATACAAAGAATCGTAAGAGACTATACTGTGAATAATTGTACACCAAAACATTTAGAAACCTAGAAATCATGAATAAATTCCTATAATTGTACAACCTACCATAACTGAATCATGAAGAAATATGAACAGTAAATCATTAGTAAGCATTAAATTGCTAATCAAAAATCTCCCAACAAATTGATGGTTTCCCCAATAAATCAAAGGATGGTTTCCCCAACAAATTCTACCAAACATTTAAATAAGAAGTAAAGTCAGCCAATTCTTCTCAAACTCTTCCAAAACATGAAAGAGAGGGCAACATTTCCAATCTCATCTTATTTGGCTAGCATTGACTCAGTACCAAGCCAGTGATCAGTTCAGTTCAGTTCAGTTCAGTCACTCAGTCGTGTCCGACTCTTTGCGAACCCATGAATCACAGCACGCCAGGCCTCCCTGTCTATCACCAACCCCCGGAGATCACTCACACTCACATCCATCGAGTTGGTGATGCCATCCGGCCATTTCATCCTCTGTCGTCCCCTTCTCCTCCTGCCCCTAATCCCTCCCAGCATCAGAGTCTTTTCCAATGAGTCAACTCTTCGCATGAGGTGGCCAAAGTATTGGAATTTCAGCTTTAGCATCATTCCTTCCAAAGAACACCTAGGACTGATCTCCTTTAGAATGGACTGGTTGGATCTCCTTGCAGTCCAAGGGACTTGCCAAGAGTCTTCTCCAACACCACAGTTCAAAAGCATCAATTCTTTGGCACTCAGCTTTCTTCACAGTCCAATGCTTACATCCATCCATACATGACCACAGGAAAAACCATAGCCTTGACTAGATGGACATTTGTTGGCAAAGTAATGTCTCTGTTTTTCAATATGCTATCTAGGTTGGTCATAACTTTCCTTCCAAGGAGTAAGCGTCTTTCAATTTCATAGCTGCAATCACCATCTGCAGTGATTTTGGAGCCCAAAAAAATAAAGTCTGACACCGTTTCCACTGTTTCCCCATCTATTTCCCATGAAGTGACGGGACCAGATGCCATGATCTTCGTTTTCTGAATGTTGAGCTTTAAGCCAACTCTTTCACTCTCCTCTTTCATTTTCATCAAGAGGCTTTTTAGTTCCTCTTCACTTTCTGCCATAAGGGTGGTGTCATCTGCATATCTGAGGTTATTGATATTTCTCTCATGATAGAAGGGGAAAAAAAACTACAGGTCAATATCCCTGATTAACATATAAGCAAACATTCTCAGCAAAATACCAGCAAATTTAATTCAACATCACATTAAAGAGATCACACAGCATGATCAAGTGGGATTGATTCCAGGGATGCAAGACATGCAGATTAATAAATGTGATATACCACATTAATAGCAACAAAAACAAAATTCATATGGTCATCCCAATAGATGATGAAAAAGCATCTGAAAAAACTCAACATCCTTTCATGTTAAAAACCCTCAAGAAAGTGGGTATAAGGGAAATATACTTCAAGGGACTTCTCCAGTGGTCCAGTGGCAAAGATTCTGCCTGACAACGCAGGAGACACAGGTTCCGACCCTTGGTCCAGGAAGATCCCACATGCCACAGGGCAACTATGCCTATGTGCCACATCTACTGAGCCTGCACTCTGGAGCCTAGGAGCTGCACTGCTGAGCCCGAGTGCCACAACGGCTGATGCCCACACACCTATGCCCCACATAGAGCCCATGCCCCAAAACAAGAGAAGCTGCCACAATGAGAAGCCCACAACACAACTAGAGTAGCCCCTGCTCAGCACTAGAGAAAGCCCATGCACAGCAACGAAGAACCAGCACAGCCAAAAACTAATAAGTAAAAATTGTATAAAAGAACTATACCTCAATATAATAAAGTGCATATACCACAAACTTACAGCTGATATCACACTCAAAATTTTAGTTGAAAATTTTTACTCTCAGATTAGGAAAAAGACAAGGATGCCCACTCTCACCATTCTTATTCAACACAGTACTAAAGTCTTCACCAAAGTAATCAAAAAAGATAAAGAAATAAAGGCATCCAAACAGGAAGGAAGAAGTAAAATGTCTGGTTGTTGATGACATAGCATGTAAAATCGTCTTAAGAAAGTGTCATTCAGTCATGCCCAACTCTTGCGACCCTATGGACTGTAGCCTGCCAGGCTCCTCTGTCCATGGGATTTTTCAGGCAAGAGTACTGAAGTGGGTTGCCATTCCCTTCTCCAGAGGATCTTCACAACCCAGGGATCAAACTGGATCTCCTACATTACAGGCAGATTCTTTATCATCTGAGCCCCCAGGGAAGCCCTAAAGACTCCACCAAAAACCTGTTAGATCAAATACGTTATTGAGTGCAGCTGGATGACAGAAATTCAATATACAGAAATGAGTTGTGTTTCACTATGCATTAACAAGATATCTGAAAAAGTAATAAAGGAAACAATTCTATTCACAATAGCATCAAAAATAATAAAATATTTAGAAGTAAATTTAAGCAAAGGTATTACATCTGTAAGAATGGCTATTATCTAAAAGACAAGTAATAATAAGTGTTGGATGTGGAGAAAGGGAACACTCATGCACTATTGGTAGAAATGTAAATTGGCACAGCCACTAAGGAAAAAAGTATGAAGGTTCTTCAAAATTTAACGCATATGATCCAGCCATTTCACTTCTGGGTATATATCCAAAGAATATGAAACCACTTTCTCAAAGACATATCTGAACTACATTCATTGCAGTATTGCTGCATAGCCAAGATATACAGCTGTGTGTTGACATGATACAATTCTGTCTTAAAAAAGAAAGAGATCATGTTATTTGCAAAAGCTTGGATACATCTTGAGGGCATTGTGCTAAGTGAAATAAGTCAGACAGAGACAGATAAAATTCTGTATGACATCATTTGTATGTGGAATCTTAAAAGTGAAAGTGAAAGTGAAGTCGCTCAGTCGTGTCCGACTCTTTGCAACCCCATGGACTGTAGCCCACCAGGCTCCTCCGTGCATGGGATTCTCCAGGAAAGAATACTGGAGTGGGTTGCCATTTCCTTCTCCAGGGGATCTTCCCGACTCAGGGATCGAACCCAGGTCTCCCGCATTGCAGGCAGATGCTTTAACCTCTTAAAAAGCTAAGCTCAAAAAAACAGAAAGAATGACAGTTGCCAGGGAATGGGAGAAGGGTGGGAGCAATGTAAGATATTAGTACAAATTTCCAGTTCCATAATGAATACATTCTGGAATTTAAATATGCAGCATGGTGATTATAATTAGTAATCCTGTATTATATACTTGAAATTTGCTAAGGAGGTAGGTCTCAATATTCTCAACACAAAACTGAAATGTTACTTCTGCTAAATGATGAAGATGTTAACAAACCCTGCTGTTAGTTGGGCTTTGTAATATATACATTTTATATGTAAGTGTATCAAATCATCATATTGTACATCTTAAACATACACGATGTTATATGTCAATTATATCTCAATAAAGTTGGTGGAACAAACATTCCTAGCACAGATTTGGTGCCCCATAATAAGCTGAAACTCCAGTACTTTGGCCACCTCATGTGAAGAGTTGACTCACTGGAAAAGACTCTGATGCTGGGAGGGATTGGGGGCAGGAGGAGGAGGAGACGACCGAGGATAAGATGGCTGGATGGCATCACGGACTCAATGGACATGAGTCTGAGTGAACTCCGGGAGTTGGTGATGGACAGGGAGGCCTGGCATGCTGTGATTCATGGGGTCGCAGAGTCGGACAGAGCGACTGAACTGAACTGAACTGAGTATGTCTTAAGGAGAAGGCAATGGCACCCTACTCCAGTACTCTTGCCTGGCAAATCCCGTGGACTGAGGAGCCTGGTAAACTGCAGTCCATGAGGGTCGCTAAGAGTCGGACACGACTGAGTGACTTCACTTTCACTTTTCACTTTCATGCATTGGAGAAGGAAATGGCAACCCACTCCAGTATTCTTGCCTGGAGAATCCCAGGGACTGGGGAACCTGGTGGGCTGCTGTCTATGGGGTCGCACAGAGCTGGACACGACTGAAGCGACTTAGCAGCAGCAGCAGCAGCAAATATGTCTTAAATAAGGCGAAAGACCGAATAAAGGAATAATTCCTTGTGTGCAAAGAATTGTGCTCTGCATAGCTAACGTTATAAATGAGAAAACTAAAGCTTAAGAAATTGAGTGATTTTCCCAATGTCATTTATTCAATAAATTGATGCTGGATCCAGGAATCAAGCCCCCATTTTCTGATTCAAGGCTGCTATATGCTCAAAATGCTATATAATAACATGTCTGCAAAGGGTACTTTACCCGACTCCCCATATTTAACTTTTCTTCAATAGCATAACCTCTTTTGGAGATAGAGCTTCGGCAAAAATGAAAATATCCCTAAGTTATTTCTAACACTTATTTTCAAATAGCAATGTGAGGTCATTCTTTCAAAAACATTCTACTTTTTATGAAATGGAAAATACATTCAAAATGTATTTATTTATTGCAGATAAATTGAAAAATAATGTCAGGTACCTGTGGTGTTACACTAAATTATTCCCTTTTCTTTCCTAAAGCAAATGGTATTATCAACCTCATGCCACAACAACTCTTATACCACGCTGCCCCATGACATTGAGTTAACCTTTACCTGACATTTCTAGGTAATCATTTTGGGAGCCATCCAATAAATCATTTAATAAAATGAAAATGGAATAACTTTGTAGAAAGAGTGTGTGCTCATTTTAAGTACTCCTAAATGGAGGCAATTGCACTCAACAACAAAAATAGCTCTTTGCATCACCAAACTTAAACCAGGGGATCAGCCTTCCACAAAGGCAGCCAGGACATATCTGGCCATGAATCAGAATAGGCTTCTTAATGACATCCTCAAAACAAGGACTGTGTTTGAGGGATTATGCCTGTGGGGTTTTCTCTCCAGCCCTCTTCACCATTTGTGGCCACTGAACTTTTACAATTGATCAAAAAAGCAGATTGCTTTTTGCAAGGACATTGCATCACTGTGTGGTGTAAAAACTGCTATCTAAAACTCCCTATTATTTAGCTTAAGAGATCACTTGTCTTTTGGACAGAGAAGTTGCCATCTATTTCAAAATATGGAAATGGATGGAAAAGTCACCTTGAAGATAATTTTGTTTCTGCAAAAGGCCATTTGAATGACTTAGTTATGCCGATATAAAGAACTGGGAGCCAGTTGTTAACATGCTTGAGTGTCTTAGCAATTCTTCAGTTCAGTTCAGTCGCTCAGTCATGTCCGACTCTTTGCGACCCCGTGAACTGCAGCATGCCACGACTCCCTGCCCATCACCAACTGCCGGAGTTCACTCAAACTCACGTCCATCGAGTCGGTGATGCCATCCAACCATCTCATCCTCTGTCGTCCCCTTGTCCTCCTGCCCCTAATCCCTCCCAGCATCAGAGTCTTTTCCAATGGTCAACTCTTCACATGAGGTGGCCAAAGTACTGGAGTCTCAGCTTTAGCATCCTTCCTTCCAAAGAACACCCAGGACCAATCTCCTCTAGAATGTGCTGGTTGGATCTCCTTGCAGTCCAAGGGACTTGCCAAGAGTCTTCTCCAACACCACAGTTCAAAAGCATCAGTTCTTCGGCACTCAGCTTTCTTTACAGTCCAACTCTCACATCCATACATGACCACAGGAAAAACTATAGCCTTGATTAGACGGACCTTTGTTGGCAAAGTAATGTCTCTGTTTTTCAATATGCTATCTAGGTTGATCATAACTTTCCTTCCAAGGAGTAAGCGTCTTTCAATTTCATGGCTGCAATCACCAACTGCAGTGATTTTGGAGCCCAAAAAAATAAAGTCTGACACTGTTTCCACTGTTTCCCCATCTATTTCCCATGGAGTGATGGGACCAGATGCCATGATCTTAGTTTTCTGAATGTTTACCTTTAAGCCAACTTTCTTCACTCTCCTATTTCACTTTCATCAAGAGGCTTTTTAGTCCCTCTTCACTTTCTGCCATGAGGTGGTGTCATCTGCATATCTGATGTTATTGATATTTCTCCCGGCACTCTTGATTCCAGCTTGTGCTTCTTCCAACCCAGCATTTCTCATGATGTACTCTGCATAGCATTTAAATAAGCAGGGTGACAATATACAGCCTTGACGGACTCCTTTTCCTATTTGGAACCATTTGTTCCATGTCCAGTTCTAACTGTTGCTTCCTGACCTGCATATAGGTTTCTCAATACCCTCATATCCCATGTTGATTTCTCAGAACAAATAGACTAACATGCCTAAAGAGGCTAGATCCTGAAGGAAAGAAAGAAGTCATACCTGTAATCCTTATCTTAGAGATCTAAAGTTAGGAAATTAGAGAAATGATCCAAAATAGGGCCAATCATAAGATAAGGAAATAAAATTCCTTTGAAAAATGAGGCTACTATCAACTAGCAACACTATCTCAACACAAGAGTCTGAGATTGTAAACGAAGATAGATTTAATGG
This sequence comes from Redunca redunca, assembly GCA_006410935.1. Taxonomy (NCBI): domain Eukaryota; kingdom Metazoa; phylum Chordata; class Mammalia; order Artiodactyla; family Bovidae; genus Redunca; species Redunca redunca. The sequence goes on from SJYQ01003477.1 coordinate 53,577, forward strand.
GAAAAAATAGCTTATATAGCTGCTATATACCCTCTAAAATACTTTCTTTATTGTGTTCCCAGGTTTAAAAAAAAATCTACCATCTCACTCATATGGGATCTTTGAAGACTCACACAGCAAAGACCCTTCTGAGGATTTTAAATGATAATTGGCTTGAGAGAGTAATGCAATTAATGTATCTAACAGTATAAACTGTGGGAAATTCTTAAAGAGATGGGAATACCAGACCACCTGATCTGTTTCCTGAGAAATCTGTATGCAGGTCAGGAAGCAACAGTTAAAACTGGACATGGAACAACAGATTGGTCCAAATAGGAAAAGGAGTGCCTCAAGGCTGTATATTGTCACCCTACCTATTTAACTTAGGCAGAGTACATCATGAGAAACGCTGGACTGGAAGAAGCACAAGCTGGAATCAAGATTGCCTAGAGAAATATTAATAACCTCAGATAAGCAGATGATACCACCCTTATGGCAGAAAGTGAAGAAAAACTAAAGGACCTCTTGATGAAAGTGAAAGAGAAGAGTGAAAAAGGTGGCTTAAAGCTCAACATCCAGAAAACTAAGATAATGGATTCCAGTCCCATGACTTCATGGCAAATAGGTGGGGAAACAGTGGCTGACCTTATGTCTCTGGGCTCCAAAATAACTGCAGATGGTGACTGTAGTCATGAAATTAAAAGACGCTTACTCCTTGGAAGAAAAGTTATGACCAACCTAGATTGCATATTCAAAAGCAGAGACATTACTTTGCCAGCAAAGGTCTGTCTAGTCAGGGCTATGGTTTTTCCAGTGGTCATGTATGGATGTGAGAGTTGGACTATAAAGAAAGCTGAGTACCGAAGAATTTATGCTTTTGAACTGTGTTCTTGGAGAAGACTCTTGAGAGTCCCTTGGATTGCAAGGAGATCCAACCAGTCCATTCTAAAGGAAATCAGTCCTGGGTGTTCATTGGAAGGACTGATGTTGAAGGTGAAACTCCAATATTTTGGCCACCTGATGTGAAGAGCTGACTCATTAGAAAAGACCCTTATGCTAGGAGGGATTAGGGGCAGGAGGAGAATGGGATGACAGAGGATGAGATGGCTGGATGGCATCACTGACTCAATGGACATGGGCTTGGGTAGACTCCGGAAGTTGGTGATGGACAGGGAGGCCTGGCATGCTTTGGTTCACGGGGTCGCAAAGAGTTGGACATGACTGAGTAGCTGAACTGAACTGAACTGAACAATAAGTAAAAAGCAGAGAACAGTGATCAATTAGGAGTTCCACTTTGACAACAATGAAATCAGGATATTCATTACTTTAAAAAAGACTGGCATTTGCTTACATTCCAAAAAATGGGAAGTTTTGCATCTCTGGGAAGTGTATGTCATTTAGTTGCTAAGTTGCATCTGACTCTTTGTGACCTCCTAGACTGCAGCACACCAGGCTTCCTTGTCCTTCACTATCTCCCTTAGTTTGCTCAAACTCATGTCCATTGAGTTGATGATGCCATTCAGCCATCTCATCCTCTGTTGCCCCCTTCTGCCCTTAATCCTTCCCAGCATCAGGGTCTTTTCCCTTAAAGGAAAGTGGATACAAATAGATTCAGTTCAGTTCAGTCACTCAGTTGTGTCTGACTCTTTGCGACCCCATGAATCGCAGCACACCAGGCCTCCCTGTCCATCATCAACTCCCGGAGTTCACTCAAAACAAATAGATTAGTGGCTATCAAATAGGGGCGACTGTGCCCTCCCTCATGGAACATTTGGTAATGCCTAGAGACCTTTCTGTTTGTCACAACTGAAAGGCCAGAGATGTGCTGAAACATCCTACAATGCAGAGGACAGCCTCCCACTACGAAGAGTTTTCTATCCAGCCTATCCGTAGAACTGAGGTTTGGAAAACCTGATATAAATCAGAAAGAATCATCTTAAAGTCACACATGGGGGTGGGGTGGGGGGGAAACAAAAACACTCAGAAATCTCTACAAACTCCCAAAAAAGCCAATAAATTTGACAACAGAGAAAAACTTCAAAATCCTTCAATTTTCAGATGCCTGATTAAGTTCTTCATCCTATAATATATTCATAGGGTGTATTGAAGAAAAACTCTTCAGTCATAATTCTAAATCTGCACTGACATTCTGGAAGTATTGAAGATTGACTCTGAGAATTTTGCTGCTGTTCAGTTGCTAAGTTGTGTCTGACTCTGTGACCCCACAGACTGCAGCACACCAGGCTTCCCTGTCCTTCACTATCTCCCAGAATTTTCTGAAACTCATGTCCACTGAGTCTGTGATGGTATCCAACCATCCCATCTTCTGTTGCCCACTTCTCTTCCTGACCTCAGTCTCCCAGCATCAGGGTCCTTTCTGATGATTCGACTTTTCTCATCAGGTGGCCAAAGTAGTGCAGCTTCAACTTCAGCATCAGTCCTTCCAGTGAATATTCAGATTGATTTCCTTTAGGGGACTTCCCTTGTGGCTCAGCTGGTAAATAATCTGTCTGTAATGCAGGATACCTGGGGTCCATCCCTGGGTTGGGAAGATCCCCTGGAGAAGGGAAAGGCTACCCACACCAGTATTCTGGCCTGGAGAATTCCATGGGCTGTATAGTCTATGGGGTCTCCAAGAGCTGAACATGACTGAGTGACTATCACTTTCCTTTAAGATTAATTGATTTGGTTTCCTTGCTATCCAAGACTTTCAAGAGTCTTCTCCAGCACTACATTCGAAAGCATCAATTCTTTGGTGCTCAGACTCTTTATAGTCCATCTCTCATATCCTTATGTGACTACAGGGAAAACCATAGCTTATCTATACCTAAATGGACAAGCAAATTTACTATACAGTATATTTTGGGGCATTTTGTGCTGTTGGCACTTTAGCAAAAGAAACTGAACATCAAACAAAATTTCATAAAAAGCCAGTGTTGTAAATTATTATGTAGTTTAGGGCCACCTAAGATGAGTTGCTCTCTGATTTGTAATTTAGTATTAAGTGTTAAGTCTGGTCAAACAGAACAAATTTTGAGTCCCAACTCCAATTTAACAAACTGCTCCATTGTGAATGTGAGATCCACACACCTCACCTAAAAATGATGATTGTATTTATCTGAGGTGGTAATTAGGAAAGTTAAACTCTGTGGTGCTCAACGAAATATTTAGGACATTAACAGTTTGACACTCAACAAATACAGACAACAGTGACATTTTCCAAGCTAACCTAGGTGAGTATCGCAGAATGAAACTTGATTGAAAGAAGAGAATTTGGGGGGATTTTCTATATGGATAGTATCTCTTCTAGAAATTATGACTTTCAGTAAAATATCAATTCAAACAACTTAGGTACTGAAAGACAAGGGGAAGCTTACATATTACTTCATGCTGATTCTAAATCAGGGTATTTTGTTAATGTTGACATAAAGGGAAATTTTATCACATAGAGTAATAGATGGTTTATAGTAAGGATGTCCATAGTTTTACCATGATAGAACTTCAACTGTTGAATGACTCACTTAATTATTCAAAATCTCACCCAAAAAAATAAGCATAAATATAAATGACATAGTTTTGTTGGAAATTATAAATTTATGCATTTAAACAAAACATAATAAAACAAAACAAAAATTAACATAATTGTCAATTTAACATTAACCATATGATTCAGAGATGAATAACTAACTGAATTCTCAACTTCTCAATGAGAATTTCTTAGGGACATACTGACCTCATCTAATGGAGAACATATTGTCTCTCAGTAATCCCAAAATATCTACCCCAGGGTACCTATCCATGTTACACCATTAACAGCATTTGATTCATAACCCTTTCAGATCAAAACCAACTTCATACTTTGTCCAGTTATACCCTAATGACCCAATACAAACACATAATCCATTGTTTATTGTTCTAAGTGGGTAGCTAAATCCATAGCCTTCAAATGATTTACACTTTCCTATACTCAATTTGTTATACATGTCACAGTCTTGATATCAGACTTATGGCTTTAGCCTACAATTTTGGCCCTCCTGTACACTAATTAAAGAATTAGACAGAAGCTATACAAGAAAGCAGCTTTGTGATAGAGTTTGCTAAATATACCTTTATGCTGTAATATTCCATTGTCAATAAACCAGAACTCATATGCTTTAAAAAGTTTACTGTTTGCCTGAAACTATCACAGAATTGTTAATAAGCTACATTCCAATACAAAATAAAATTGTATTTGGGAGAATGGCATTGAAACATGTATACTATCATGTAAGAAATGAATCGCCAGTCTATGTTCGATGCAGCATACAGGATGCTTGGGGCTGGTGCACAGGGATGACCCAGAGAGATGTTATGGGGAGGGAGGGGGGAGGGGGGTTCATGTTTGGGAACTCATGTACACCCGTGGTTGGATTCAGGTCAATGTATGGCAAAACCAGTATAGTACTGTAAAGTAAAATAAAGTAAAAATTAAAAAAAAAAAAAAACAGTAAAAATAAATAAATAAAAAAGCAGTGATTTTTAATTTAAAAAAGCATGAAATTCTCCAGAGGCTCCCATCAAAAGTAAAGGAATAGCAACAATAGGAGTAAGCAAGTTGTGAGAGATAACCCCAACTAACAATGTGCATGGGATACAGTAGGATATAAACAATATTAACTATGTTTGATATTACTAAATGAATTTGAAATATCAACATTTAAATCCACTCATTTTCTATAACCAGAATACAGAGAGCATAATTTAGCTCACAAACTTTCAGTCTATACAAATATCTCCAAGAGACTTTTAAATTATTTCATTATGTGGGAATTTCCTATAGCAAATTACTTTACATACTTATTTAAATATAAGTTTAAATAAAGGAAACATTAGTTGACAGTTGGAAAATTACAGTATGCAGAATAATTTTATTCTAATTATATGCCCGGAAAGATATGTGTTATTTTATCCATTGTTCATTTCATTCTTTTGGAAGCTTTCTCTCTCTTAGTCCATGTAATTTGGGGAACTGAAATTTGAGAACCATTAGAATGGTATAAATATGAACTTCATGGATACCTTTGCCCCACATATGGACAAACTATGCTGCAAAATGCAGAGGGTATAGAAGAAGTAGGATTCCAAATATAAAGACATGTAGTCATTACAGTTTCTGATCATTTCTAGGAAGATTTTAGTCTTAAGATTAATGAGAATTCATGAAGCAACTGACAAGAATCAATCAGGAAACAAGCATGGTCATATTAACACATGGCAAGATAACACGACTACCGCGTGGGACACAGTTTGGATGGAGAATAGAATGAGTGTGTAAAATCCATTTTAGAGGTTATTTTTTAAGATTTAGACAAAAAATCAAAGCATCTTCTCATTTGAGTCTTCCTTGACCAATATTAAACTGGAAAAAGAGTATCCCCAGCCACTATGTTTTTTAATGACATCTTTTTTTCATCATATTTACCATAATTTAAATGTTTAACTTGTCTGCTATGTTTTTAATGCATGCTTTTCACTAGACTTCCCAATTAGTTGCAGGTATTGTATTAGTTTTGTTTACTTCTTTAAACTCCAGTTCATAGAAAAGGACTTAGTTCAGAAGTAAGGCCCAATAAATATTTGTTGAATCAATGAATGACCAACTGAGTTAAGACTTGACACTAACATTTATTGATCTCAAAATATAGATTCAATAGNGGATTCAATAGACATGTTATCTCTGGACATATGATAAGTAGAAAGAGATGAACATGAATACATGGAAGAACAATCATTTATATTAATTTAAACATCTATAAGATTTTTTCCCATGACTGTCAGTAAACTGTTTTATCTTTCTTTTGTCCAACATTATACCTTCTAACAAACAGAAAATTAGCAGAAGTTGCTGGAAGTTGAAAGAATGGGAAAGAGTTGGGAAACGTATAGGGTAAATCCTTTGACTACTACATATAAAAAAGTTGCTTACAAACTAAATCTACACTAGCATCGAGATCCTAAACCAAGCCTGAATATCTAATTACTAGTCTGAAAGATTTTCATACATTTTTCACTTGGCCTCCAGTATATTAGTTTGATAATATAGAAAAAGAGTTCCTTTAAGGTTATTATAGATCAAACTGAATTTTCAGCACCTTCCCCTCACCAGTATAGAAAAGTATACTTTTCATGGTGCTGAAACACCAAAGATGGATGAGTAAACTTTCTGAAGGTCTAAATACAATCTCAGCTTTTCTTTTTGATGTGTGACCACAGGACCGTAAGTTTGTTACTGGATTCATAATGAACCTCTCCCACTGGCTTAGTGAGATAAGGTGCATTCTAATTATTTACTTTCAGGTTCTGAAATCACACTGAGTACAAACCAGCACAGAATCAAATTCTGTTCTGACTGACTAATCTCTCAAGCAATACTGAGTCATGCTTTAGGGGAGGTTATATTTTACCTGTACTGTGTAGATTTGCCATAATATGACATTATTAAGCAATTTTTATTGTTTTGTATAATCTGAATCTGTTTAAAGAAGAAAATACTTCATCTCTGTATTAGAAACTATATGCTATACTCATACTGTGTGTTTATTTTTAAATAAGTTTGCTTCTACATAAAATTAACATGATGATTTCTTTCTGAATGTCTGTCTCCCTTGGATAACATGGTTTAGCCTATATAAAGTCTCAAAGAAAATCACAGCTTTACCTGACAAATGGGACATAAAGATTACACATGCATTATGGGAAAGATATAGGAAGCCAAATTTGCCAAGTATATTATTTCTATGTGCTCTATCTAGGTTTTAAGAAGAGTCAGTTTCTGAATTATTTCCAATGGTTGACATGACTATTATTCACCATAAAAGAAAAATGTTAGCTTTTTTTTTTTGTTTAGCTGTTACTTAGCTACTTTCTTATTATAGAGCTCTAAATTCAGTTAGCAAATGTCCTTTTGAGTTCTGGGTGGAAATTATTTTGGCTAGGTTCCTAAAATCAGGAAGATAAAATAAGTATTTAAATGGATATGACTTGTGCCTTTGAGTAAATATCCTGGGGAAATTATTGTCTTTTAATCAATTCCCTTTCACAGAAGAGATAGAAAATTTATTTTTAGTATACAACTTGGGATGCTGTTTATATTGTGCTACAGCTCAGTTTAGACCACAGAGGTGTCACATTAAAATCACACTCCTGAATGAAGGGAAAGAAGTGATAACTACTCAACATTTCAATGAGGTTCTCACAACAACCTAGACAGAGTTTGGGAAGAGAGGCTGGAATTCTCTGAAGGTAAGTTAATACCCCCAAACTCAAACACATTCTGTTCTTGTCCATGCTCTGTGACCACCTGATAGAGGAAACGAATTACTATAAATAATGTCTGAGTACTTCAGGAACTCAATGAATTCTTTAGAATATAGTCAACTCTTTCTAATTTTCATCAACCTTCAAAAAATCCTGTGTTCCTTTAATAAATAGCTGATCTCTTTTTCTATTTTCTGCACTGCATTGAGGCACTTGCAAAAGCACCATGAACACATCTTATGTCTCTACAAAGGGTGCTTCACTACATTTCATTTAACCTGTGTAATAACACAGTAAAGTAGCTTTCTGGAAAACAGACCCAAGGGAAGTTGCTACTCCCCATTTGATAATCTACCTAATTTGATATAATGAGGTAATTAAATCACTAGCTCATTTACTATAGAGCATGTGGTAAGGACTTTCCTACTTTTGACACACAGTCCACTAAAACTTTTAAGAATTATAAAAACTGGACTCATATTATAGAAAGTAGTACATGAATAACGCTGGTCCTGGCTGGAAAAGGAAAAAAATAAAAAGAGGTTGTTGCTGAGAGAAAAATAAAGCACTTAGTGTGAAGGAATCTACATGTCATGAGACTACTTTTTAGCCACTCACAAAGAAATCAGAGCTAATAAGAAATTTTCTATGAAATGAGTTGTTTGGATAAGAAATACATTCTGACACTCATTTCAGCTCTTAAAAATGATGCTACTTTTCCAAAGTTTGATTCTTTTATTATAAGAAATATTTTGATGGCAAGTAGCAAAACATTTCAGAGAAGGCAATGGCACCCCACTCCAGTACTCTTGCCTGGAAAATCCCATGGACAGAGGAGCCTGGTAGGCTTCAGTCCATGGGGTTGCTAAGAGTTGGACATGACTGAGCGACTTCATTTTCACTTTTCAGTTTCATGCATTGGAGAAGGAAATGGCAACCCACTCCAGTGTTCTTGCCTGGAGAATCCCAGGGACGGGGTAGCCTGGTGGGCTGCCGTCTATGGGGTCGCACAGATTCGGACACGACTGAAGCGACTTAGCAGCAGCAGCAGCAAAACATTTTAGGCTATCTTAAGCTAAACAAATAAATAAGCTTATAAGGGGTGAACCAACTCAAAACTCAAGAACAGTTGACAGAAAAAAATAATTAAGAGATTCTAATACAAAAGAGAAATGATGGTAACCTCGACTATTGTTGTCAGCAGAGACTGTTTGAAATGGAAAGGGACAAGCATTTCTGATGGCAGAAACAACAGAAGCTTTTGAATTATTGCATACTGAAGGTGAGAAAGAAATACCAAGAAAAGCTTGCTTTTGTTTTGTCATTTTGTTTGCATGAATAACTGGATAGAAGAATTCAGGGTAGTTTGTGTGTGTGTTAGTTGCTCAGTCATGTCTGAGTCTTTGTGACCCCATGGACTGTGGCCCGCCAGGCTCCTCTGTCTCTGGGTTTTCCAGGCAAGAATACTGGAGTGGGCTACCATTTCCTTCTCCAGTTTGGGACATATTAACTCTAAATCTCTATATATAGCCTGAGAAGAAACATAATATATAAAGTAGTGATATCGTTAAACCCATCATTTTTCCCTATAGAATTTTTCCTTTGTGAATCAAAAATACATTCCACCCAAGGTTACAAAGGTTCCTTATGTTTTCTTCTGTTGGTTTTACATTTTTATTTTTATATTTAAATCTTTAATTCACATAGAGTTTATAAGCTAAAGGGAGAGTCAGGTGATACAATTGCTAAAAAAAATTTCCCACAGATGAAGGATAACTATGTGTCATGAACTGAGGTATATAGGTGATCTCAATATTGCGTATCTGGGGGTTTAAAAACAAAATACAACAAAACAATGTTTCAACAAAGGAATTAATAAATAACTATAAAAATGGTCTATATTTGCATTAGTGGGCTTAAACCATATCTCAGATAATTACACATTGGTGTTGAAAAGAGCCATGGAGATTACCTAATAGGTCTACTTCTGTTTGAAATGAAGACTACAGAAGCTCAACAACAACAACAACAAAAATTATTTAGTTAATATAATACAATAAAATGTAAGCAGAGTTAAGACCAGGACCCTATTTTCTGTGTATCCTCATGAGTCTTTCTTGCCCTTTTCCATTTATTAATTCATCAACTATTTTTTCAGCATCTATTATGTGCAAGGCATCTGTTGGGTCCTACAGAGATGGCAGGTCAGTCCCCATGGTCAAAATTCTTAAACTGTACTGACAATACAATACTATGTACACAGAAACTATAATACAAGAGAGCATGTAAGAACCAAACAAGTGGTCAGATATAGATTTTGAGTTCAAAAGAGAAAACAAGTCAGAGTTGGTATTTCTTTTCACGTGCTTTCTTAAATGTTTTACCAGTCCTCTCTCATTTAATCCTTAAAATGCAACTCTATAAAATAGCAATTATTATGTCCACTTTACAGATGCAAACATGCCAATAGTTTTGAGAGACGTGTACAAGATAATACAGCTGCAAAGTGTTCAAACTTAGGCAATGACTCCAACTATTGTACCCCAGTGTGGGAAGGATAACAAAATTTTGGTTAGAATATGAAGGTGCACTAGGACATAAAGCATGCATAGTATTTCCAGTTATTAGAAAGAGAAGGAATATCATGGACAAAGAGTGAACATATTGTAGGCATCAGGAAAAACAGGATATTACAGTGACAGCAACATGCATGAGTCCATGTAAAGCAGTGTTAGAAAATTAAGATGGATCCTTAGGAAGGGATCAAAACCAAGGTAAAGTGCTGGGCTTTCTGTTGTAGGCAGTGGGAGATCATACAACTGTCTGGGTACAGTAGTAGTAAATACAAAACAGACTTTTACTAACATTAATCTGGCATGAATATGGAATTTAAAAAGAGAAAAAGAGCAGAAAGACCCAAAAAGGAATTGAAATATTTGAAATCCAGAACAGCAGCCTACACTAGAAATACTAACCAGCCAGGTTTAAGGAGTCCTCACCAATAATAACACATCAGATTCATTTATTACCAGCTCTGAAAAAAATGCCCTCACTCCCAACATTTGTTTTTACTCACTGGCACCATTTTTAGTTATAAATATATTCAATAATATTTTGAAAAATTGAAATGTAGATTCTTATTTACTCAAAAGTTTTTGTCTTTGTTACAGTCTGAAATTACTGAGGACTAACTCTGGTTACCAAAGAGTCCCTAAGAAAAATAGAATAGTTGGAGTATCTATCTAAAATCTGACCTAGATTAAATGTTCCAAATGTTTTCCATTATAAAGGACACGTCTGCACGCATAACTTGTTGAGAATTCAGCACACTACTTATGATAAAGGATATTGTAATCAAGTGCTTGGTAGCCCATTAAAAAAAAATACATTCTTACATAAGAATCCAATGTCAAAAATCTGCTTCTTTTTAACAAGGCAAAAAAGAATATACTGATTGTAAAAGTGACAGGACCAGAAAAGACAGACCTTTCTAAAGAGTCTGCCTTGCTGTCCAAAGAAGTAGAACACCTATTCTGAGATTTTTTCCTCAACTCTATTTTTAGTAGAGTTAGAAAATTCTATTTTCTAACATATTAACATTATGTTAAGAGGCTGGAAATTGACTGTGCTTGGAAAATATACACCACGGAAATCAGAAAATACTACAAATGCAGGCATCTTTTTTCAGAGAATTTATTTGTCAACTAATTTGCCAATTTGTTAACCCTAATTATATATGTTCCAATTCTTTCCTATAGTTAAAAACCCCCACTTGTATCAAGATGTTTGAGGACTTGGCACTTGAAAGAGAAATTTTACAGATTTTTGAAATGAAAAATTTGGTATAATTTTGTTTTCTTAAAGAACAGAAGTTTTCTAATATTTATAATTTTCCCTTTGTATAGCATTTATCTATAACGTTTTTCCACTCAAGTATTTTCCTTAAATATAATGGTCTAGTTCAGTCGTTCTCAAATACTGAAGCACATAAAAATCATACAGAGAAATTATTAAAACACAAATTCCTGGTTTGAGAATTACTCTGAGAATTTCTGACTCTGTGGATTTGAGCTGGGGCTTGAGAATTAACATTTCTAACAAGTTCCAGAATGATGCCAATTTCCTAGTCAGGCAAACTATTTGAATCATGGCCCAGTGGTAAAGAAGCTGCCTGTCAATGCATGAGACATGAGGTCATTCTCTGGGTTGGGAAGATTCCCTGGAGAAGGAAATAGCTATCACTCCAGTATTCTTGCCTGGGAAATCCCATGGAACAGAGGAGTCTGGGAGGGGTTTACAGTCCATGGGGTCACAAATGAGTCAGACACAACTTAATGACTAAAGGACAAACCCTAACATTTTGAAAACTATTAGTCTAGTTTAGTAGATTTTGTTACTAACTAGAAAATTTACCATAATTTTAAACATTTTAACTTTCTGATGAAAAATTTTCTAAAAGAGAGAGGTCTACATTCTTAATTTATAATGCTTAGCAGACATAACTTAATATTTATTTAATAAAGGATCTTTCTGGGTTATTAAGTCATCATTCGGACCTCAGTTCTCATTCTTCAGAATTTTAGATAAAATAGATAGATGATAAGCATATATGCTACTGCGTCCCTGGGATATAGTGTCTCTGAGAGTTTTCCTTAGCAATCTGTAGTTAAAATTATCTTAAGACTGTTTTCCTGTGATTTTATTCTTTCCTTAGGGGTAAAAACATTCTGCTATAATTGAAAGTTAAAGATTATACTGTCTATATTTTAAAGGCAACAGAAGCATTTAAAAAACAAAAATCCCACATATGTAAAGTTGACATCAAAAATGGCAGTATTTCAAAATCTAGCCTTGGTCAATCACTCAAACTCTCTTTCTCTATAACACACACACACACACACACACACAAACACCATTTCCAAATCTATTTCCATATAAATTAAAGTCACCTTAAGTTTGAGCAGTCATCTACCTTTCCTATAAATTAACTTTCTTCTAAAAGTAGAAATATCAGTATTTCTTTCTTAAGGATGTTGCATGAACCAAGGAACTAAAGATGGTTAATGTCAAGCAATATTACTGACAATGTTAAAATATCCAAAGGCATACTATAATAGTGAATCTTATTTTCAGTTGGAAATGAAATACTTTTTGAAAAGCATGTAAGATAAAATAGCTAGAAAAATGTCAAGAAACTCTTAAATCAAGAATCGTATTTTAAATGAAGCGTTATGACTACACCAAAATTGAAAGTCACTTAGTCATGTCCAACTCTTTAGGACCCCATGGACTATACAGTCCATGCAATTCTCTAGGCCAGGATACTGGAGTGGGTAGCCACTCCCTTCTCCAGGGGATCTTTTCAACCCAGGGACCGAACCCAGGTCCACCTGCATTGCAAGCAGATTTGTTACCAGCTGAGCCACAAGGGAAGCCCAAGAATACCGAAGCGGGTAGCCTATCCTTTCTCCAGTGGATCTTCCCGACCCAGGAATCGATCCAGGGTCTCTTGCATTACAGGCGGATTCTTTACCAACTGAGCTATCAGGGAAGCCACAATACACCAAAGAGTACATATTGATTCATTTACTGGTATACATATTTGCTTATTCCTTCACTGAATTTTGCAATAAGGATTTCATGATCTGAGCCACAGTCAGCTCCCGGTCTTGTTTCTGCTGACTTTATAGAGCTTCTCCATGTTCAGCTGCAAAGAATATAATCAATCTGATTTCAGATTTGACCATCTGGTGATATCCATGTGGAGAGTCTTCTCTTGTATTGTTGGAAGAGGGTGTTTGCTATGACCAGTGTGTTCTCTTTGCAAAACTGTTTTAGCCTTTGCCCTGCTTCATTTAGTTTTCCAAAGTCAATCTTGCCTCTAACTCCAGGTTATCTCTTGACTTCCTACTTCTGCATAAAACTCCCCTGTGATGAAAAGGACATCTTTTTCGGGTGTTAGTTCTAGAAGGTCTTGTAGGTCTTTATAGAACCATTCAACTTCAGCTTCCTCAGCATTACTGGTTTAGGCACAGACTTGGATTACTGTGATGTTGAATGGTTTACCTTGGAAACGAACAGAGATCATTCTGTCGTTTTTAAGATTGCACCCAAGAACTGCATTTCAGACTCTTTCATTGACTATGTGGGCTACACCATTTCTTCTAAGGAATTCTTGCCAACAGTCATAGATATAATGGTCATCCGAATTAAATTCGCCCATTCCAGTCCACTTTAGTTCCCTTATTCCTAAAATGTTGATGTTCACTCTTGCCATCTCCTGTTTGATCACTTCCAATTTACCTTGATTCATGGGCCTAACTTTCCAGGATCCTATACAATATTGTTCTTTATAGCATCGGACTTTACTTCCATCACCAGTCACATCCACAACTGGGCATTGTTTTTCCTTTGGCTCCATCTCTTTATTCTTTCTGAAGTTATTTCTCCATTCTTCTCCAGTAGCATATTGGGCACCTACCAACCTGAGGAATTCATCTTTCAGTGTCTTATCTGTTTGCCTTTGCATACTGTTCATGGGGTTCTCAAGGCAAGAATACTGAAGTGGTTTGCCGTTCCCTTATCCAGTGGACCACATTTTGTCAGAAATCTCCACCATGACCCATCCATCTCCAGTGGCCCTACATGGCAAGGCTCAGTTTCACTGAGTTAGACACAGCTGCGGTCCATGTGATTAGATTGGTTAGTTTTCTGTGTGGCTTTCAGCCTGTCATCCCCAGATGGTCAACACCGAAATCAGACTGATTATATTCTTCACAGCCAAAGATGGAGAGGCTCTACACAGTCAGGAAAAACAAGACCTGGAGCTGACTGTGGCTCAGATCATGAAGTCCTCATTGCCAAATTCAGACTTAAATTGAAGAAAGTAGGAAAAACACTAGACCATCTAAGTATGAACTAAATCAAATCCCTTACGATTAATCAGTGGAGGTGAGAAATAGATTCAAGGGATTAGATCTGATAGAGTGCCTGAAGAACTATTGGCAAAGGAGGCAGTGATCAAGACCATCCCCAAGAAAAGAAACGCCAAAGGCAGAACGGTTGTCTGAGGAGGCCTTACAAATAGCTGAGAAAAAAACAGAAGCTAAAGGCAAAGGAAAAAAGGAAAGATATAGCCATTTGAATGAAGAGTTCCAAAGAATAGCAAGGAGAGAAAAGAAAGCCTTCCTCAGTGATCAATGCAGAGAAATACAGGAAAACAATATTATGGGAAAGACTAGAGATCTCTTCAAGAAAGTCAGAGATGACAAGGGAATATCTCATGCAAAGATGGGCACAATAAAGGACAGAAATGGTATGGACCTAAGGAAGCAGAAGATGTTAAGAAGAGCTGGAAATACACAGAAGAACTACACCAAAAGATCTTCAAGACCCAGATAATCAAGATGGTGTGATCACTCACCTACAGTCAGACATCCTGGAATGTGAAGTCAAGTGTACCTTAGGAAGCATCACAATGAATAAAGCTAGTGGAGGTGATGGAATTCCAGTTGAGCTATTTCAAATCCTAAAAGATGATGCTGTGAAAGTGCTGCACTCAATATGCCAGCAAATTTGGAAAACTCAACAGTGACCACAGGATGAGAAAAGGTCAGTTTTCATTCCAATCCCAAAGAAAGGCAATCCCAAAGAGGTTCAAACCACCACATAGTTGCACTCATCTCACACGCTAGCAAAGCAATGCTCAAAATTCTCCAAGCCAAGCTTTTACAGTACGTAAACCGTGAAATTCCAGATGTTCAAGCTGGATTTAGAAAAGGCAGAGGAACCAGAGATCAAACTGCCATCATCACTGGATCATAGAAAAAGCAAGAGAGTTCCAGAAAAACATCTACTTCTGCTTTATTGACTATGCCAAAGCCTTTGACTGTGTGGATCACAACAAACTGTGGAAAATTCTTAAAGAGATGGGAATACCAGGCCACCTTACCTGCCTCTTGAGAAACCTGTATGCAGGTTAAGAAACAACAATTCAAACTGGACATGGAACAACAGACTGGTTCCAAATTGGGAAAGGACTATATCAAGGCTGTACATTGTCACCCTGCTTATTTAACTTATATGCAGAATACATCAGGGGATATGCCAGGTTGGATGAGCACAAGCTGGAATCAAGATTGCTGGGAGAAATACCAATAACTTCAGATATGCATATGACACCATCCTTATGGCAGAAAACAAAGAATTAAAGAGCTTCTTGATGAAAGTGAAAGAGGAGAGTGAAAAAGTTTTCTTAAAGCTCAACACTCAGAAAACTAAGATAATGGCATCTGGTCCCATCACTTCATGGCAAATAGATGGGGAAACAATGCAAACAGTGAGAGACTTTATTATTTTGAGGCTCCAAAATCATTGCAGATGGTGATTGCTATGAAATCAAAACACACTTGCTCCTTGGAAGAAAAGCTATGACCAACCTAGATAGCATATTGAAAAGCGGAGACGTTACTTTGCCAACAAAGGTCCATCTAGTCAAAGCTATGGTTTTTCCAGTAGTCATGTATGGATGTGAGAGTTGGACTATAAAGAAAGCTGAGAACCGAACAATGGCTGCTTTTGAACTGTGGAGCTGGACAAGATTCTTAAGAGTCCCTTGGACTGCAAGGAGATCCAACCAGTCCATTCTAAAGGAAATCAGTCCTGAATGTTCACTGGAAGGACTGATGCTGAAGCTGAAACTCCAATACTTTGGCCACCTGATGGGAAGAACTGACCCTGATGCTGGGAAAGTTGAGAGGAGGAGGAGAAGGGGATGACAGAGGATAAGATGGTTAGATGGCATCACTGACTCAATGGACATGAGTTTGAGCAGGCTTTGAGAATTGGTAATGGACAAGGAAGCCTGATGAACTGCAGTCCATGGAGTAGCAAAGAGTTGGACATGACTGAGTGACTGAACTACTCCTTCATTTAACTAATATTTATTGAGTATGTACTATGCATCAAGGACTATGCACTGGGGATAAAATACTGAACAAAAACAGAGATGGAGCCTGCCCTCATGGATCTTAAGAGTCCACTAGGGAACAAAGTTATGAATGAAATAATCATGTTTATAGTTATAGCATTCTAAACTCAAATAATTTATCCAAAGTTAAAAGCAGTTATAAGCACATATAATGACAAATGACTTACCTACCTTTGGGAGTCCAGGAAATGGTCCACAAGTAAATGATAGCCTTGTGCTGAGATCTGCAGTATTAATAGGACTTAACTATGTAAAAAGAGAACAGCGTTCCAGAGGGTGGAAGCAGCATACAGGTCCCTGGGCTAAGTAAGAGGATGCTGGAGAGTTGGAGGTTATGAAAGAAAACAGCTTAGGCCTGGTCATAGGAAGAAAGTGAAGCAAGAGACAGAGAGAGTGAGTACATAAGACTGGATAAATCTTGGTAATGCCTTTCCCTGGTAAGAATTTTAATGAACCTAAGAACATTTAGAAAGGCATAAGTGGGTTACAAGAAGTGAGGAGACACGGGTAGGTTTGCTTAAAAGATTGCTACTCTGATTGCTTTGGATATATTGCATCAAATAAAATATAACATTAATTTTATTTTACTATTTTAATGTGTCTACTAGAAAATTTAAAAATTTATCTGTGGCTGTCATATTTCTCATTGACAGTGCTATTCTAGCCCTCCAAAGCTTAGCTCTAATTGTTTTGAGCTAAGCATTGGAGAAAAATCAACTGGTGAGAAATCAGGATCCTTTTTCTTGATCTGATAAGTGTTTTTAAAATTCTGCTACTGGGCTTCCCTGGTGGCTCAGTGGTAAAGCATCTGCCTGCCGATGCAGGAGACACAGGTTCAATCCCTGGCACAGGAAGATCTCACATGCTGTAGAGCAACTAAGCCTGTGTGCCACAAATATTGACCCCACTCTCTAGAACTGAGAACCACAGCTACTGAGCCCACGCAGTGCAGCTAGTGAAGCCTGTACACCCTAGAACCTGTGCTCCACAAGAGAAACCACCACAAAGGGAAGCGCACACACCACAACCAGAGGCTAGCCCTGGCACCCACAACTAGAGAAAAGTCTGTGCAGCAGTGAAGATGCAGCACGGCCAAAAATAAATACACAAGTTGTTTCTCAAAATTCCGAATACTATTAAACAACACGGGATTGCATATTAAAGATGATGACCAGCCAAAAATGAAGATGTTAAAATGCATAATCTCAAGGAACTTAAATCAGTGATAAAAACCAAAGAACCTTATTCATTAGAATTTGTAGTTCTAGGCAGTACATTTCTCATTACAACAATTATGAACTCACTGAACAATACCTAGTAATGATGTTTACACCAACACAGGAATACTCAATTAAACCTGACCAACTTTTAAACTGTGAATCACACTATATGAGCTTAGACCCATAATTCATATCCCATATTCAGTTATTTAACCCGAATCAGTAGAGAAAGTAAAGTTCTAAAACAGAACTATCCATGAAAAATAGAATGAGAGTAACATATAAAATTTTTACATTTTATACTGGCCCCATTAAAAGGATTTTTTAAAAGTATAACTACTTTAACATGTTTTATTTAACCCAACATATCCCAAGTCTTACCATTCCAACATTCAGTGAATATAAAATTAATGCACTATCTTACATTTCTTCTCTAGTACTGTCTTTGAAATCTAGTGTGTATTTTACTCTCATAGCACATCTAAATTCAGTTTTTGTACATCCTGTTCAATAGTCACTCATGGCAGGTAGTTGTACATCACAGTTATAGGAGGAAGTAGTTTTAGAATCTTGTTCTGACTCCATCACTAAACCACTAGGTAACGTTGAAAATGTCAGTTAAACTGTTTCATTTCATCATCTGTGAGATGAGCATAGTATCTATTATATCTGGCTTGAGAAGTTATAAAAATAAAATAACTTTTAAAGTAATTCAATTTATATTTCACAATATAAGGAATGACTTTGATCATACTTTACTTTTATGATTTTTATCCTTCCTAAATCAATAATCAATAAAAAAGCATTCAAAGAGATTACTATTACTATAACTAATAATATTATCACTAGTATTTATACTGTAATAGTTTTTAAAATATACAATATGTGATGTTTAATTTTCTCAGAGTGAAATCAGAACTCACATAAATGTCACCTATGAATAGAGTCATTATCCAATATTTCAAAAAGATCATGCACAGGAATTTCAATAAATTGGAAATATTCAGTGATGCTTATGGGCAAATACCAGGCAGATGTCTTACTGCTGGGTACTATAGCATTTCATTATCAGAAAACTGGAAATAGCATACATTATGAAAGAAATTATGAATAGCACATAATTCTAATTAACACTGAAGTACTGTTAAGTTTAAATTTAAAAAAATGACACATAGCAAATAATGTTCCATCAGCAACTCTAGATTTCTATCTCTATACAACTGCAGAAAGGTAAGTGAAATTGAATAGTGTTTGGCACTTAACTTTTTAAAAATCTTAATGTCACCCACTTAATACAAAATACTTTAATTGCTTAGCTATTATATATATATATATATATATATATATGCAGCATTGTTGTTATTTAATCACTAAGTCGTGTCTGACTCTTTGCAACCTCATGGGCTGGAGCCCACCAAGCTCCTCTGTCCATGGGATTTTACAAGCAAGAATAATGGAGTGTGTTGCCATTTCCTTCTCCAGGGAATCTTCCTGACCCAGGAATCAAAGCCATGTCTCCTGCATTGGCAGGCAGATTCTTTACCACTGAGCCAGCAGGGAAGCCCTATTATGTGCAGTATGAAAGAAAGTGAAAAATGAAAGTGTTAGTCGCTCAGTTGTGTCTGACTTTTTGCAACCACGTGGACAGTAGCCCACCTCTGTCCATGGGATTCTCCAGGCAAGAACATTGGAGTGGGTTGCCATTTCCTTCTCCAGGGGCTCTTCCCAACCCAGGGATTGAACCCAGGTCTCCTGCACTGCGGTCAGATTCTTTACCATCTGAGCCACCAGGGAAGTCCTTATATGCAATATTGTAAAATCTAATAAATGGGGTTTGACTCCTTTCCTACAACTCAAGCTCGTCATTGTAGCCAGTATTTTGTGTGATAAAGGGACTGACTGGGCGTCCTGCCGCAGATTCTTGAACTCAGCTCCAAAATCCAAGTCCCTGTTCCATACACAATCTTCTGCTAAGACAGATATAATACCTCATTACAATTTTTAAAATCTGTTATGTCAAAGCCATTTGAAGAAAATTAAATTTTGCAATGATTCACAGTGCTTTAAAAAAATGTTACTGTCTTTTAAAATCTCCTCTGTTGATACACTGATTGGTTGAATGTCCCCAGTTATTTGCTTTTCTATGCATCCACGCTTATTTTGCTACAAGACTTTGCAACAATAATTATTAATGAGATTGAATCTATTTCCTTATTCCTATTATGTATTTTTTATTGTGATAAAATATACATAGCTTAAAATCTACCATCATAGCCATTTTTAAGTGCCCAGGTCAAAGACATTAAGTACATTCACATTGTTGTGGAATTATCATCATCTATCTCTAGAGCTTTTTCATCTTTTCGAAATGAAATTCTATACCCATTAAACACTAATTCCACATTTTTTTCTCTATCTCCAGCACCTGGCAACTACCCATTCTATTTTCTGTTCAAAAAAATTTGATGATTCTAGGAAACTCATAGAAGTGAAATCTTACAATATTTATCCTTTTATGACTTATTTCACTTAGCTTAATATGGTCAAACAAAGAAGGCAATGGCACCCCACTCTAGTATTCTTACCTGGAAAATCCCACGGATGGAGGAGCCTGGTAGGCTGCAGTCCATGGGGTCACTAAGAGTCAGACATGACTGAGCGACTTCACTTTCACTTTTCACTTTCATGCATTGGAGAAGGAAATGGCAACCCACTCCAGTGTTCTTGCCTAGAGAATCCCAGGGATGGCGGAGCTTGGTGGGCTGCCATCTATGGGGTCGCACAGAGTCAGACACGACTGAAGTGACTTAGCAGCAATATGGTCAAAGGCCAACCATTTTATAGCATGTGTCAAAATTTCCTTCAAGATAGAATAATGTTTCATTATGTGTGTGTGTGTTTTCCACATTTTATTTATCCACTCATGTATCAGTGGACACTTGACTTGCTTCTGCTTTAGAGCCATTGTGAATAACACTTATGAACATGGGTATGGGAATATCTTTTTGAGGTCCTTTCTTCAATTCTTTTGGATGCAGACCCAGATGTGTAATTTTACATTTAATCTTTTGAAGAATGACCATACCCTGTTCCCCAGTGGATACACCATCGTACCTATCTTCTAGCTATGCACATCCTTGCCAGCACTTGTTATCTTTGCCTTTTTGATTAAAGTGAAACTAATGAGTGTGAAATGGTATCTCATTGTGGTTTTTAATTTATTCCCTTACTCTTTAATCTTACTAAATTTGGGACCAACTTTGGTCAATGAAATATTAGCACAGCAACTTGGTAACAGGCTTAAAAAAAGTGTTTATTCCTAGCCCTCTGCCAAGAACATGGGAAGAACACATTCAGGCTCGCCTGTTGGGAGGAGGGAACATGAAAAACAAAGCTGAGATGCTGTAGTCATCCCAGACAAGACCACCCTAGATTAGGTAAATAAACAGTTGATCCTTAAACATGCAAGTGAGCCCAGCCCTGATGAGCAGAGCTACCTAGCTGACCTGCTCAGAATACAGAGACGCAGTGAGCCCAGCTGAGATCAATCAAGCAGAGCCAAGTCAGCCAAGCCCAGTTCAAATCAAGAGAAACATAAACTTGAGGCTTAGTAAATCATTATTTTTGCTTTATTTTGCAATCATATGCTGTGTACTGTGCTTAGTCTCATCTGACTCTGTAACCCCCATGGACTGTAGCCCACCAAGTTCCTCTGTCCATAGGATTTCCCAGGCAAGAATACTGGAGTAGGTTGCCATTTCCTTCTCCAGGGGATCTGTTCAACCCAGGGACTGAACCCGCATCTCCTGAATTGCAGGCAGATTTTTTTACCTAGTGAGCCATCAGAAAAATCCCTTACAGTCATACATATATGATACACAATATTTTTGAATAAACCAAGGATAAATTATTGTGTGGCAGTCTAATTCTACATAATAAATCAAGGTAGAATTATGAGTGGGAAGAATTATCAGAATTATTAATTATCAGAATTATCATTTTGTAAGAAGGTACCAAAACAAAAGATCAATTAATGAAATGTTGCCAGAGGACAGTGGAGCAGAAAATAGAAAGCAATGGGATAGAAAAATTGAATTTTGCTTATTTTGAGAAAGCATATTTTCCTTTCTCCAATCATTCTGTCAAATGGTGGTCAGTGTACTTGGCTCCAGAAACTTATTTCTAAGAATCCATACACTTAGAAGAACCAGGGGCATCTGTTTGCCCCTATGGAAGACCCAGAAATTTATGAATACAGGCACAACCGTCTTTCTCACAGTTAGATGTGAAATTCTCACTGGCTACACAATTTCCTTTCTACTTCACCCCACTCCTTGTGACCTCTGGTCATCCTATTAGCCCTTCCTTTGTTTTGCACCTAGCCTGTTATAGGCTTGAATGCTTCCTGCCCAAACTCAGTAAACAGCTGAGTCAGAACCCTGATCTGGAATTATGATTTCCTTTGATTTCTTCTCATTGTGTTCCCTGGAAATGTAAATTTTCAGAAAACAGACACAAAACATGACTTGGATATTAGGGATGTTGTACCTTGTTTGCTATTAAAGATAGCTTTATTGAAGTATAGAAATTTGAATTCCAAGAACTTTAAACATAGTATTAAAAACAAGTATGGTTTTCCACCTTTGGTTTCTTTCTCTACTACATTTTGGATGGTAGTCTCACAGTTGTCATTATCATCATTATTTCATTACTCATGAAATGAGCCATGTAGCATGCTCAAGTAGAAGCCAAGTAGCTTGGTGCCAATTTTTGTCCTGTGATCAATTTAAAATGGCTTGCTGTTTTGGTCCTGACTGAGAGAGATTAATAACATCTTAGGGTAAAATGCTACTGATCAAAATCTACTTTTTAAAAATGTCCTATTATCATAGAAAGTTACTTCTGACTCATCAGATTCATTTATTTAGGTTTTATCCTAACAACATTATTTTTGATAAACAAGCACCCTTTCCCAGCAATGTCATAATATACAAATACCTTAGGGATTTTATTAAATGCATTTAACTGAGATGGGCATGCCAAGGGGGCACTTTGTTTCATAGTAATGAAAAAGAAAAAAGAATAAAGTCTACTTCCAATTTCCCTATTAAATATCATTTCAAGAATAATTTTTCAGTGTTATAACTCATCTCATGAGAAATGCATCAAAACTATTTGATATGTAAGGGGACATCTGATTTATCTTTTCTTAATTTACATAGCAAGAATGTCTAACCTGGAGAGCACAGGCCATCAAGGGGACCACAGGTAAAATTTAGGAAGTCCACGATGAATAAAATTATATCCTTTGTTCCCCATTAATCTCTATCTGATTTAGCTTTTCCTTCAATTATGAATGTAGGCAACAAATTCCAGGTCTGTTAGCAGAATCTATGGCCCCATAAGGAGGAATCAAGATATTTTTATATTACAGCACAGTTGCCTGAAGTAGTTCAAAATATCATTAATGCTCACTACTACTTCAAAACTATGGTAATGATTAAGGGAATTTGAGCAGTCATGTTTGATTCTTTGTGACCCCATGGACCATAGCCAACCAGGCTCCTCTGTCCATGGGGTTTTCCAGGCAAGAGTACTGGAGTGGGTTGCCATTTCCTTCTCCAGGGGATCTTCCTGACCCAGGGATTGAACCCAGGTCTCCTGTACTGCAGGAAGATGCTTTACCATCTGAGCCACTGGGGAAGCCACTACGGGAATGTTTAGATAATGATAAATTTCATTATAAGTGTGCTGAAGAAGCCTATATGTTACTATGTCACAGATTAGTTCTTATTCTCTTTTGAGAATTATATTTAAACATAATAGGCTTTCTTTAACCTTAGGTATTTTATGTTTAACTTTAATGACATCATTCAAAAAAGAGGTCTGCAAGCTTTACCATGTGCCCTAATAGGGAACAAAGATGCTTAAGAACTTCTGCTGACCACAGATATATTCTCTGGCAGAAAATGCTTTTTGAACTTCTTAAGTTATAGAAAATAGCATCAACTCAGGAGAATGAAATTTGATGAGTCACTGCCTGAAAACTTTGTGTGGGCAGCCTTAAGAAAACCTAAAATAAGCAGTATCTGAGACTATGCCAAAGCCTTTGTGTGCATCACAATAAACTTTGGAAAATTCTAAAAGAGATGGGAATACCAGACCACCTAACCTGCCTCTTGAGAAATCTGTATGCAGGTCAGGAAGCAACAGTTAGTACTGGACATGGAACAGCAGACTGGTTCTAAATAGGGAAAGGAGTACGTCAAGGCTGTATATTGTCACCCTGCTTATTTAACTTATATGCAGAGTACATCATGAGAAACGCTGGGCTGGAAGAAGCACAAGCTGGAATCAAGATTGCCGGAAGAAATATCAATCACCTCAGATATGCAGATGACACCATCCTTATGGCAGAAAGTGAAGACTAAAGAGCCTCTTGACAAAAGTGAAAGAGGAGAGAGAAAAAGTGGGCTTCAAGCTCAACATTCAAAAAACAAAGATCAAGGCATCTGGTCCCATCACTTCATGGGAAATAGATGGGGAAAGAGCAGAAACAGTGGCTGACTTTATTTTGGGGGCTCCAAAATCACTCCAGATGGTGACTGCAGCCATGAAATTAAAAGATGCTTACTCCTTGGAAGGAAAGTTATGACCAACCTAGACAGTGTATTGAAAAGCAGAGACATTACTTTGTCAACAAAGGTCCATCTAGTCAAGGCTATGGTTTTTCCAGGGGTCATGTATGGATGTGAGAGTTGGACCATAAAGCTGAGCGCCAAAGCTGATGCTTTTGAAATGTGGTGTTGGAGAAGACTCTTGGCAAGTCCCTTGGACTGCAAGGAGATCCAACCAGTCCATTCTAAAGGAAATCAGTCCTAGGTGTTCTTTGGAAGGACTGATGCTGAAGCTGAAACTCCAATACTTTGGCCACCTGATGCAAAGAGCTGACTCATTTGAAAAGTCCCTGATGCTGGGAAAGATTGAGGGCAGGAAGAAAAGGGGACGACAAGAGATAAGATGGTTGGATGGCATCACCAACTCAATGGACAAGAGTTTGGGTGAACTCTGGGAGTTGGTGATAGACAGGGAGGCCTGGCGTGCTGAGGTTCATGAGGTTGCAAAGAGTCGGACACGACTGAGCAACCAAACTGAACTGAGGCAGTCCCCCTGTCTCTGAGCTTGATGTCCTTACTCTGCCTAGGCCTAAGTTACCAAGGACCACCCTGGACAGCAAGCAGTTTTCCCTACCTCCTTGGAAGTTCTCAAATGTTGAGACTTTTATCAATATTCCATGAAATCCAGGTCTCTGCTACAAACATAAAGCCCTGACAGGTGTTTTAATGTTCAGTGTCCTTAGTGGAAAATGGTCTGCACTTCAACAGAAGTTTTATGGAGCCAATGTCGCAACCGATTACAGAAAATTCTTAAACACGAGGAAGAGCGAGAAGACATCATTGAAAATCAGGGGTTCATAAGTTCAAACTTCCCTACTCACGTGTATTTCCAAAAACTCTAGAAAAGGTCAAGTTCACAAATTGGGCTACATGATAGAGCCAAATTCCCAGGTTTCAGTTAGACTAAGGAAATGAATTCTACTCTTTTCCTGAATTAGGAAATAATAAAAATCAGAGCATAGGTTTTTTTCTTGACAGCTATGAGAGACCCCCTAAAGCTAAAATAGGTTTGGGCCAGTATTCCAAAATCCAGATGTTTTCCAAAATGCAGCATATTTGTAGGTGTCTTCAACCTAGCTAAGCCTGTCCCATGTCATGCTCTCCTCCTAGATCTGAATATCTGAATTAACATATATTCATTTCTGGTAGGATTAACAGCATATGACATGAATTATCACAAAGCAGCATATAATTCAGCCAAGTTTTTTTCCCCTCTTTCTCCATTCCTCTATAATCAGGGCACCCACTAAATGGATGGAGGTACATTTTAAGATGAAATTTTAAGTTGAAATCAGCTAGTTTTAAACAAAAACTGTATTCACATTTCTCTGCCAACCTCAAGGGAAATATATAATACTAACTGAAGATCACATGAAAGGGAGGTGCATCCAGACATTTCCTGGGTTTTTATATTTAACTTCCTTTAGACTCAAAGCAAAAACACAAGGAGCCCACCTCCATTTCATAGTCTGTTAGCACGTTTCATAAAGGAGGAAAGATATGATTGAACACTTGAAATTTGCAGCAATTCTAATTATGTGTGATGCTGAATAAGATTAGCAACAATTGAAATGCTGAGAAGCAGACAACATCCTCAGAAACAGACTTAAGAAAAGTCTTGGCATCAGAGATTTAAGTGTGTAGGTCTGTTCCCAACTAAATTATAAGAGAAGATTTAAATTTAGCACATCTACATGTGTGCTAAGTCGCTTCAGTTGTGTCCAATTCTGTGTGACTCTATGGACTGTAACCCGCCAGGCTCCACTGTCCATGGGACTCTCCAGTCAAGAATACTGGAGTGGGTTTCCATGCCCTCCTCCAGGGGATCTTCCCAACCTAGGGATGGATCCCACGTCTCTTATGTCTCCTGCATTAGCAGGTGAATTCTTTACCACTAGCACCAGCTAGAAAGCCCCAAAATTTAGTACATATTGCAGAGCAAACCTGAGGATGGCTGACTCTCTTTGGTCAGGAAATAGTTCTTTAACTTTTTTGAACCGAAGAACTTCAAGCATAAAAAACAAACACCCCTGAAGTATGAGGTTCACATATATTCTAATGCACTCAGCAATTAATCACTGCAGTGTCATCCGTAGGAGCAACACATCATCAGTCCACTTGGTACATCCAGAGCCCCTCTGTTTACAGGTCACATCATGTCATGTTTTGCATACATCTGGGATCAACATACCATAAAGAAGATATGTTAGGGTAATTATAAACATCATGACAGGTAAATGACAGTATGAACAGTAATACCTTTGAAAAGCACAAATTAGTATGACTTTTTTTCCATAAGAAAAAATAAATTCATTTCATTTGGTACTTTTTACAATTTCTGTTCTTACCTTCCTGAAATATCATTTATCTGCCAAGCTGTATTTATTTAAAAGCTTTTGGACTATTTAAATGAAATTACACTTAAACTACTTGCAAGGTCAGAGGACAAGTCCACAGATTTTGGCACGATCTCTGCCATTTGTTCAATTAACACACTGATGCTCTGAAAGTAAATCTGGTATTAGGGAGAGTTACATAATGCCCATTTATGAAACAAGCAAGTGAACTGTATTAGCTCTTTCAGAGAAGAGAGAGGACAAAGAGCCAAAGTCATGATCAAACATAAGCTCCCACTTGGGCAAAGGGTGGGGATGGGTATTCAACAATTCAAAAAAAGTTCTGGGTTAGCTGAACCTATAGGTCAAGCTCAGGGTCATGGCCAAGGGTACCTCCCTAAATTTTGTACCTTGGTTTCCTTGCATGCTGCACCCAGCCTTGGTTTAAGGAGTATGATCATTTCAACCACATTTGATACTATGATGCACAGTTTAGAGGAAGGCAATATTTTCCTTAGTGCGGTTTACAGTCCTGACTCAGAAGTACTTGCAAAACCTGGTAAAATTGAGATTTTTTTTTAAATACCAAATCCTTAAACTGCTCAGAGAATGAGGCCTAGTAATTTTCATTTATAGTCACTTGGGATGATTCTAATGCATTTTAAAATAGATCCTCAAATACAAAAGAATGAAACTGGACTCCTACTTACATTATACACATAAATCAACTCAAAATACAATGGAAACATGAATGAAAGACCCGAAATCATAAACTTCCTGGAAGAAAATATATGGGGTAAACTCCTTGACATTGGTCTTACCAATGGTTTTTTGAATTTGGTAACAAAAGCAAAGGCAACAAAAACAAAAATCAACAAGTGAGACTACATCAAACTGAAAAAACTTATGCACAACAAAGGAAACCATCAACAAAATGAAGAGTCAAACTATGGAATTGGAGAAAATATTTTCAAATCATGTATCTGGTAAGGAATTAATAAATCCAAAATATATAAAGAATTCATACAACTCTATAACAAAAAAATCCTAATTAAAAATGGGCAGAAGATTTGAATAAACATATTTCCAAAGAAGATAAACAAATGTCCAACAGGTACAGGGAAATGTGCTCAACCTTTGGCAATCGTCAGGGAAATGCAAATTAAAACCACAATAAAACAATACCTCATATCCTTTAGAATGGCAATTACCAAAAAGATAAGAAATAACAAGCACGGGCAAGGATGTGGAGAAAACAGAACCCTTGTGCACTCTCGATGGGAATATAAATTGGTGCAGCCCCTATGGACAACAGTATGGAGTTCCTCAAAAGATTAAAAATAGAACTACACATGATCCAGCAACTCCACTTCTGGGAATTTTTCCAAGGAAAATGACAACAGAACATAAAAGAGATCTACAATGCCATGTTCATTGCAACATTATTCACAATAGTCAAGTTATGAAAATGAACTAAATGTATGTCAATGGATGAACAGATAAAGATGTGTACATACACATACACACACACACACACACACACACACACACACACACACACACAATGAAATACTATTCTGCCACGAGAAAGCAGGGAATGCTGTTGTATGCAAAAACTTGTACGAACTTTGAGGCATTACGCCAAATGAAGTAAGTCAGACAGAGAAAGACAAACGCTGTGTGATCTCACTTATATGTGGAATCTAAAATAGCCAAACCCACAGAAACAAAGAGTACAAAAGTAGTTGCCAGGGGTCAGGAAGTAGAGGAAATAGGGAGAAATTGGTAAAAGGGTACAGATTTTCAGCTATACACAAAAAAATTTCTGAGGATTTTATAAAAAATATAGTGACTAGAGTTGATGACACTGTGGTATATAATTGATATTTTCTGAGAGAGTAGAAATTAAATATTCAAGGAAGGAAGAAAAGAAGGAAGGGAAGGAGGAGTGAAGGAAGGTCCTTCAAATACTTGTTATATAACCGAAAGATTGACTGAATAAACAGAAGGCAAGTGGAAACTTAGGCAGTGGCTTGGGAGTAATCTGTACTCTCGGTATTTTCTTTGAACAAAAACAAGGCAGAAGGACGAAAGCATTGGCTTGGGAATTTACCCATTCCCAAAATTTACCATATTTCTTTTCCTAAGAGAACATATTCTAATATCTTCAAATAATTTCATGTAAAAATATTAAGCTCCAGGAGTTGGTGATGGACAGGGAAGCCTGGCATGCTGCAGTCCATGGGGTTGTAAAGAGTCGGACACAACTGAGCGACTGAATTGAAAAATATTAAATTTAGTCTGAAATATTATTTTGTACTAGATAATAGCAAATAGTTATTATCTCAGGTAAGTAAACTGAAAACAAGTGGCAATTGAACTTAACTTTTATGAACTTACATTTTTAAAATTTCTCCAAAAGTCCGCTCTACACATCTGAGTCTCTTTTGTTGTCTTGCATACAGGGTTATCATCACCATCTTTCTAAATTCCATATATATGCGTTAGTATACTGTATTGGTGTTTTTCTTTCTGGCTTACTTCACTCTGTAGAATCAGCTCCAGTTCCATCCATCTCCTTAGAACTGATTCAAATGTATTCTTTTTAATGGCTGAGTAATACTCCATTGTGTATATGTACCACAGCTTTCTATGTCCGATGCAGGAAGCAGGATGCTTGGGGCTGGTGCACGGGGATGACCCAGAGAGATGTTATGGGGTGGGAGGGGGTTCATGTTTGGGAACACATGTACACCCGTGGTGGATTCATGTCAATGTATAGCAAAACCAATACAGTATTGTAAAGTAAAATAAAGTTAAAATAAAAAATAAAATAAAATAAAATTTCTCCAACATTTTACTAGCCTGCTCACCCAACATGCTATTAAATTAGCAAAATATATATTCTTAAGAATAGGGTACAAGTTTCATACTATTCTACAGAAAGCATAGAATTGTGGTATTTCCCTCTAGGGAAAAAAGATTATCTTTTCAGGTTGGTTACAGAAGAAATACTTCCATTTAGGAAACTGGAATAATGATAGGGATTGACATCAGATTTTTGATTGTGGACAATACCTATGACTGTATTTTATAGATTGACATATTGCTTCTGGAAAAGGAAGTTTTATGTTTTACAGTCTTGAATTCATTTTTATTTTTTATACAATATACAACCCCTGTGGGCCCACCAAATCCTTACTCAATAGATACTCTGTTATGCCATTTATTATAGCAATGATTATGATATGAAGACTTATTTTGGTGCTAACAAAGCCATATTGTAGGCTCAATAGCTAAAGTGGCAGAGCAGAATGGCCCACCAAGGTACAGTTTTTGAGAAAATATTGCTGAAGAACGTTCAGCTAGGGAAAAAGAGATTGTTTCTGCATGCTAGTTGAATATAGATTATAGTACTTTGGGGGATTTCTGGATGGTGTTTTAGAATTTGGGGCTTCTGTGAATGCACCAAAAGCCTTTTTCTGTTTTCTAGGAACAAAGCCTAAAGTACAGTAACCAGGGTAACAGATTCTAAGAAAAGGTGAATGCTCATCCTTTTCCACCCAGTCACTAGCTCCAACCTCCAGTTTCATCAGCTTTGGCCCTTTTCCCATAGGTATAAAGAGAAGACAAATGAAGTGCTCCACACCTAGACTGATGTGATAAAGAACCGGGAGAGTCAGACAAATACTGCATGATATTATATATGCATACAGTTTAAAAAATAATACAAATGAATGCATATGATAAATCAAAACAGACTCACAGACACAGAAAACTAAACTTGCGGTTACCAAAGGGAAGAGGGAAGTGAGGAGGGACAAATTAGAATTATGAGATTAACATATAACAAACTACTCTGTATAAAATAGATAAGTGACAAGGATATAACTGTTTAACACAAGGAAGTATGGCCATTATTTTGTATTAGTCTATAATGGAGTATAATCTGCAAAAATACTGAATCTCTATGCTGCACACCTGAAACTAATAAACGTAATAAATTTCAAGCAATGAAAATATGAGTTTAATGTATACGAGCAATAAGCAAGTATCAGGGGATGTTACAAAAATGGGTCTCTGATTTTCTTGGGGTGTTTTTCTAGGTAGCCTTTTGACTAAGGTTAAAGTATAAAACAATGTTTTCCAAAGTGGAGACTTGGGCCACCTGCACAAAATCACTTGGAGAACTTGTTTACAGTGATGTAGTCTGAAGTATGCTCCTCTCTGCCTCTCAAGTCTGCTTTCCTGGGTCGGCATCATCTTCAGGTAGTCTCTCTCCTAGGATGCCACAGACTGCTCCAAAAGTCCTTGCTCTGCACAAGTAGCAAAACAGAAGCTCCTCTGTCCCAGCCTTTCCTAGATTACATCCAACTGGTCTGACTTATGTCACACTGATGATTCCTGCACCAGTCGGTGTGGGAGGGGATGATATATGGCCAGACTTGGGTTGTCTGTCTAACCACAGTGTCAAGACAGGAGGTGAGTCTCATCCAAATTTAGACTGTGGGAGGGGTGGTTAATCCTCAAAATCAGGCTGCAGCTACTAAAAGACAGCAAACGAGATACTAGCTTGGCAAAAAGAAATGCCTTTTATAAGGCAGTTTATATATGTTCATTTAGTTACTTTTTAGATATTTATGTATTTATTGGTACCAGTCCTGACCTAAGAAGGCTTTAAGACCAAAAATCTGCTATTTTAAAACCCGCACACAATGGAAAGAGATGAGCTCTCCCCAAGAGTCAACATTTTTTTTCACCTCGGTAGGCAGAAGTGAAACCTATTTGCTTTCTTTTTTAGCCATTTTATGAAGGTATGATTGACATGTGAAAATCTCTACATATTTAATGTATACAACTCTATGGGTTTGGGAATAAATATACATCCACAAAACCATCACCACCAAGGCCACAGACATATCTATCACCTCCCAAACTTTCTGCTCACTAACTTTGCTATTATTACTTTTATTTTCCATGCCTGGCAAGAACATGTAACATAAGATCTACATGGATAGTCCTGGAAGACATTGTGCTAGGTGGAATAAGTTAGACACAAAGACAAATAGTACATGATATTACTTATATGTGGAATCTAAAATAGTCAACAATAAGGAAGCTGTGGTATATATATAGAATGAAATATTACTCAGTCATAAAATGGAATGCATTTGAGTTAGTTCTAATGAAATGGATGAACCCAGAACATATTATACAGAGTAAAGTAAGTCAGAAAGAGAAAGTTAAATATCGTATTCTAACACATATGTACAGAATGTAGAAAAATCTTTCTGAAGAATTTATTTACAGCCCTGCAATGGAGAAACAAACATTGAGAATAGACTTATGGACATGGGGAGAGGGGAGGAGAGGGTGAGATGTATGGAAAGAGTAACATGGAAACTTACATTACCATATGTAAAATGGATAGCCAATGGGAATTTGCTGTATGGCTCAGGAAACTCAAACAGGGGCTCTGTATCAGCCTAGAGGGGTGGGATGAGGAGGGAGATGGGAGGGAGGTTCAAAAGGGAGGGAATATATGTATACCTATGTCTTATTGATGTTGAGGTTGACAAAAAACAACAAAATTCTGTAAAGCAATCATCCTTCAATTAAAAATAAATAAAATTTTTTAAAAAAGAAAACAAAACAATCAAATTCATAGAAGCAGAGAACATAACTGTGGTTGCCAGTGGCTAAGAAGGGAAATGAGATGACACAAATTTAACACCTGATACCAGGGTTGCTCATATGGTTATTAATCAAATTAGAAGTTTCCTGAGGGTACTTTTTAAATTCTTTATTGTTCTTATAGCTTCTGGCCTTGCTCCACATTTCTTTGTCTCCTTCACTTCCACATCACACTCTCATCTTTGCTCTCTGTAGTTTCGTATTCTCACCATCTTCCAATGAGCTTAAAATGGTTTAGTGGAAAGCAGACTAAGAACATACAATGGACTACTAAGAGCATCAAGTGAATTTGGAATTGTATTCAGCTGCTAGAACACTGAAATAACAGTTGTTTGAACCAGACAAAGTTTTATTTTTCTCTTAATATGGAAGCCCAGAAGAAGTAAGCCAACCAGGGCTGATGAGAAAGATGGACAATGCTCTCAATGTCCTACACTTCTTCGATCATACAGCTGCATTGTCTTTAGCAGGAGGCTTTCATTCTCAAGGCTGTCTCATTCAAAACAGAGCAGATGCAGCTTCAAACATCGGGGTGGGGGGGCTGGAATAAGGTAAATGAGGGAAGGAAAGATAGCATCCATCTCCCCACCAAGTTGCTCCCTTTACAAATATCTCCTAGAGTCTCAAGCCAATGACTTCTGTTTACACGTCAGTCATTCTTATCTAGAGGAGAGACTTGAAATTGTAGGAGTCTTTTTTTTTTTTTTTTTTTTTTTTTTNTTTTTTTTTTTTTTTTTTGCTTCTTGAGCACGGCACAGTGCTTCTCTTCCTTATCTCCACAATTCACTGCAACGTTACTAATGAAAAAAGAAAAAGTAAATACTAAATAGAAAACTTACAGTCTTCACCACAAGTGAGTATCCATGGGTTCCTGAGACTCCGCAAAGTGAAAACTCAAACTCATGAGCAACTCATTGTTCCTTTAAGAAACTCTCCAGGAAAAATCTTGATAAAGCCTCCCACAAATTAAAATGAAAATCAATTTGATTTTAATTTCATCCAGTTTGATTAGACAATAAACATTAAGGAGTAATTTAATGAATAAAAGTGCCCATATTTTAGAAGATAATGGTACCATAAAGTAGAACCACTACACTATAAATGGGTAATTATGCATTCCCAATTTATCCAAGGGGAAAGGTTTATTAACACAAATCCCAGACAGAGATAACACTGTCTTGTTATTGAGCACTCAGTCATTTAGTTCTCTGCTATCAGATGAGAAATCTAAGGAAGCCTTTCATTTATACAGTAACATGGGTACCTCAGTTCCCTGACTTGCTATTAATCTCACTTCATTGAAGCTCAGGGAATATTCTTCACCTGAGCCCACCAGATTTTGTGTGTGTGTTTTCCTGGCCAACAAAAGCAAGATAACTTATTATTAATTTGAGAGAACAGTAGTGCATAATAAAATATGGTGAAACAATCATTCCCTTGGTATAAATATCCATTTAATGAAGAACAAACTGTAGACTTAGTCATTTAATTCTAAGAATATCTCTAGTCCCGACTGCTATATTCACTAATGCTTTCCAGACTAATCACAGTTGCTCTACTTTTGCCTCCTATGCAAACTATTTTAATTGGAAAGTTACTAACGTCACCCATTTTTAATGCTGTAAATAGGTTGTCCACAGAAATGATATCATTTTAAAAGTAGGAGAGAAGCAAAAGAGTCTGTTAGGCATGCATCCCCGCAATTAATGCTGTGCCAATATATTTTTATAATTTGTTTACCTTGTAGTTTATTGCTGTCCCAGCGTCAATTCTCTTTTTGTCACAAGACCCTAATTTTTCTTTGAATATAAATATAGTGGGAAAATAGATCAAGGCCCCCTCAGCTCCTGGCCAAGGATGGGCAGGAGGCCAGATGCTCTTTTCCTGGAACTTGAATTTTAAACAGAAAAACCCCACAGATTAAAAAGTTCAAGTTCGAGGAAATGAAGATGGCAGAGGAGTAGTGGACGTGGAGTACATCTCCCTCCATGGATGTATCAGGAATACACCTCAGACACAGAAGTGCATGCAGAACACCAGCTGAGAGTGGACAGGAGTACCTGACCAGAGAAAAAGAATATATAGAACCATGCAAAACTCAGTAGGAGGAAGGAACTAGGGGAAAAACAGGAGTGTTAGTAGGACTGGACCTGCCCTCGGTGGGTGGGGGAGCTGAAGCAGGGGTCCAATCACCACACTGGGGCAACTGTCTGAGTCAGAGGAGAAACATTTAAGGCTAAGCATGAAACAGCTGATCTGTGGCAGCCTAAATGGAATGAGAATCAGACAGTCCTTGCTGCAGCCATACGTATCCCAGACAGGGACGCAGGTCCCCTGGAAGGTACAGCAGCTGGGAGCTGGAGTTAAGAGATACTGGAACAATCCCAGGTCGAGGGCTGTTGTTGACTGTGGAGGGACAGATAGAGGTGACGTGAGGGAGGAGATTGTGGTGGGAAATGCCTGTGGAGAGAAGCTGGGCAGCCATGGAAGCAAGGTGATAACTGCTGAGTCAGCGCAGCAGGTGGAGCCATCACCATAGCCTCTCTCCCCCAACATGCCAGCATCAGCAGCTGAACAAAAGAGAGGCTGGCCCATCAAACGCCTGATGCACTAAACTAGAGAGCAGGACCCCAGCCAGGGTGCCCCTTTAAGTTCCTGATGTGCCAACCTAGAGAGTAGGACCCCAGCCGGTGGGGTTGGGGTCAGGGCTCAATATGCCTGACACAACGAACAACAGAGAAAGACCCCAGGCAAGGGAGCCCTCTACGTGCCTGAACAGGGGGAATTACAGAGAAAGACTGGCCAAAGAGGCTCAAAAGAAGACTGATAGGGTCATAACCCCTGAGGCAGAGGCAGTCCGTGTCCCTAAACACTTGGCACCACCAGGGTCACCACAAGCCAAGCAGCTGTGCCACCTTCACACTCAACTCTCACTGGGGCAGAGCTGCCACAGGCCAAAAAAAAAAAGTCTTGCGTCTATACACACAAGGTTGCTTCAATCATGTCCAGCTCTTTGTGATGCTGTAGACTGTGGCCTGCCAGGCTTCTCTGTCAGGGGAGTTCTCCAGGAAAGAATACTGGAGCATATTGTCCAGTACTGGTTGCCATACCCTTCTAGAGCACCATATTTCTTGCTGCCCTAGCCGTCAATTCCCGAGTACCTGGTGCTGCCAGAACCCCTGCGACCCAAGCAGCTGCACCATCTACATACCTGACCTTCACAGGGGCAAACCCAAGTTCCTCCAGGGCAGCCTCAAGAGCAAACCCCAGTAGACGACCCACATGCAAAGGTGGAAACAAAACCACAATTGAAACCCGGGCAGTGTGGCTAAGGAAGAAAACCCAAAACCTTCCCAGCAGCTGTACAAGCTGAAGATTAAATCCACACAATCAACTAGGCAGACTCTGTATCTATGGAACAGATAAAAGAATATTGAGAGCTCCCACAAAAGAAAATGTACTAGTTCTGATAGCAATGAACATTGGAGGCAAAAACACACAGGAGTAGGACCAGAGTAGAATCTGAGCTCCCCCTATAGCAGGTCCAGAGATCAGTACAGTGTTGGAGGGCATCCTAGGAAGGTGAGATGGACTGTGACTCCCAGGGAGGGAAAGGACTCTGACAGCAATGACTCAAGAAAAACATTTATTATTCTTATGTTTTGACTTGTTCTGTAGATTCTTTGGGATTTTTTTTCCTTTTTTCCTCACCTTCTGTTGTAGTTGTCAATTTTATTGGCACTATGAAATCCAATTAAGCTTTTGAGCCTTTTTTTTTTTCCTCAGTCACATTTTTTACCATTGTTATAAACCTCTGCCTCTACATTGGCCTTTTGCAGTTCTGTGAAGTTTTCCTTTTTTTTTTCTTTTCTTTTTAATTTTTAATCTTTTAAACCTATTATTAGTTTTTCTACATTTATTCCTTTGTTTGCTTTTCCTACTGTTCTTTTCCCCTTGGAGTTAATCTTTAATGTATATAAATATTCTTCATCTACCTTTATTTAATTTTGCATATCTATTCTTTCTTTCTTTTCTTTCTTTCCTTTCCTCTCAACATATTTGTTAATTGTGTTTTCATTGCTTAATTCCACACTTGGAACCTTGCTTGAGTTTTGTTTCCAGTTTGTGCTTTAATTAGTTTTGTTCTTAACTTGTAAATATAATTTTTGATTTCCTTTGTTCACCAGGTCAATCTACTGTACTTTATTTTTGTTGGACTGTTTTGACTTTGCTCATGGGTGTATATGTATATGTGTATATTCCATTATTTTAATTATTATTTGCCTGACTTTGTAACTGCCATTTGTCTGGGGTTCATCTTTGGTTTCTCATTTTTGGATATTTGTTTTATTCTCAATTAATGCCATAACAAACCATTTGTGGCATATATCTTCCTGACTAACGATCAAGCCTTGAGCCTTTGGAGTGGGAGCACTGACTTTAAGATCCTAGACTATCAGAGAACTAACCAAAGGGAGTATCAAATAAGTGAGAACTCACAGGAAGGAAACCACTTGCATACAAGACCCGGCATCACCCCTCAACCGCACCCTGTGTCAGACGCCTTATCAAAACAACAAACAAAACAATACAAAGCCAAACATCAGCAGACAGGCTTACCATCTCACTCAGTCTTGCCAATCAGAGGAAAAACAAACAAACAAACAACAATAACAAAACGCAGCACAAATCTCACCCTATACAAAGCTTATAAAAACCACTAGACCAACCTTAGGGGGGCAGAAACCAAAAGGAAGAAAGAATTCAACCTTGAAATCTGAGGAAAGGAGACCTCAAGCACAATAAGTTAAACAAATAATAATAAAAAGGCAGAGAAATACTACACAAATGAAGGAACAAACTAGAAATATAGAAGTCCAAATAAATGAAGAGGAAATAGCCAAACTACCTGAAAAAAGAATAGAGAATAATGATAGTCAAAATGATCAACACCTTGAAAGTAGAATGGAGAAAATGCAAGAATCAAATAACCAAAACCTAGAAGAATGAAAGAATAAACATACAGAGACAAACAACACAACTACTGAACTTAAAAATACTCTAGAAGGAATCAATAGCAGAATATCTGAAGCAGAAAACGAATCAGTAAGCTGGAAGATAATGGTGGAAATAACTTCTGAAGACAAGAATAAAGTAAAAAGAATGAAAAGAGCTGAGGATAGTCTCAGAGACTTCTGAGACAATATCAAACACACCAATATTTGAATTATAGGGGTCCCAGAAAAAGAAGAGAAAAAGAAAGGGTATGAGAAAATTTATGAAGAGATTGTGGTTGAAAATGTCCACAACCTGAAAAAGAAAATAGTCAATCAAGTCCAAGAAGCACAAGGAGTCCCATACAGGATAAATCTAAGGAGAAACATGCCAAGACACATACTAATCAAACTGACAAAGACTAAACACAAAGAAAGACTATTAAAAGCAGCAAGGGAGAAGCAACAAATAACACACAAGGGAAACCCCATACACTTAACAGCTGATCTTTCAGCAGAAATTCTGCAGGCTCAAAGGGAATAGCAGGATATATTTAAAGTACTGAAAGGGACAAATCTACAAGCAAGATTATTGTACCCAGCAAGGATCTCATCCAAAATTGATGATGAAATAAATAGCTTTTCAGACAAGCAAAAGAGAATTCAATACCATCAAACCAGCTTTACAACAAATGTTAAAGTGAATTATACAGACAAGACATACAAGAGAAGAAAAAAGATTTACAAAATCAACCCCAAACAATTAAGAAAGTGGCAATAGGAACATATATATCAATAACTAATTTAAATGTAAATGGATTAAATACTCAAGCCAAAAGACACAGACTGTCTGAATGTATACAAAAACAAGACCAATGTATAGGCTGTCTACAAGAAACCTACTTCAGACCTCAAGACACATATAGACTGAAATTGAGAGGATAGAAAAATATATTCCATGCAGATGGGAAGCAAAAGAAAGCTGGAGTAGCAATCCTCATATCAGACAAAACTGACCTTAAAATAAAGAATCTTACAAGAGATAAGAAAAGACACTACATAATTACCAAGGGATCAATCCAAGAGGAAGACATAGCAATTGTAAATATCTATGCACCCAACATGGGAGCACCTCAATACATAAGACAAACACTAACAGACATAAAAGGAGAAACTGACAGTAACACAATAACAGAAGGAGACTTTAACACCACACTCACACTAATGGGCAGACCATCAAAACAGAAAATTAAGAAGGAAACACAAGTCTTAAATGATGCATTAGATGAGATGTATCTCATTGATATCTTCAGGTCATTCCATCCAAATGCATAAGAATACACCTTCTTCTCAAGTGCACATGGAACATTCTCCAAGATAGATCATATCTTGGGTCACAAATCAAACCTCAGTAAATTTAAGAAAACTGAAATCATATCAAGCATCTTGTCCTACCAAAACACTATCAGACTAGATATCAGTTACAAGAAAAAAACTGTAAGAAACACAAACACATGGAGATTAAACAACACATTTCTAAATAACAGGTTGCTGAAGAAATCAAAAGGGAAATTAAAAATTTCTAGAAACAAATAACAATGAAAACACAAAAATTCAAAACCTATGGGATGAAGCAAAAGCATTTCTAAAAGGGAAGTTTACAGCAATACAATCCTACCTCAAGAAACAAGAAAAACATTGAATAGACAACCTAATTTACACCTAAAACAACTGGAAGAAGAAGAACCAAAAAACGCCAAAATTAGTAAAAGGAAAGAAATCATAAATAACTGAGCAGAAATAAATAAAAAAGATTTGAAAGAAATAATAGTAAAGATTAATAAAACTAAAAGCTGGTTCTTTGAGGAGATAAACAAAATTGAGAAACCCTTAGCCAGACTCACCAAGAAAAAAAGAGACAAGAATCAAATCAACAAAATTACAAGTGAAAAAGGAGAAGTTACAACAGACAATGCAGAAATAGAAAGGGTTATAAGAGACTCTTAAGAACAACTATATGAAGCAGAGACATTACTTTGTCAACAAAGGTCCATCTAGTCAAGGCTATGGTTTTTCCAGTAGTCATGTATGGATGTAAGAGTTGGACTATAAAGAAAGCTGAGTGCAGAAGAATTGATGCTTTTGAACTGTACTGTTGGAGAAGACTCTTGAGAGTTAGCTTGGACTACAAGGAGATCCAACCAGTTCATCCTAAAGGAGATCACTCCTGGGTGTTCATTGGAAAGACTGATTTGAAGCTGAAACTCCAATATTTTGGCCACTTGATGTGAAGAGCTGACTCATCTGAAAAGACCCTGATATTGGGAAAGATTGAAGGCAGGAAAAGAAGGGAACGACAGAGGATGAGATGGTTAGATGGCATCACCGACTCAATGGACATGAATTTCGGTAAACTCTGGGAGATGGTGATGGACAGGGAGTGCTGCAGTTCATGGGGTCGCAAAAAGTTGGACACTACTGAGCGACTGAACTGAACTGATATGGCAATAAAATGAATAACCTGGAAGAAATGGACAGATTCCTAGAAAAGTTCAATCTTCCAAGACTGAACTAGAAAGAAATAGAAATTATGAACAACCCAACTACAAGCACTGAAATTGAAGCTGTGGCCAAAAATATTCCAAAAAATAAAAGCCCAGGACCACATGGCTTCACAGCAGGAATTTGTCAAACATTTAGAGAAGAGCTAATGCTTATTCTTCTAAAACTCGTTCAAAAAATTGCAGAGAAAGTAACACTTCCAAACTCATTCTACAATGCCACCATCATCCAGACACCAAAACCAGAAAAAGACAACACAAAAAAAGAAAACTAAAGGCCAAGATCACTGATGAACATAGCTGCAAAAATCCTCAACAAAATTTTAGCAAACAGAATCCAACAACATATTAAAAAGTTCATACACCATGATCAATTTGGGTTTATTCCAGAATGCAAGGATTCTTCAATACCCACAAATCAATCAATGTGATACACCATATGAACAAATTGAAAGATAAAAACCATATGATAATCTCAATATAGGCAGAAAAAGCCTTTGACAAAATTCAGCATCCATTTATGGTTAAAATTCTTCAAAAAATGGGCATAGAAGGAACCTATCTCAACATAGTAAAGGCCATATATGATAAGCCTTCTGCACACATTATTCTCAATGGTGAAAAACTGAAAGCATTCCCCCTAAGATCAGGAACAAGACAAGGGTACCCACTTTCACCATTAATATTCAACAGAGTTCTGGAAGTCTTAGTTACAGCAATCAGAGAAGAAAAAGAAATAAAAGGAATCCAGATCAGAAAAGAAGAAGTAAAGCTTTGTTTGCAGATGACATGATACTGTACATAGAAAACTCTAAAGATAGTATCAGAAAATTATGAAGCTAATCAGTGAATTGAGCAAATTGAATAATACAAAATCAATATACAGAAATCACTTGCATTTCTTTATACTAAAAATGAAAAATCAGAAAGAGAAATTAAGGAATCAATCCCATTCACCATTGCAACAAAAAGAATAAACTATCTACAAATAAACTTACCTAAGGAGAAAAAAGAACTGTATACAGAAAATTATAACACACTGATGAAAGAAATCAAAGACAATATGAATAGATGGAGAGATATTCCATGTTCCTGCATAGGAAGAATATTGTGAAAATGACTATACTACCAAATGCAAGCTACAGATTCAATGCGATCCCTTCCAAATTACCAGTATCATTTTGCACAGAACTAGAACAAAAATTTCACAATTCATATGGAAACACAGAAGACCCCAAATAGCCAAAGCAGTCTTGAGAAAGAAGAATGGAGCTGAAGGAATCAACCTTCCTGACTTCAGATTATACTATAAAGCTACAGTCATCAAGACTGTATGGTACTGGCACAAAAACATAAATATAGACCAATGGAACAAAATAAAAAGCCCAGAAATAAACCCATGCACCTACGGGTACCTTATTTTTGACAAAGGAGGCAAGAATATACAATGAGACGAAGAGCCTCTTCGATAAGTGGTCCTGGGAAAACTGGACAGCTACATGTAAAAGAATGAAATTAGAACAATTCCTAACATCATTAGTTTAGTTCAGTTCAGTCACTCAGTCATGTCCAACTCTTTGTGACCCTATGGACCGCAGCACGCCAGGCCTCCCTGTCCATCACCAACACCCAGGGTCTGCTCAAACTCATCTCTATTGAGTCACTGATACCATCCAACCATCTCATCCTCTGTTGTCCCCTTCTCCTCCTGCCTTCAATCTTTCCCAGGATCAGGGTCTTTTCAGATGAGTCAGCTCTTCGCATCAGGTGGCCAAAGTATTGCAGTTTCAGCTTCAGCATCAGTCCTTCCAATGAATATTCAAGGCTGATTTCCTTTAGGATTGACTGGTTTGATCTCCTTGCAGTCCAAGGGACTCTCAAGAGTCTTCTCCAACACCACAGTCCAAAAGCATCAATTCTTTGGCGCACAGCTTTCTTTATAGTCCAACTCTCACATCTATACATGACTACTGGAAAAACCATAGCCTTGACTAGAAGGACCTTTGTTGACAAAACAATGTCTCCGCTTTTTAATATGCTATCTAGGTTGGTCATAACTTTCCTTCCAAGGAGCAAGTGTCTTTTAATTTCATGGCTGCCATCACCATCTGCAGTGATTTTGGAGCCCAAAAAAATAAAGTCAGACACTGTTTCCATTGTTTCCCCATCTATTTGCCATGAAGTGATGGGACCAGATGCCATGATCTTTATTTTTTGAATGTTGAGTTTTAACCCAGCTTTATCACTCTCCTCTTTCACTTTCATCAAGAGGTTCTTTAGTTCTTCTTCACTTTCTGCCATAAAGATGATGTCATCTGCATATCTGAGGTTACTGATATTTCTCCTGGCAATCTTGATTCCAGCTTGTGCTTCTTCTAGCCCAGCGTTTCTCTTGATGTACCCTGAATATAAGTTAAATAAGCAGGGTGATAATACACAGCCTTGATGTACTCCTTTTCCTATTTGGAACCAGTCTGTTGTTCCATGTCCAGTTCTAACTGTTGCTTCCTGACCTGCATACAGGTTTCTCAAGAGGCAGGTAAGGTGGTCTTGTATTCCCATCTCCTATCAGAATTTTCCACAGTTTATTGTGATGCACACAAAGGCTCTGACATAGTCAATAAAGCAGAAATAGATGTTTTTCTGAAACTCTCTTGCTTTTTTGATAATCCAGCGGGTGTTGGCAATTTGATCTCTGGTTCCTCTGCCTTTTCTAAAACCAGCTTGAACATCTGGAATTTCATGGCTCATGTATTACTGAAGCCTGGCTTGGAGAATTTTGAGCATTACTTTACTAGCGTGTGAGATGAGTGCAACTGTGTGGCATTCTTGGGCATTGCCTTTCTTTGGGACTGGAATGAAAACTGACCTTTTCCAGTCCTGTGGCCACTGCTGAGTTTTCCAAATTTGCTGACATATGGAGTGCAGCACTTTCACAGCATCATCTTTTAGGATTTGAAATAGCTCAACTGAAATTACATCACAGAATGACAGTATGCAGCCCACTGGAGAAGGGAATGGCAAACCACTTCAGTATTTTTGCCTTGAGAACCTCATGAACAGTATGAAAAGGAAAAAAGGTAGGACACTGAAAGATGAACTGCACAGGTCATTAGGTGCCCAATATACTACTGGAGATCAGTGGAGAAATAACTCCAGAAAGAATGAAGGGATGGAGCCAAAGCAAAAACAACACCCAGTTGTGGATGTGACTGATGATAGAAGCAACATCCAATGCTGTAAAGAGCAATATTGCATAGGAACCTGGAATGTTATGTCCATGAATCAAGGCAAATTGGAAGTGGTCAAACAGGAGATGGCAAGAGTGAACATCGACAGTCTAGGAATCAGTGAACTAAGATGGACTGGAATTGGTGAATTTAACTCAGATAACCATTATATCTACTGCTGTGGGCAAGAATCCTTTAGAAGAAATGGAGTAGCCATCATAGTCAACAAAAAAGTCTGAAATGCAGTACTTGGCTGCAATCTTAAAAATGACAGAATGATCTCTGTTCGTTTCCAAGGCAAACCATTCAACATCAGAGTAATCCAATCTATGCTCTGACCAGTAATGCTGAAGAAGCTGAAGCTGAATGGTTCTATGAAGACCTACAAGACCTTCTAGAACTAACACCAAAAAAGATGTCTTTTTTTTATTCTAGGGGACTGGAATACAAAAGTAGGATTTCAAGAAACACCTAGGGTAACAGGCAAATTTGGCCTTGGAGTACAGAATGAAGCAGGGCAAAAACCAATAGAGTTCTGCTAGGAGAATGCACTGGTCATAGCAAACACCCTCTTCCAGCAATCCAAGACAAGACTCTACACATGGACATCGCCAGATGGTCAACACCACAATCAGACTGATTATATTCTTTGCAGCCAAAGATGGAGAAACTCTATACAGTCAGCAAAAACAAGAACAGAAGCAGACTGTGGCTCAGATCATGAACTTTTTATTGCCAAATTCAGACTTAAATTGAAGAAAGTGGGTATAACCACTAGACCATTCATTTACCACTTAAATCATACTTGTTAGCATTTGCCTTACATATTGAGGTACTTCTATGTTGGGTACATATGGATTTATAATCGTTATATCTTCTTGGATTGATCCTTTGATCATTATGTAGTGTCCTTCTTTGTCTCTTTTCACAGTATTTATTTCAAATCTATTTTATCTGATGTAGAGCATTGCTACTCCTGCTTTCTTTTGGTCTCCATTTGCATAAAATATCTTTTTCCATCGATTCACAGTTTGTATGTGTCCCTTGGTTTGAGGTGGGTCTCTTGTAAACAGCATATGTAGGTGTCTTGTTTTTTTTTAATCCATTCAGCCAGTCTTTGTCTTGGTTGGGGCATTCAACTCATTTATATTTAAGGTAATTATTGATAAGTATGATCACAT
Organism: Redunca redunca; assembly: GCA_006410935.1. Lineage (NCBI taxonomy): Eukaryota > Metazoa > Chordata > Mammalia > Artiodactyla > Bovidae > Redunca > Redunca redunca. The sequence goes on from SJYQ01003477.1 coordinate 97,734, forward strand.
TGCCATTTACTTTGTTGTTTTGGGTTCGAGTTTATAAACCTTTTCTGTGTTTCCTGTCCAGAGAAGAGACTTTAGCATTTACTGAAGAACTGGCTTGGTGGTGCTGAATTCTCTCAGCTTTTGCTTGTCTGTAAAGCTTTTGATTTCTCCTTCATATTTGAATGAGATCCTTGCTGGGTATAGTAATCTGGGTGGTAGATTTTTCTCTTTCATCATTTTAAGTATGTCCTGCCATTCTCTTCTGGCCTGAAGAGTTTCTATTGAAAGATCAGCTGTTATCCTTATGGGAATCCCCTTGTGTATTGTTTGTTGCTTTTCCCTTGCTGCTTTTAATATTTGCTCTTTGTGTTTGATCTTTGCTAGTTTGATTAATATGTGTCTTGGGATGTTTCACCTTAGGTTTATCCTGTTTGGGACTCTCTGAGTTTCTTGGACTTGGGTGGCTATTTCCTTCCTCATTTTAGGGAAGTTTTCAACTATTATCTCCTCAAGTATTTTCTCATGCCCTTTCTTTTTGTCTTCTTCTGGGACTTCTATGACTCGATGTTGGGGTGTTTAAGATTTACCAGAGATTTCTGAGGTTGTCCTCATTTCTTTTAATTCTTTTTGTTTTCCCCTCTGTTTCACTTATTCCCACCATTCTATCTTCCACCTCACTTCTCCTAGCTTCTGCCTCAGTTATTCTACTGATGATTCCCTCCAGAATCCATTATTCATTATTGATAGGTTCTCACTGATCATGACAGATGACATGATCTACACAGAAAACCCTTAAGGCACCACCAGAAAATTACTAGAGCTAATCAATGAATATAGTAAAGTTGCGGGATATAAAATTAACACACAGAAATCTCTTGCATTCCTATACACTAACAATGAGAAAACAGAAAGAGAAATTAAGGAAACAATCCCATTCACCACTGCGATGAAAAGAATAAAATACTTAGGAATAAATCTAGCTAAAGAAACAAAAGACCTGTACATGGAAAACTATAAAACACTGATGAACGAAATCAAAGATGACACAAATAGATGTAGACATATACCAGGTTCATGGATCGGAAGAATCGGAACAATCAATATACTGAAAAGAAGCATGCTACCCAAAGCAACCTATGGATTCAATGCAATCCCTATCAAGCTACCAAAAGTATTTTTCACAGAACTAGAACAAATAACTTCATAATCTGTATGGAAATAAAAAAAAAAAAAAAAAAAAACTCAAATAGCCAAAGCAATCTTATGAAAGAAGAACAGAACTGGAGGAATCATCCTGCCTGATTTCAGACTATACTACAAAGCTTCAGTCATGAAGACAGTATGATACTGGCACAAAGACAGAAATAAAGATCAATGGTACAAAATAGAAAGCCCAGAGATAAATCCACATACCTATGGACAACTTATCTTTGGACAAAGGAGGTAAAAATATACAATGGAGAAAAGGCAATCTTTTTAACAAGTGGTGCTGGGAAACCTGGTCAATCACCTGTAAAAGAAAGAAACTAGAACACTTTCTAACACCATATATAAAAATAAACTCAAAATGGATTAAAGATCTAAATGTAAGACCAGAAACTATATACTTCTAGAGGAAAGCATAGGCAAAACACTCTCTGACATAAATCACAGCAAGATCCTCTAAGACCCACCCCCTAGAGTAATGGAAATAAAAGCAAAAATAAACAAATGAGACCTAAATAAACTTAAAAGCTTTTTCACAATGAAGGAAACTGTAATCAAGGTGAAAAGACAGCCTTCAGAATGGGAGAAAATAATGGCAAATGAAGCAACTGACAAACAACTAATCTCAAAAATATATATGCAGCTCATGCAGCTCAATTCCAGAAAAATAAATGACCCAATCAAAAAATGGGCCAAAGAACTAAACAGACATTTCTCCAAAGAAGACATACAGATGGCTAACAAACACATGAAAAGATGCTCAACATCACTCATTATCAGAGAAATGCAAATCAAAACCACAATGAGGTACCATCTCATGCTGGTCAGAATGGCTACTATCAAAAAGTCTACAAGCAATAAATGCTGAAGAGAGTGTGGAGGAAAGGAAACCCTCTTACACTGTTGGTGGGAATGCAAACTAGTACAGCCGCTATGGAGAACAGTTTGGAGATTCCTTAAAAAACTGGAAACAGAGCTGCCATACGACCCAGCAATCCCACTGCTGGGTATACATTCCAAAGAAACCAGAACTGAAAGAGACACATGTACCCCAATGTTCATCACAGCATTGTTTACAATAGTTAGGACATGGAAGCAATCTAGATGTCCATCGGCAGACAAATGGCTAAGAAAGTTGTGGTACATATACATAACGGAATATTCCTCAGCTATTAAAAAGAATGCATTTGAATCAATTCTAATGAGGTGATGAAAGTGGAGCCTATTACACAGAGTGAAGTAAATCAGAAAGAAAAACACCAATGCAGTATATTAATGCATATATATGGATTTTAGAAAGATGGCAACAACAACCCTATACACAAGACAGCAAAATAGACACAGATATAAAGAACAGACTTTTGGACTCTATAGGAGAAGATGAGGGTGGGATGATTTGAGAGAACAGGATTGAAACATGTGAATTACCATATGTTTAAATAGATGACCAGTCCAAGTTCGATGCATGAAACAGGGGACTCAAAACTGGTGCACTGGGATAACCCAGAGGGATGGTATGGGGAAGGAGGTAGGAGGGGTGTTCGTGATGGGGAACACATGTATACCCGTGGCTGATTTATGTCAATGTATGGCAAAGACCACCACAGTACTGTAAAATAATTAGCCTCCAATCAATTTTAAAAATTAGAAAATGTTAAAAAATAAATTAATTAACTAGTTAATTTTTTTTAAGTTCATTCATCCAATAGAAGTCCCAACATAAGGACCATCCATACTTGCTCCCTGAATTTTCAGAGCAACTGTGGTCATTTATAAAGTTTACATCTCTACACTATTGTTCAACTCTTTTCTGAATTACTCTATATTCTTTCAACAGCTACCTATTTTGCTTAGGCTTATGGGAGTTCATTTGCTTTTGATTAAAGAACCATAATTGATATGAAGAGCAAAGACCAACTGTGATAACAGCACAAGCCCCCAAAGTCCTTTTACATCCTTGAGTGCTGTGCTTCTAAAGTAAATGGGGTGAATATAATCCTTCCCAATTCTTGAAAGAAAAATATAAGTTAACTCTACAGAAAAAGTGCTACAAAGTTCTTAAAGCGCTTGACTTATAATTCAGAACTTCTGTACTTCAAGACCATGTTTGCCAAACAGATATTTTTAATAATTTAATTCTAATTATCTGATGCACACAGGAAATGTAAAGATTTGAACCAACATACCACTGTTTTTAAACTGCATCATTGTTGTATTTTTAAGTATTTAGTTTTGAAAGAATGTTCTGACCTGAACCACAATAATAAGAGGGAAAAAGACACACAGTAAAAGGAACTTTGTTCTTAGAACCCAACTAGCTTTAATCTTTAACACTCTTTATATTACACATGGCACTTTACAAGGAAACAGAAAAATAAACCTTTTACCTAAACGATCCTTATCTTTGGGCTTCTTCCTGTATTAACTATAAATTACAATTACTGGGAAACTAAAAGATGCATTAGTTGAAGGTTACTCCTTATGAATAGGTGGATCAGAAGTTCTTTCTTACTTCATTGATCAAAATGCTTGAGCCGTATTATCAAAGAATAAGGAGCCAGCCATGAATAAGAGAGAAGAATATTTAGGGAAAAAATATAAAACTATGTACATAAATTGCTATTATTTTCCTTTACTACACATCTCCCAACCTTCAATTTCATCCACTTCTAAGGGTTTTTTCTAGTTCACCTCTATAGAAAAAAAAAGCTCAAAATATTCTTTATCAATTGTCACTTATCAAAGTTCTGAAGGGCTTTCAAAGCATCTAACAAGAAAAAAAAAGTTTCATTGATAAATAAAAAAGAAGTCCACAATGGTATTTAATGATAACAATTTACATTTTACTTACTCAGATGCACATTCGATCACCCATATCCAAACATGAAATTGGTATTTCTTTCACCAAATTATAAAGGTTTTAAATGGGATATAAAATGATAAATGAGGAATAAACTGCTTTCCTATGAAAGAATTTTAGGACTATTTAAAGTAAAAAATAAATAGAATCAATTTGAATTGTACTAGTGTGGGAAAATGATTTCTTTCTGTTTACATTGTGGAAGTATGGCATTGTGCTATATTTATGTTTTGTTTATTTTTCAACTGTGAACTATTTCATACTTAGAAAATAACACACACAATGTTTAATTTTTCTTTAGATGTATGGTTTCAATAATTACAAAAACAACACCTAGCACCCAGACCCAGCTTAAGGAAGATAACCGTATGGATATATTCTGAAGATCTTTGAATGTTCCTTCATGAATAGAGGCACTTCATAACCCCTGAGAGGTAACAGCTGAACTAAATTTCTTTTCATTATCATTTGGTTTTTCCTATGCTTGTCCACAAACAGATATGGCCAAGTTGAAAGGCTTGCTTACACATGTTTAATGTTTAGACAGATATTCCCAAAATGTTTATTTATTTATTGATCAGCATTGTGTTTTTGAAATCCATCTGTGTTTCATTACTAAATAGGAAACCACTGTACGCACAAGCCCAATTTGGTTATTCACTGTTTTTAATGATGGAATTTGGAGTGTTTCCTCTATTAAGAAAAAAGCTGTGATAAATACACATACCTGCTCACTCGGACACGTATAAAAGATTTTTCAAGGTGTGCCTGGGTGTACAATTGCTTGCTCTTATCTGTTTTTCTGCTAGATAATACTAACTTGCTTCACACAAGATTACACAGTTGACCCTTGAACAAACAGGGTCCACTTATTCAGGGATTTTTTTTTTTAAATAAATACACTAGAAAATTTTTGGAGATTTGCAACAATTTGAAAAACCCCACAAATGAACCGGGTAGCCTAGAAACATCAAAAAATAAGAAGAATAAAAAGTTAGGTACGCCATAAATGCATAAAATATATGTAGATACTAGTCTATTTTATCATTTACCCCTATAAATTACACAGAAATATATTATCACAAGTTAAAATTTATCAAAACTTATGCACATGAACTGTGCACAGGGCCATTCACAGTCAAGAGAAATGTAAACAAAGGTAAACATGAAGAATTAAGTCATAACTGCAAAAAATTAATGGTAGTGCATACCATAGTCTTGTGGTAATGCTGTAGCCGCTTCTTGTTGCTACTGCAGAGAGATTGGGTGTTGTGAGGCTCAGCTTCAAAGGCTGAAGACGCCAATCATCCTCAGGTTAGCAGGTGTCGCTCCAGTAAATCTTGGATCGTGGAAACGTGATCTCTCGCAGTTCTCATGATCTCTCGCGGTTCTCGTGATCTCTCGCGGTTCTCGTGATCTCTCGCGGTTCTCCTCTAATTTCCATCATTAATGAAGTACCTTAAACTTTGAATAACGCTATGGAACCCATATACAAAGTGCCACTAGTGATGCTGGGTGTGCTCCCAAGAAGCAGAGAAAAATCATGCTATTACAAGAAAAAAGATTAGTTGCTTGATATGTATCGTAGATTGCGGTCGGCAATTGTTATTGCTGCCATTTCAAGAAAAGTGAATCCTGTGTAAGGACCATTGTATAAAAAAAAAAAAAAAAGTAGCGCAAATTTGTGAAGCCATCCCTGCAGCTACACCAACAGGTACAAAAACCTTGCCCTTTTTTGCAAAATACCTTTTAATCTCATATCATCGACGATTCAGCTTTTATGTGGGTGCAGGATTGTTACAAGAAACGGTACCTATAAGACTCTAATATGACTGAAGAAAAAGTGAAGTCAATATATGACAGTGTAAAGCAAAAAGGATATAAAGCTGGAGAATTTAATTCCAGCAAAGGATTGGGGCCATATTATAAAACTTAAAAAGTCAGACCGAAATTACAGTGTATTTCTATAAAGAGCATCCTGTGTGCCTCCCCCTCTTGTCAACCCTTTCACATCCTCCACCTCTTCTGCCTCTGCCATCCCTAAGATAGCAAAACCAACCTTGCCTTCTCCGCCTCCTTACCCTACTCAACAAAGAGAAAAATGATGAAGACCTTTATGATGATCCATTTCTACTTAATGTAGTAAATAATCATCATAGTGTGCAGTTAATAAACCCATCTGTTGTTTGTCTTTCCAAATCTAATAACTATATGGCAAGAATTGTTTAAGATGTTTTTTTGTCATCATCAGCTAAGCATTCAATATTAGAATATCATTTGAAAGACAGTCTGGATATTAATACTATGACATTCATAAGTATTATAAATAAACCATAGTTTTTAGTTTGCATTTTAATGATTTATAGTCTTTTGATAAATGTAAGGTTTTACATTTTGTAAAGTTATTGTACATCTCCTGTATAATTTGAAGTTTTGTGTCATTTAATATAATAAAGAATATATTTCTCTAAAAATATAAAATTACATCTTTTATAGTTAATGTCACCAGGAATTGATTTTTATGTGTGGGTCTGTGGACTTTGTGAAGTGGGATTCAATTTTGTGCTTTCCATATAAACATGAGTGTCAAAAACATTTTTATTTCTAAACTTACATTTTCTCCCATTATCTGTACAGTACTTCTATTAATATATCATGTTTTCATATATAAACATAAGATATTTGGATATATGGATTTATTTCCAGGATTTCTAACTTTCCATTCATTAATTATCTGTTAGCATTTTTTGCCCATGCTGTTGCTTCTTCCTGGAAAGCATCTCCAGCGGGTCTCTTCCTTGCTAAATATATTCTCCATTTAAGTCTTTTCTCAAAGAGTACTTTTCTGACATTTTAATGTAAAATAGTCCCCAGTCTCTCATTTTTCCCCACATCATATTGTATTCATTATATCCTTTACCACAGCTTTATATTTATATTATTTGTCTGTTTATTACCTGCATCTTACATTAGAATATGTTAATAGAACCATGAGAACTGAGACCTTGTCTGTCTTTGTCATTTACGTCTCTTCAGTGCTTTTGGAATACTTGGAAGAGAGTAGATATTTAATGAAATGTTTTTCAAGGAATAAATGAAATAGGTACAAAATTTGCAGTCATTTATGAGATGACAAATCTCGGACAAGTTACTTATTCATTCTGAATGGTACTTCTAAAATGTCAATATTATTTCCTTATTTGCAGGCTAAGGCTTAGGGATAATTTTTTAAATGTGCCCACCATGGTGCCTGGCACACAGAAAGTGCTTTGTAAATAGTATATAATATTATATATCATCCACTGATAAGAAATAAGATGTAGCTTACCATCAAGAGAACCCGAAATATAAAGCTATGAAATATCAAAAGAGAATTTTGGAATCTTATTTGATTATAAAAAGTAAAATATTTTTAGAAAGAACTCTCTCAAACTACTTTAAATAAAGAGGGACTCCATTAGGAATTTATGGTGGTATCCCATGGAACACAAGACCAGACATAGAGAACGAAGGAATCCTCCTCTCTCTCTTGCTCTCTCTTGCTCTCACTCTCATTGCTGCTTTCCTCTGCAATTAATTTAATATCTTATTCATTACAACTAGTTTTCTGTTTCTTAGTTTATTTGGCAGCCACAGTCTACTGGGTTTGTATGTTACAAATTCAACCAATCAAAAGAAAGCTGATCTTTTCAATCCCAATTCCAAATTTTCATGGAAAGGGTTGATTTGACAGCTTTAGTTCATACACACACCATTCAACAAACCAGTTGTGGTTAGAGAGCAAGATCATATTATACAAACACAGCAGCTCCCTCTGATCCATGTGGGTGGAGAAAGCATGACCTGCTCACCACAAGGAAGATCACAAAGAAGCACCTACTCTCTCTATATTTTTTAAATGTTGATCCCATCTGATCTTTAAGCATCAGCTCAAACACAAGAACAACAATAAAAGGCACTGTACAATGAAAAGACCACTACTGTGAAAGTTAAAAGACTTGGTTTCCAGTTTCCAGTTAACCAGCTGGAAAATTAAGAGAAGTCACTGTACAGTAGAAGCATTAAATAGTACTAATTTTGTTGACTTATATTTTTATAATTGGATCTTTTCAATGATGGGCTAAGTCCCAGGATATGTTGATGGCTATAAATAACATTTGTTTTTCTCCAAAGTTAAAGAAAGATAGATATTGAGACTGACTCTCCTATCATGAAATTCTTATTTTACCTGACATACTGAATGGCTCCAAAAGGGCAAGGCACTGAGAAGGATATATTTTCCTTCCCTCATTTGACCAAACATTCCTCTGGAGGGATCACTCCCATGGTGACAGCTTCTGGCAAATTTGACAGTACCATCACCAATTAAAGTACCTATTTTCCTGACAGTCAGTACCCATTTTATTCTAGATGTGCAATTTGGCCTCTTTCTGTCATAAATCTTCTCTCCTGCATGGCAGTTTGAAGAAATAGATACCACTGCTTGATTTCTCTCATACCATGGGAAGCATCAGCCCACTGAAACCCATCCACTTGGCAACTAATTAATTTTATAGTCCTCAGACTCAAAAAGCACTATCCTCAGGTCCATGGGGCAAAAGACCAAGTAGAAATAGTTTGAAAATGAGTTAGACAGCAAGGCCTTTAATGTAAAATGAATCATGTGTTAAAACTGTACTACAGTGATGCAGGCCAGATTCATACATGGGAAAGGATGATTAGAGCAGCTAATGCTTCTTTTTCTGTGCAACTACCCAACACCAGGTATTAAGTTAAGATGTTTAAATAGGTTATCTCATTTAATCCTGTCATAAAATCTCCATTCTTAAAATGAGGAAAAGGAGGCTTGAAAATGAGTTTCCCAAATTACACAGAAGGAAAAAGGTGCGGGGGGAGCATTGTTGAGTGCAAGTTTCACAAACTCAAATGCTCAAAGGAGCCAAGCAGGCAAAACAAATGAATAAATTAGGTGTGAAAGTGTTAGTCACTAAGTCATGTATGACTCTTTGTGACCCCATGGACTATAGCCTACCAGGCTCCTCTGTCCATGGAATTCTCCAGGCAAGAATACTGAACTGGGTTACCATGTTCTTCTCCAGTGGGTCTTCCTGACCCAGGAATTGAAACTTCATCTCCTGCATTGCAGGCAGATTCTTTACTGTGGCAATTACATGTGAAACAAGAAAGATTTTCTTTGCCTCTGCAATTAAGAATACACTCTATCCCAACAACTTTCAAGTATATAATACAGTAATATCAACTATAAATGTTCTCACCACAGAAAAATAAAGGGCTCTTATCTGATGGGCTTCTCAGGTGGCAGTAGTGGAAAGAATCCACATGCCAGTGCAGGAGATGCAAGAGACATAGGTTTGATCCCTGGGTTGGGAAGATCCCCCTGGATTGTTGTTATTCAGTCGCTCTGTCATGTCTTACTCTTTACGACCCTATGGTTCCCGGTCCTTCCCATCTCCCAGAACTTGCTCAAACTCATGTCCATTCAGTCGGTGATGCCATCCAACCATCTCGTCCTCTGCCATCCCCTTCTCCTCCTGCCCTTAATCTGTCCCAGCATCAGAGTCTTGTCCAATAAGACAACTCTTGGCATCAGATGGCCAAAGTATTAGAACTTCAGCTTCAGCATCAGTCCTACCAATGAATATTCAGGATTAATTTCCTTTAGGATGGACTGGTTGGATCTCCTTGCAGTCCAAGGGACTCTCAAGAGTCTTCTCCAACACCACAGTTCAAAGGCATTAATTCTTTGGCATGCAGCCTTCTTTATGGTCCAACTCTCACATCCATACATGGCTACTGGAAAAACCATAGCTTTGGCTAGATGGACCTTTGTTGGCAAAGTAATGTTTTTGGTTTTAAATATGCTGTCTAAGGTTTGTCATGGACAGAGGAGCCTGGTAGGCTGCAGTTCATGGGGTCGCTAAGGTTCGGACACAACTGAGCGACTTCGCTTTCACTTTTCACTTTCATGCATTGGAGAAGAAAATGGCAACCCACTCCAGTGTTCTTACCTGGAGAATCCCAGGGACAGGGGAGCCTAGTGGGCTGCCATCTATGGGGTCAAATGGAGTTGGACACAACTGAAGCGACTTAGCAGCAGCAGCAGCAGCAGCAACAGCAGCAGGTTTGTCATAGTTTCTCTTCCAAGGGGCCAGTATCATTTAACTTCATGGTTGCAATTACCGTTTGCAATGATTTTGGAACCCAAGAAAATAGTTTTTTCACTATTTTCATTGTTTCATCTATTTGCCATGAAGTGATGGGACCAGGTGCCATGATCTTTATTTTTTGAATGTTGAGTTTTAAGCCAGCTTTATCACTCTCCTCTTTCACTTTCATCAAGAGGCTCTTTAGTTCTTCACTTTCTGCCATAGGGGTGGTGTCATCTGCATATCTGAGTTTGTTGCTATTTCTCCCGGCAATCTTGATTCCAGCTTCTGCTTCACCCAGCCCAGCATTTTGCGTGATGTACCCTGTATACAAATTAGGAAATGGCAACCCACTCCCATATTCTTGCCTGGAAATTCCCATGGACAGAGGAGCCTGGCAGGCTTCTTAAACTTAGACAATGTTACATATCAGTTATATCTCAATAAATCTAGAAGAAATAAAAAGAACACTGTCTCCTTTTCCTTGAAAATCTCTACCCTCTATATCCAGTCTTTATTTTCAAAGGTACATTTTCTCTATTATAAGAAAAGAAACAATGTGAAATGCTTATTGTCCCAGCTTTGAAGTCAGGACAAAATATAGAAGGATAGAAACTATGGTAAACTCTCGAGGGCATGTCTTGACTAAATGGAGGAGACAGAGTAACGCTCCAGTTGATTGTTCCCTTAGGATATAAACACATTTTTTAAGGAAAAATGAAAGTTTGGATTTTTACATAAAATCCTCCAATTTTTAAATGATGGCCCAAACAACTTAAAAGTATAATATATAGGTCAAATAAAATACCTACAGATAAGTAAAAATGAAGATTCTCCACACTTGGAACTTAACTATGCCAGTAACAACTATGTCCTTAGCTTTTCTAATCTGTTTTCTCACTTGTAAAATAAAGATTAAAAATAGGATCTGTAATACAATCACTTAAAGGATTACATGAGATTTAAAGAAAAGCACTCAGTACTTAGTAAATGATCAATAAATGCTGCTGCTAGGTAATCTTTATGCTAACTAATTGAGTAAGGATTTAAACTAAAGTTTACCTTCCTCAGAAACTTATGCTTTTCCCATTGTATTGCCACTCATTTAGAACTGAGTATTCTTCATGGTGATTTCTCCTCATTTTGTTATATCGTGTAGTTGCTTTCTCTCGATATAACTGTGTTTAATCCCATGAATTTCTTTAGCTGGAATGCTTAGAACGCTAAAATTGGCTTTGGTCACCAATAAAAGAAATATCTAAAAAGTTTAGGCTCAATTGTATCACAAAAGGTGTGTGTGTGTGTATGTGTGTGTGCCACATTTCACTCTGCATGCTAAGATATTTACATATTCCTAAAACTAGCATATTTTGTGATCCCAATATAGCTGCTAATACATATCCATCACTTTCTTATCCATATGTAGCAGGAAAAGAGAACATCATTACTCCTGAATTCTCAGCAAAACCCTGAATTCACTCCTATTAAAACTAAGGAGACATGAGAACCAAAGCAGAACCAAAGAATACAGCCAATGAAATGAACTGATCTAACTGGCTTTGTCTACCTAGGATTTTGCCTTCACCATTAGATATCCACGAAAGAAACTGGCAATTGTTTTAAAAAGGGATTGAGGAGAGGGTAATAAAAGAAGCTATCATAAAATGTCCACTAAACTGGTTCTGACATCTTGTTTGTTTAGAGAATTGAAGAGTAAAATAGCAGTGGTGGTAGTGGTGTGGTTTAGTTGCTGTCATGTCCAATTTCTTGGGACTGCATGGACTGCAGCCCGCTAGCTCTTCTGTTCATGGGATTTTCCAGGCAAGAATACTGGAGTGGGCTGCCATTTCCTTTCCTAGAATCCATATCTCTCTACTCAGAGACTTCATCCTTTTGGACTTCAAAATCACTGCAGATGGTGACTGCAGCCATGAAATTAAAAGACACTTGCTCCTTGGATGAAAAGCTAAGACCAACCTAGAGAGCATATTAAAAAGCAGAGGCATTACTTTACCAATAAAGGTCCGTCTAGTCAAAGCTATGGTTTTTCTAGTAGTCATGTATGATTGTGAGATTTGGGCTATAAAGAAAGCTGAGTGCTAAAGAATTGATGCTTTTGAACTGTGGTGTTGGAGAAGACTCTTGAGAGTCCCGTGGACTGCAAGATCCAACCAGTCCATCCTAAAGGGAATCAGTCCTGAATATTCATTGGAAGGACAGATGCTGAAGCTGAAACTCCAATACTTTGGCCACCTGATTGGAAAAGACCCTCATGCTGAGAAAAGTTAAAGGCACAAGGAGAAGGCAACAACAGAGGATGAGATGGATAGATGGCATCACTGACACGATGGACATGAGTTTGAAAAGGCTCTGGGAGTTGATGATGGACAGGGAGGCCTGGCATGCTGCAGTCCATAGCATCACAAAGAGTCAGACAGGACTAAGTGACTGAACTGAACTAAGCTTCAAAAAGTGATACAAAACAAACCTCGAACTGTATAGAGAAAATTTAGACTGATATAACACAGAGTCATTTTTAAACTAGACTTACATTCTTTAACTACTCCTAAGAGAAGACAACTGATGGATCCCTGCTTGAGGGAGGAAATAGATATTAGTCTGCACATCTGCCTGGACATATGCTATGATTCCACATAGCTATATCACCTGGCTGGATATATTTTCAAGTTCTTCAGCCTATAATATATGAAAAGAGAAAGGAGAAGAAGAAACAGGAAAAGCGATGAAAAGGGAAGAGAATGAATGAGAAAGAAAGAACTAATTACTAGATGTCACATTTTGTCAAAGGCAAATCTTTCAAGGTTTTCTGACTTAAAAAAAATTTTATATTATTTTGGATTCTATTTCTGCCAATATCAACAGCAGATTTCCAGAAGTAATAATCTATACAATACTAAATCAATGCAATATGAAACCATACCATGTCATGCAATGCAATGATTAATGTATATGTATACACAAACATCATCATATATCATGATCATCAAAAAAGCAAGAGATCATAGAAAAAGCAAGAGTTCCAGAAAAACATCTACTTCTGCTTTATTGACTACACCAAAGCCTTTGACTGTGAATCACAATAAACTGTGGGAAATTCTTAAAAGAGATGGGAATAGATCTGAGTCTCTTTTGTTGTCTCGCATACAGGGTCATCATAGAGTGAACTTTTGGACTCTGGGGGAGAGAGAGAGGGAGAGGGTGGGATGAGATGGGAGAATGGCATTGAAACATGTATACTTATATTTTAAATTGTAATTTCAACCAGAAGTAAATTTTTTTTTCTTTAAAATAAATAAAGAAAGAAAGAAAGAAAGAAAAAAAAAGAGAGAGATGGGAATACCAGAATTCCTCATCTGTCTCCTGAGAAATCTGTATGCAGGTCAAGAAGCAACACTTAGAACTGGGCATGGAAAAATGGACTGGTTCCACTTTGGGAAAGGAGTATGTCAAGGCTGTATATTGTCACCCTGCTTGTTTAGCTTATATGCAAAATACATTATGCAAAATGCCAGGCTAGATAAAGCACAAGCTGGAATCAAGATTGCCAGGAGAAATATAAATAACCTCAGATAGGCAGATGACATCACCCTTATGGCCGAAAGTGAAGAACTAAAGAGCCTCTTGATGAAAGAGAAAGAGGAGAGTGAAAAGGGTGGCTTAAAACTCAACTTTTAGAAAACTAAGATCATGGCATTTGGTCCCGTTACTTCATGGCATGTAGATGGGGAAATAGTGGAAACAGTGACAGACTTTATTTTGGGGGACTCCAAAATCACTGCAGATGGTGACTGCAGCCATGAAATCAAAAGACGCTTGCTCCTTGGAAGAAAAGTTATGACCAACCTAGACAGCATATTAAAAAGCAGAGACATTCCTTTGCCGAAAAAGGTCCATTTAGTCAAAGCTATGGTTTCTCCAGTAGTCATGTATGGATGTGAGAGTTGGACCATAGAGAAAACTGAGCACTGAAGACTTAATGCTTTTGTACTGTGGTGTTGGAGAAGACTCTTGAGAGTCCCTTGGACTGCAAGGAGATCAAACTAGTCTATCCTAATGGAAATCAGCCCTGAATATTCATTGGAAGGACTAATGCTGAAGCTGAAGCTCTAATACTTTGCCCTCCTGATTCTGAAGAGCTGACTCATTAGAAAAGAACCTTATGCTAGGAAAGATTGAAGGCAGCTGGAGAAGAGGACAGAGGATTAGATGGTTGGATGTCATCGCCAACTCGATAGACATGAGTTTGAGCAAGCTCTGGGAATTGGTGATCGTCAGGGAAGTCTGGCATGCTGCAGTCCATGGGGGTAGCAAAGAGTTGGACATGACTAAGCAACTGAACTAACTGATAAATACACAAATATATACGCATATATAAGTGTGTGTGCGTGTGTGTGTGTTCTTCACTTAATAGGGAAAACAAATCCGTTACAAAATCTACATCTTACAAGTTTTTGGTTTATTTAGGGATAACAATAGTGGTATGAATAACCTGTGTTCTGTACTCCTAACTTGAAAGTTAAAATATTATGTTTTTATAGCTTTCAAAGATATTCCACAATCGTACCCTCTAAAAGGTAAAGAATCTGTGCATATCCACAGCAAGAAGAAAAGTGAGCAAAAATTTTGTAATGTTTTTTCCCAAAGCATAAATTTCTCAATCTAACTATTCTTCCTGGCATTTTTCTCATATAAAAGTATGATTTATAGCCTTGACTTTAATGGACTCATGATTCTAATGTTAAGTGTAACTGTGGTCTGGATGGAATGGCTGTGTCAATAACAGAACATGTTGAAAAAATGCCAATTTGGGGTTTAAAGTAAAGATTAATTTTTTTTCACTTCTCTAGAAATAATAGCCTTATTGGACTATGTGACTATCATTAGTTGTCCCTAAGTGAAGTGAAGTGAAGTCCCTTAGTCTGTCCGACTCTTTGTGACCCCATGGACTGTAGCCTACCAAGCTCTTACGTTCATGGGATTTTCCAGGTGAGAATACTGGAGTGGGTTGCCATTTCCTTCTCAACCCAGGGATTGAAACCGGGTCTCCCGCATTGTAGGCAGACACTTTACCATCTGAGCCAACAGTTGTCCCTAAGTCACTGGTAAGTGGAGATTTACAGAGTATATATGTGGCTGTCAGCAAATAATCTTTCAACTTCTTTACCACTAGTTCAACCAGTTTATTGGATGTTATTCATCAATGTATTACTTCAGGTAAAAAGTTCTTGAAGCAGTGTACAAATTACTTCTTTAATACATGGCAGCAGATTTCTTTTTGCAGAAGGAAATAACTTTGCATAGGAAATGCATTGATAAGAAAGTGAGTTTGGGAAAAGTGCAAGTGGTGACAGGTTGGCAAAAACCAGGACAACAGAAGAAATATGTAAAATTCTCTGCACTAAAAAAAAAGAAGAAATAAAGTATCCTTTTGTGCTTGCCTTTAATGACCTGTTGTATACACGGAGAATCAAAAGTAAGGAAGGAAGGAGAACAGAGAAGAGAGGAGGAGGGGAAAACAAGATCAGTACACCCAACCAGGGAGTCTTGAGCTCAACTTCTGGAAATAGAAACAGGACTTCTAAAAACAGGCATGTCTTACAGTGAATTTTAAATTGCATGTATTTTTACATGGTAAAACTTTCCATATACTCGAAAATTCAGGAAAACCTGGACACAAAATCCTTTAAATAAATGGTTTGGTGAAAAATGAGGGGAAAAGCTAAATTCTGCTTCTGGGTCCATGAGGTTTGAAATAGACACAGAGGCAGAATGGACATACCATCCTGTAACTGACCTTATTCATCAGAAAATGACAACTTTATTCATAACTCAGCTCAAGGATGTTAAACAGTGTCTGGGGTACAGTAGGTGCTGAATAAATATTTATTGGTTGAAGAAATGGATGCATGAATGAATCAGTTGAAGAATCTGAAAAGCAACAGTGATTCTGAGAAAGTAAGCCCCTAGCTGCTAAGTCACTTCAGTTGTGTCCGACTCTGTGAGACCCCATAGACAGCAGCCCATGAGGCTCCCCCGTCCCTGGGATTCTCCAGGCAAGGACACTGGAGTGGGTTGCCATTTCCTTCTCCAATGCATGAAAGTGGAAAGTGAAAGTGAAGTCGCTCAGTCGTGTCCGACTCTTAGCGACCCCATGGACTGCGGTCCACCAGGCTCCTCCGTCCATGGGATTTTCCAGGCAAGAGTGCTGGAGTGGGGTGCCATTTCCTTCTCCAAAGCCCATAGGGAACCATGCAAATCTTGGAGAGATGGTCATACTGTTACATATGAAACAAAATTTTTAGTGATCTTACCAAAATCTTATAGATCAATAAAAGCCTGGTTACATCTAGTTTACATCTAAGGCTTAAAAAGTGACTATTTCAAAAATAAATATGGCTTCGATGGTGGCTCAGATGGTAAAGAATGTGCCTGTAATGCCAGAGACCTGGGTTAGATCCCTGGGTTGGAAAGATTCCCTGAAGAAGGAAATAGCAACCCGCTCCAGTATTCTTGCCTGGAGAAGACCATGGACAGAGGAGCCTGGCAGGCTATAGTCAATGGGGTCACAAAGCGTTGGAGATGACTGAATGACCAACACTTTCACAAAATTTGTTTTTAAAACCTTGTAGTATCTCATTTTGCTTGCCTTTAATTACCTGAAAGTTTTTGAAGTCACTACTGAAAAATAGTAGTGACAGGAGAAGGAGGTGACAGAGGATGAGATGGTTGGATGGCATCACTCACTCAATGGACATGAGTTTGAGCAAACTCCAGGAGATGGTGAAGGACAGGGAATCCTGTCATGCTTCAGTCTGTGGAGTTGCAAAGAGTCAGACACAACTTAGCGACTGAACAAGAACAACTTAAAAATAATGTCCAGAGCCTTTTACAACTACTGGAAGAAAAATATCCTGATATACATCTTTAAAGACACTTCAATTAAACCAAAAGCTTCTCCATCGTGCTGATTTCAAAATATTAAAGAGTTACAAATTACCTTGAAACTTAGTGAGTTAAGCAGCAAAAAAATATATATATTACCTCCCAGTTTCTATCTATTGAAATGTAAGAGTTATTTAGCCCAATGATCCTGGCTTGCAGTGTCACAGAAGGCTGCAGCCATGGTGTTGGCCAGGATTCAGTTTTCTGAAGGTTTAAATAGGACTGGAGGATTTCCTTCCAAGGTGGTTCATTCAAGTAGCTGGCAACTCAGTGCTGTTTCCTGGCAGAAGGCCTCAGTTCCTCATTACAAGGATCTCTCCTGAGGGCTGCTTCAATGTCTTCACAATCAGGCAGCCAGATTCCACCCAAGCAAATGACCCTAGAGACAGGAAGACAGAAGCTTCAATGTCCTTTAAAACCACGCTTGAAAGTGACAAAGCATGACTCCCACCACATTTGATTCACTAGAGGAAAGTCAATAGTCAGTTCCGTTCAGGTCAAAAGCTCAGTCCTGTCCAACTCTTTGCAACACCATGGACTGCAGAACGCCAGGCTTCCCTGTCCATCACCACTCCCAGAGTTTACTACCACTCATCTCCAATGAGTCAGTGATGCCATCCAACTATCTATTCCTCTGTCATCTCTTTTCCTCACACCTTCAATCTTACCCAGCATTAGAGTCTTTCCAAATGAGTCAGTTCTTCCCATCAGGTGGCCAAAGTATTGTAGTTTCAGCTTCAGCATAGGCCCTTTCAATGAATAATCAGGATTGATCTCCTTTAGGATGGACTGGTTAGATCCCCTTTCAGTTCAAGGGACTCTCAAGAGTCTTCTCCAACACCACAGTTCAAAGCCATCAATTAGTTGGCACTCAGCTTTCTTTATAGTCCAACTCTCACAGCCATATATGACCACTGGAAAAACCATAGCCTTGACTAGACAGATCTTCGTTGGCAAAGTAATGTCTCTACTTTTTAATATGCTATCTAGGTTGGTCATAACTTTCCTTCCAAGGAGTAAGTGTCTTTCAGTTTCATGGCTGCAGTCACCATCTGCAGTGATTTTGGAACCCCAAAAAATAAAGTCTCTCACTGTTTCCCCATCTATTTGCCATGAAGTGATGGGATAAGATGCCATGATCTTAGCTTTCTGAATGTTGAGCTTTAGGTCAACTCTTTTGCTCTCCTCTTTCACTTTCATCAAGAGGCTCTTTAGTTTTTCTTCACTTTCTGCCATAAGGCAGTATCATCAGCATATCTGAGGTTATTGATATTTCTCCCTACAATCTTGATTCCAGCTTGTGCTTCATCCAACCAGGGTTTCTCATGATGTACACTGCATATAAGTTAAACTAGCAGGGTGACAATATACAGCCTTGATGTACTCCTTTTCCTATTTAGAACCAGTCTGTTGTTCCATGTCCTTTTCTAACTGCTGCTTCCTGACCTGCAAACAGATTTCTTAAGAGGCAGGTCCGGTGGTCTGGTATTCCCATCTCTTTCAGAATTTCCCACTGTTTGTTGTGATCCACACAGTCAAAAACCTTAGCATAGTCATTAAAGCAGAAATGGATGTTTTTCTGGAACTCCCTCACTTTTTCCATGATCCAACAGATGTTGGCAATTTGATCTCTGGTTCCTCTGCCTTTTCTAAATCCAGCTTGAACATCTGGGGGTTCACAGTTCATGTATTGCTGAAGCCTGGCTTGAAGAATTTTGAGCATTACTTTACTAGCGTGTGAGATGAGTGCAATTGTGTGGTAGTTTGAGCATTCTTTGGCATTGCCTTTCTTTGGGATTGGAATGAAAACTGACCTTTTCAAGTCTTGTGGCCACTGCTGAGTTTTCCAAATTTGCTGGCACATTGAGTGCAGCACATTCACAGCATCCTCTTTTAGGATTCGAAATAGCTTAACTGGAATTCCATCACCTCCACTAGTTTTGTCCGTAGGGATGCTTCCTAAGGTCCACTTGACTTCGCATTCCAGGATGTCTGGCTCTAGGTGAGTGATCACACCATCATGATTATCTGGGTTGTGAAGATCTTTTTTGTATAGTTCTTCTATGTATTCTTGCCATCTGTTCTTAATACCTTCTACTTCTGTTAGGTCCCTACCATTTCTGTCCTTTATTGAGCCCATCTTTGCATGAAATATTCCCTTGGTATTTTTAATTTTTCTTGAAGAGATCTCAAGTCTTTCCCATCCTATTGTTTTCCTCTATTTCTTTGCAGTGATCACTGAGGAAGGCTTTCTTATCTCTCCTTGCTATTCTTTGGAGCTCGGCATTCAAATGGGTATATCTTTCCTTTTCTCTTTTGCTTTTTGCTTCTCTTCTTTTCACAGCTATTTGTAAGGCCTCCTCAGACAGCCATTTCACTTTTTCGCATTTCTTTTTCTTGGAGATGGTCTTGCTCCCTGTCTCCTGTACAATGTCACGAACCTGCTTCTACAGTTCATCAGGCACTCTGTCTATTAGATCTAGTCCTGTAAATCTATTTCTCACTTCCACTGTATAGTCATAAGGGATTTAATTTAGGTCATACCTGAATGGTCTAGTGGTTTTCCCTATTTTCTTCAAATTAAGTCTGAATTTGACAATAAGGAGTTCACGATCTGAGCCACAGTTAGCTCCTGGTCTTATTTTTGCTGACTGTATAGAGCTTCTCCATCTTTGGCTGCAAATAATACAATCTAATCTGATATCAGTGTTGGCCATCTGGTGATGTCCATGTGTAGAGTCTTCTCTTGTTTTGTTGGAAGAGGGTGTTTGCTATGACCAGTGTGTTCTCCAGGTGTTTCTTGACTTCCTACTTTTGCATTCCAGTCCCCTATAATGAAAAGGACATCTTTTTTGGGTGTTAGTTCTAGGTCTTGTAGGCCTTCATAGAACTGTTCAACTTCAGCTTCTTCAGCCCATAGTCAAGAGGAGGGAAATTAGACTCCACCTTTTATTGAAAGGTTTGTCAAAGATTTGGAGGATGTATTTTAAAACCACCACAATGACTGTGATCAATGAATTTTAAGTATTCAGTAAAAAAAACTATGTTATAAACATTTGTTGTACTTCAATAATACAATGCCATTTAACAATGTTGTGACCTACTTTTAATGTTATTGTCATAAGTCATTCTTGGACCTAGTCAAGGGTGTTTTCTTAAAGAAGGAGGCTGAGGAGAAGGTGGGAGGGGGAAGAAAAAAAAAAAGAATATCCTCCCACACGGAGAAGGCAATGGCACCCCACTCCAGTACTCTTGCCTGGAAAATCCCATGGATGGAGGAGCCTGGAAGACTGCAGTCCATGGGGTCACTGAGGGTCGGACATGACTGAGCGACTTCACTTTCACTTTCCACTTTCTTGCATTGGAGAAGGAAATGGCAGCCCAATCCTGTGTTCTTGCCTGGAGAATCCCAGGGATGGGGGAACCTGGTGGGCTGCCATCTATGGGGTCGCAAAGTCGGACACGACTGAAGTGACTTAGCAGCAGCAGCAGCAGCATCCTCCTACAGAATAAGTTCTTTACATAGTTTCTTATCAGCTCTAACAGGGACAAGTACTCTTCCTGACTGGGGCCAAGGGAATGTCCTGTTGGACAGACCTGAAGCACATGTCCATTTCTGGAGTCCAGGATTATGTCAGCACCTTAGAAGCACATGGAATGCAAGTGGAAAAGTAATGATATACTTTGGGGAGTCAGAAGCATAGTTATCTAAGGAAAAAAGAGATTCTGGGCCCTGGTGGCTCAGTGGTAAAGAATCCACCTGTAATGCAGGAGACATGGGTTTGATCCCTGTGTCAGAAAGATACCCTGGAGAAAGAAAAGGCAACCCACTCCAGTGTTCTTGCCTGGAGGATCCCATGGACAGAAAAGCTTGGCGGGCTACAGTCCATGGGGTTGCAAGAGTCAAAACAACTTGGTGACTAAACCACCCCCACCACCAGACAATAAATATTGACTGACAGACATCATTTAATTTTTTCTTTTTTCAGATAGGTCAGTATTTCTATTTTAACAACAACTTTTTTGCAACTTCATGGGTGCTTAAATGATTTTAATACTACTGAGAATCTCACTCAAAAACTTTTAAATTTTCTACATCATGGCAGCAACTCTGAAAAGAGAGAGATATCTCATGGAATGGAGATGCTAATGAAAACACTCTGAGTTATTTTAAAATTAAACAGCAGGATTATTTCCACATTTCACTGACTGTTATCTTAGCAAATTAGAAATGCATTATTTAGCAAATTAGAAGTAAAGCAGTCAGAGAAGAATATTTCTTTACTGTGTCACACTATTAAAGAATATTGTTAAAATTAGACTTAAATGCAATTTTTTTAATGCCAAATCGACTAGGTCTGCCAGGTTAGTGCATTTTTATCCCATTTCTCCATCTTTATTTATTATCCGTATCATTTTTATTTAATTAAAAGTTGGCCATCTCCAATTGAAACAAAATAGTTTTTAAAGACATCAATGATTTCCATTCTAAGAAAAGACAACATTTATAAAGTTTCAATCATGCATTCCCAGAAACTATGTAGGTGTGTGTGGGCATTTTAGTGTATCAGAATGCAATTGATAAAATCACTTTAGGGACTTCCCTGGTGGTCCAGTGGTTGGGAGTCCATCTGCCAATGCAGGGGACACAGTTTGATCCATGGTCTGGGAATTAAGATCTCACAAACCATGGGCCAACTAACCGCGTTTGCTACAACTACTGAGCCCACATGCCATAACTACTGATTCCACTGTGCCTTACAGCCTGTGCTCTGCAACAAGAGAATCCACCACAATGAGAAGACCACGCATCATAACTAGACAGTAGCCCCCGCTCGCTGCAACAAGAGAAAGCCTGTGTGTAGAAACAAAGACCCTAAGCACTGCAATGAAGACCCAGAGCAACCATAAATAAATTAATTTTTAAAAATCACTTTAAAGAGCTGCTTTTGGCCATTGGGTTTGAAGATGAACTGCTGCTGCTGCTGCTAACTCGCTTCAGCTGTGTCCAACTCTGTACGACCCCATAGATGGCAGCCCACCAGGCTCCCCTGTCCCTGGGATTCTCCAGGCAAGAACACTGGAGTGGGTTGCCATTTCCTTCTCCAATGCATAAAAGTGAAAAGTGAAAAGTGAAATGTGAAGGCGCTCAGTCATGTCCAACTCTTAGCGACCCCATGGACTGCAACCCACCAGGCACCTCCATCCATGGGATTTTCCAGGCAAGAGTACTGGAGTGGGGTACTATTGCCTTCTCCGAGATGAACTTCTAGCTCATTACATTTCCTTTCGGAGGAATTACTTTAAGAACACAAGTTATTTTAACCTTACATCACAACAAGAAATTTTAAAATGTCATAATAGAAACATTCAGTTGAAGAATTTCTGCCCTTGGGCAACACAGAGGATGTTACTACCAGGTTTTGTAAAACATTAAACATTTGATATCTTCGGACTAAAGCATTTTTATGAATGAGGATCTTAGATCTTAAGACTCTTATGCCTATTTGTACTTTTGATTAATCACTTATTAACTTATATAAAAAATAATAGATTGTTGACATATAAAAAAGAAAATTAACAGTAAATATTAGAGATTTTTTTCCTGAATAATGCATTGTTTGAATAATCAGACTTGTTTTAATTAACATTTTCCATTTTATGTTTAGCTATAACAGACAAGGGAATAATTCATGTACAGACTACTGAGCCAATTTTCTACAAAAGTTAAGAGAATTTTTTTTAATTTAAAAGTTTAGAGGAACAATTGACCTAAATTGACTGGAAATGGAAAAACATGACTGCTAGCTAACTGATAATGATATTTTAATCTGAAATTATGAGTTAAAATTATTATATTTGTCTCCCTACTTCACTTAAAAACTTGTTATGCTATTTTCCCATGTGTAATCCCCTCAAGGAACTTCTACTGTCAATGAGGAAATTAGACTAGTATACATAGAAGCATCCCAGAGTCCAGTTTAAGGCAGTATATGAAGAAGTACTGGGTCTTAATGATTATATATAAGAGGTCACGGGCTTCCCAGGTGGCACTAGTGGTAAAGAACCTGCTTGCCAATGCAGAACCTGGGTTCTGGGTTTGATCTCTGGGTGGGGAAGATCCCTGGAGAAGGAAATGGTGAACCCACTCCAGTACTCTTGTCTAGAGAATCCCATGGACAGAGGAGGCTGGTGGGCTACAATCCATAGGGTCCCAAAGAGTCGGACACAACTGAAGTGACTTAGCACACACACAGAGGTCACACAATTCCAACACTGAAAGCACCTCTAACATATATGCGTATATATTACTCTCCCTCTAGCTGAGATCCTATGAATTACATGATTCCTATTAGAAAAGGAAGTTGTCAACAGATCTTTCAAAGGGTCTAAAGGCAATACAACTAGTGACAATAAAAGACATATAATCTATCAATAATATAACATTTCATGATTCATGTATAAATTTTACTATTAATGACCATCTCTCCCTCAGAGCAAGTCATACATAAGAATTACATTCCCAAAGGAGAACTCCATATTTACCTAGACCAAGCCAGAAACACAAAATAGAAGTTTAATCTACTGTTGTATTTGCAAGTTGAAGAAATCTTGAAGAAAGTAAATAATTCTGAGTTAACCTAAGTTTTCAGCATATTTGCCGTTCATCACTGGGTATACCATATTCAAATGTGATTTTTTGCATTGTAATTGACAAGAATATTTAATATCTAAGGTAAACACAGGAAATAATATCATCTAATACTGATCGATCATAATAATGATTAATATTTTCTCAAAAAATACATACTATTATAACCATATTAAAATGCTTATTCATACTGATGTAAGAAAAAAAAATGTCATCTACTTTCACACAGATTTCTCAATTTATAATGGCTAAAAATCTTCCAAATATTAACAAACATACAAAAATCCAGAGTGATTCAGATGCTCCATTGTAGACCAAACATTCTCAAATAAAAACCAGGGATGGGTAGTAGTTAAACAGGCAAAAACTGATTTTATTTAGGACTATTGTAATAAGGTATGGAAAATACAGGGCCAGTGGAAATATACAGTCAAGAGAGTGGGGGTGG